>JAFBJZ010000111.1:972500-1007500 GCA_016785225.1 Psettodes erumei | reverse complement strand
ACCTGGACACACGGTCTGACAGACAGACAGGTGAACAGACAGACAGACAGGTGGACAGACAGACAGACAGACAGGTGGACAGGTGAACAGGTGGACAGACAGACAGACAGACAGACAGACAGACAGACAGACAGACAGACGGACAGACGGACAGGTGGACAGGTGAACAGACAGGCAGACAGGCAGACAGGTGAACAGACAGGCAGGTGAACACAGGTAAACGGGAGAGTTCAAGTCGAACCTTGCGCCGGTTGTTGTTGTTGTTGTTGTTGGTCACATCGCTGTCATGGCGACACTCGGTCTCCTCCTGGTCGTCATCGTCTCTTGAGCTGTAACAAACAGTTCACATCCGGTTTCATCTGTAACCGGATCAATACACGCTGATCACGAAGGTGACATTACTCACTCCCTTCATCTCGGGCTAGGAAAACTCAATCTGAATTTATTCTCAAACAAAATCGGAATACAGATGAATCCAGAATCCGAGCTATTCACCAACTGAAACAAACTGACCCTGACTTTATAAGCAGCTGTTATTATGAGTTCCGGTGTCAGACGGAATCATTCAACACAACCTGCCGGGAACTTCACAAAGTTTGACTGACACCCCATGCTAGCTGTTAGCCGTTAGCTGTCACGGAGTTCGCGTGTGAACCGGCACCTTCCCGGTGATTTTCCGGTTCAGTGCGGCTCTTACCGCTGCAGCTGGTTCATGGCTGCTCCGTCCCAGTCCTTCCTCTTTCCTCCCGCCTTTATTTCCTCGATTACTTTATTTTTTCGCTTCAATTTCTCTCTCCTCTTTCAACACATGCAGCTCCGATCGGCTCACGGCTGCCGTCACTGCGCATGTGCGGCGGCTGCAGACGGAAGAGGAGAAGGGACAAACTTTACTGGACTTTAAAACAATCGCGTTTCAAAATATAAAAGTTTTCGGAAAAAAACGGTGCACACTGATTTAACGGTTAATAACATAATACAATGCATTTCATTTTTAGTGTAGTCAAACAAGCCAGTGAAAGAAAGTCAATACTAATGTAAATATTGTTTATTTTACATTTCATTCAGTTTATATTTAAATAATTGAGGGAAGAACCAGTTAATACTGATAGAGTTGTTACTTAAATTTATTTAATTGTCTCTCCACCTGGTGCGCTGCTTCAACAGCCTCAACAAACCTGACAACCTGTCGGGCAGGTAGCGGAGCAGCGCCAGGGACTCCAACCTCTGTCACGACTACACAAAGGTGAAAACCACCAAACCACAAGGAGCAGGACTTTCCTAGACCGCGACCTCACCTTCTCCGCAGGTCCCACGTTGAACCAGTTAAACCTCACACCTGGATCCTGCAGTGTGACGTCACTCACCAGGCTCCAACCCCCAGACGACTTGTTGAATGTTCGGTTTAAAAAGTCAAGTTGAAGCTTCACACCACATTGTCACTGAAGGCAGCAGACCTGACGTCTGCAGCGTTTACTCGGCTGATACAGGTTTAACAGTACGAAAAAGTTTCTTAATACTTTCAGAAAACACTTATAAAATATCTCAGGAGGAGAATCGAACAAGATCAGTAGTTATCACAAATCAATACATGAAACTAACAGACTGATCACATGAGCCGTGATGCCTGTCAAATACATCAATTGATCATCAATACATCAGTTTACAAAACGATCAGTAATGATCACATGGAAACACATACAAAACTTCTGCTCACTTCAGTCACAATAGTAACCAAAACAGGTGACGATGTCATAAATCAATAAATGGATCGGCATGCAGCAGGGGGCGGGATCAGGGCGCCTCACAGTTGGTGATTGACAGGTGTGGGTGGGGCTTAGACTGCCCTCTGACTTCAGCAGAAACAAACTTTAACATAAAAAATGGGCCCATTGCCCATTGACCCGTCTGAGTGTAGCCCCACCCCCAGGGGCTTGTAGCCAATGAGAAAGGAGGGGCAGGGTTTTCACTGATGCTATGCTATGCTTACTAAAGCTCCTCACCAAAACCTATTCCCAGTGCAACAGCTGAGCTAACTAATAGCTAAGTATGGGTTAAAGTGCACCAGCTCAGCTAACAGGCTAACAGTGCTAACTAGTCTAGCGTTGTTTATAAGAAACAGTGCGGCAGAGGATAACAAAGATCTGATCGAGGTAACGGCTAACGAGCAGCTGATTGGTTCAGATTGTCATCTAAAGACTTTCATCCCTGATAAAAGTTGATGATATGTGGATTCAGTAGAAATCAGTTGAAACTCAGATCAGTTCAGAACAAACCAAAACATTCAAAGATCTGGAGTTAATTTAAGACGTCAGACAGTTTGTCACCAGCTGTGGATGGAAACGCTGCTTTGACCTCAACAGTTTGTCTGAGCTCACCACATTGGCTCCAGCCACAGCTCTGCCTTCCTATTGGTCAGAATTCCTGATTGTTGTAATTAAACTGCTGATCAGTTATTGGTTTTATTGCTCTCACAGTGTCCACAGTGTCTTTTTTACATTTTAATAAAGCTGGTTTTCTCACACTGACCAGTTGTTATAAAGTTATAGCTGATTCTCAATAACGTATGATTTAAATATGTGCTACAGCAATAGGTTTTTTTCTTTTTAAAATGTCTCTGTACTTAGTGCAGCTAGCTGAGCTCACGTGCTAACAGACCGATGACTGCAAGACTTTTACAGCATCATCATCATCGTCCTCAAACCCCTCTGTGACCTGTGACCCTGAGATTCATGTTGCCATGACAACCACCCATCAGCATAAAGCCGACAACAACCAGACACCTTCATCATCGTCGACCTCAAGGAGCGGTGCAGTAAACACACGCGTGTTGTGCTCGTGCTCGTTTAGCATGTGTATGATATTACTTCTATATAAAATATGCTCAGTGCTCATTCGGCATGTGTCTGATGGTGTGGAAGATCCAGTCCATCTTGGTGCTCCAGCCTCCGTGATGAGCGTCGTTCATCTGTTTGGTGAAATACTCCAGCGCCTCCTGCTGGCTCTTCTCTGAGAGACAGACAGTTACAGGCATGGTGAGACAGGTCTATTAAATCTATTAATCGATTTGATCGATTAGATCAGCAGCCTCTTGTTCGCTGCAGCTGTTTGCTCCGGAACAATTTCAACTTTAAATGTAAAACAGTTGAGTTAAAATACTTTTCTTCACCTAAATTTTGTGTCGAGGACATGATTTACATTTAAAGATTTGTTGTGAAAGTAGTTTGTAAAGCATTTTTTTCATCATAGTTCTTCAAAAGAACAGATATTTTCTGTCACATGATGTAGTGATTGAAATAAATTTATATTTTCTGCCATGACTTTTGTTACTTTTTGTTTTGGTCATGAAAGAAATACTGTCTCTGGATTGCCTTACTTTAATTTCCTCTTTCTTTTAAATTTAACTTCAGAGAAGATCATGAATTATTCTGATCAAAGATCATTATGTTTTCATCAATTGAAAAAGACGACTTTCTTACCGAGCGCCAGCGTTTTCCTCAGGTAGGCGATGTCGTCGAAGCTCTGCAGCTCAGGCATGCCGCAGCCCAGCAGCAGGGAGAACAGGTTGATGAAGAGGCTGGCGTGCTGACGGATGGCCAGGTAGGCTTTGTAGCATATCTCCTGGAACCTGACGGGTAAGCAGAGAGTCAGACGGGTAAACAGAGAGTAAGACAGCAGGACCAGCAGACGGGCGAGCCGCAGACGAGACCTTTCGAACTCTTTGGTCTTGGTCGACTCCTGGACTCCTTTACTGATGACGATGAGGAAGTCCTGAGTCAAAACGAAAGGAACTCGCTCCCTCTTGTACCCAAACTTCTTTTTCTTGTGATCCAGGAAGTGACCAAAGTCGATGTGGAACAGCTGGAGGAAGAAGAGGAGGAGGAGTCAGAAGGCAGGTCAGGACCGAACGGCTCCAGGATCTGACTCGCTCACCTGTCCGTTCTCCTTCACCATGATGTTCGAGTTGTGTCTGTCTCCGATTCCCAGGATGAAGGTTGCAACGCAGTAGCCAGCGCACGATCTGGTGAACAGGTCGATGGCCCGGTCGTACCTGAGAGGCAGACGAGCAGCACAGGTGAGAAATCGTTTCACCAAAGTTACAATATTCACCTGCAAAGAAGAGCTCCACAAACCACGTAGTACACAAAAACAAACACACAAAGACACAGTCGATATGAAGCAGACTGACAACCACAAACACTGAGAGCTCAGGGTGCTGCCGTATTTATTCTTAGTAGTTTGATTATGGTTTTTACGAAAGCCAATCACGTACGCTCTATCTGTATCGTCATATCAACAACAACACACGGGTAAAAACCTGGTCCATGTGTCTTAACACATGTAAAACATATGTAAAACACATGTATAACAATTAAAATATAATCTACATAATGATGTTTGACTGTCCGGAGGCTTAATTCAAATGAGTGAACAGATGACAGACAGGTAACCAGACAGGTGAACAGACAGACAGGTAAAAAGACAGACAGATGAACAGACAGACAGGTAAACAGACAGGTGAACAGACACAGAGGTAAACAGACAGACAGGTAAACAGACAGGTAACCAGACAGATGAACAGACAGACAGGTGAACAGACAGATGAACAGACAGACAGGTGAACAGACAGGTGAACAGACAGACAGGCACTGACGCCTCTCCCCGGTTCTTGTCTTTGATCCAGTGGTGCAGGGTGTTGGAGTTGAACTGCAGCGCCCCCTTCAGGCCTCCTTTACACTGAATCTGCATGATGGTGAAACTGTTCTTCACCACCTCGATCAGACCAACGCAGTCCCCAATGGACAGGCAGCCGTATGGCAGCATGCTGACACAGACACACACACACACACACACACACACAGTTAGCCAGATCTGTGACGTCACAACCGTAGTCACCCATGATGTCACAGGTTCTCACCGCAGGTCCAGGCCCTGGTTCTGCCAAATGTTCTCCATGATCTTGATGATCTGCAGAGTCAACATATCCTGACGCAGGTCTGCAACACACACACAATATAATGTGCACTACATTACCCAGAATCCCTCAGTCCTGCCGCTATTAGCATATTCCATTTAAAATAGCGTCGGCCTTGGTGCCGGGCCGGCTACCGTCTCCATTCTTGAAGATGATTTCGTTGTTGGTGAAGAGCAGCTCAGACATGATGTCGGGATTCTCCCAGTTCAACCACAGGGGGCGCTTCGCTGAGGACATGATGCGGCACTCCTCCAGCCTGAGGACACATACTTACTTTTATTTTATTGTCGTTTATTTTGGTTTGGATTAGTTCTGGCATGGTCCAACACACTTCATATTTTAATGTTGACTGGTGGATGAAATTTGTGAATGAAGTGAAACAGACACTGTTTGTTGTATTAACATCAGCTGCCACTTTGTTAAGTTAGCTAGTTAGCGAGCTAGTTATTTACCTGAGGTTCCCCAGCTGGTGGACAGGGTTCAGAGGGGAGACGAATCCCTGCAGAGCGTCCATGTAATCTGGACGAGACATGTGTTCAACCAGGAACTTCATCTGTGTCTGACGGCCAATCACAGGACAGCAACACGTCACCATCGACCAATCGCAGTTCCCAGTCTCAATTCAACAGAGAAACAAAGACCAGTTGTTGTGAAATACTTTCTGCGTCTCGTCCTTCTTCTCTTGTTTCAGTGTGTCTGTCAGGTTCACCAGTTTGTCCATGGCCTCCACCTGCACAGACACACACACACACAATCAGTCTGAGTGACTTCAGACAGAAAAGACACATGGCTGACCAATCAGAGAAGAGATGCAGACTGGCTCTGTGCTCACCTGTCTGTTCAGGTGTTTCAGGTACATGCCACAGGCTCTGCAGAAAGCTTCCAGCAGAAGACCGAAGCGACGCGACACTGTCTTATTGTGCATCTCTGACCTATGGACAAAATCAACACAACACACAGACAAACATTTCAGTGAAGCAGGTTGAGAGGAAGCAGGTGAACTGTTCCATTACCCAGAAGTCTTGTTACTCACTTGAGGTGCCAAAAGAAGAAGTGCCCTATTCTCTGATTGGTCAGAGCTTTCTTAATTAGGAAACGAGCAAGTGGATTGTCCAGATACATCTCATACTTCAACACCTGCAAACACAGGTGAGATTCTCACATCGTGGCGTCAAACATGGTTACATGTTGAGGTCGGTTTGTTAGTCGCACCTGTACGAGCTGCAGCAGGTACTGCGACAATTTGTCGTCCGTCAGGCCTTGCACCAGGCAGCGAAGAGCAAACTCTCTGATCATCGGATCAGGAAAGTTACAGTCCAACAACTCCAGAGCCGACTCCGGCTCCATCAGAGGCCACTCCTTCAACAAACAGTACATCTGAGGAGGGGTGGGGAGTGGCTGATGAGTTCACTGAGCTGTTAAAGAATCCGTAATGACCATGACCACGTGTTTCATACCTGCGACACTTCATCTCTGGAGTTCCACTTGACGGACAGAAGCAGCTTAGGAAGCGACTCCGGGATGTTGACACAGTAATGTCTGCAGAAAGACAGACAGTTAGAGACATAAGTGCACAGAACCAGGGAGGGACACAGGTAGAGACACAGGTAAAGCTGTGGAGAAAGACAGATGTACTCAGGTAGTGTGGAGTGGGATGGGCAGAGGCAGACAAAGAAAGACTCAGGTAAAAACAAAGGCAGAGACAGGTGGACCAAAATGTCGAGACATGGGTAGACAGCAGAGACAAAGAAAGTAGGACCAGATTTCTGTCTCTTTGCGTGAAGTATGTAAAGTTAGCCCCGCCCCTAACCTGTGTCTCCACAGGAAGTCCTTCTCCTGCTCCGAGAGCTCGTACAGAGGATCTTTGGAGCACAGAGAGTGAAGCTGCTCTGCGTCAGCTGCTGAAATGCTGCTGTCGCAGGCCAGACGGCTGCTCTGAGACAGCGAGACAGGTGGAGGGACAGAGACGGGTGAGAGACAATAAACCATCATGTCCTCCAGAGGAAACTTGCTTTACGGGCAGTGGTCAACACAGTAGTTGCGTGCGTGTTACCAGTCCGTGGCAGTAGTTGTAGCCCAGCTCTCTGCTGATGGTCCAGTTGGCGTGTTCTTCTATCTGCTGCTCGTCAGGAAACACAATGGTCTGATTGAACCAGGAGAACTCCAGCTCCACACAGGGTGTCTCCTGCAGACCACCAGAACATCGGTCGGTGAGGATCGACCACATCTTCATCTTCAAACAGGCAGAGAGACAGATAGGTACCTTGTTGGGGTTTGAACCGGCAACTCCAATGGGGTTGAGAAGGTCCTCAAGGCCATGAGGGACGGGCCAGAGACTTAGAGCCACTTTACCCGAAACCAGAATGTCCTGATAGTCAAACAGGTTCACATTCCCCCAGGCCAGAGGACAGTGCTCCTGAGACAGGTGGACGGACACGCAGGCATAAAGACAGGTGAGACACAGGTTATTCAGTTAATTCTTATGGGTTTATGTTTCCTTGTCTCCTTCCTTTCCTACCTCCTTGGCTCCTTTCCTTCCCTTCACAGAGCAGATAGACAGGCAGAGTCTTGCTGAGCGAGGCAGATCAGCCAGGTAGATGTCATAGGTCAGCCACTCGTTCCACCTGCGGACGGCCAGACAGGTAAAGACAGTGAGGAATATAAATTTATATCATTATTATTATTATTATTTTCATAATAAATTAAGGTCATCAGAGAGACAGTGAATCAAGAATCAGAATCAGAAACACTTTATTAATCCCCAGGAGGAATTTGTTCCAGTGGAACTAAAGCTGGTGCAGCATGACCGAGAGGAAACAAAATGTGTGGGAAGGGATCGGTCCGAGCACAGAACCCTGTGGAACTCCACGCCTAACCTTTGTGTAGATGGAAGAGTGTGTGTACATGTTCAGTTAAAACTCAGTGTGTGTTACCTGGGGTTGGAGCAGGGGACTCTCTGGGTGTTGACATTGTCACAGAGCGGCTCTCCACCATGATAGATACCTGTCCTCACATAGATCTACAATCCCACAAACATAGTTAGACCTTTACACGCTCACGTTAGCACACCACAACTCACACAGTCATCACACCTGTGCACCTACTGTTTGACAAAACACTCAGACCTGAACTCTCAACTCAACTGTAATGGATTATAACGCTGAAACAAAACGTAAAATACATCACACAACCTCTAGGTTTATACAACTCAAAATCACCACAGAGACCGTTGGTGTCTGCACGTGGACTATGGCTGTGGACAGTAGACACACAGGTACACAGAGACTGGTGAAGCCCAGAAACAGACCTTGTCAATGTCTCTGATGTTGACATTGACGTAGGTGGCGCAGAGCAGCCGGACCCTCAGCAGAGTGTTAAAGGCCCACAGAGAGCGAGGAAGAGAACCATCACCTCCTCCTGGACAGGGAGATGGCTGAGGAGTCCGGCGACTGAACAACACATAACAAATACACTCTGTAGTATAAGACATTGATTGGCTGTGAGAACCTTGAGATTTCCCGATTGGCTGTTGTACCTGTAAGAAGGTGTGACAAAGCCAGAGGAAGGTAACTGAGTGTACAGACTGTCCTTGGAGACAAGCATCAGGTGAGGGAGACGACCCACAATGATACAGGACCGGATGTACTGCAGACAGACAGGTGGCAGTGAGACAGTTGCTCGTCAAGAGATCATCACTGGAGGTTCGGGTTTCCAGAGTGGAGATGTTACCTTGTACTGACTGAGAGGATATTTCTCCAACAGGTACTCATCACAGCCACACACCTGAGGATGAAGACAGGTGAGCCAGACAGGTGAGGAGATAGGGGTACCTTCAGGACGCACTGGCCCTGGTACTCCTGGGAACAGATATGCGAGTCAGACAGGCGGGGGTACCTTCAGGATGTACTGGCCCTGGTACTCCTGGACACACAGTCGGAGCTGTTGAGGTGAAAGGTGCATTGATCGGCTTTTCTTTCTGATGGACTCTGCTATCAGCTGCTCAGGTAAACTTTCATGATTCACCTGGAAACAAACGTGCACATCACAGAACTTTCTGAATCGTACAGTTCTTTCTCAGGACCCATCAATCCAGGACCAGTTTCCAGGAACCATTTTCGCTCCTGTCCATTTGAGGGAATCTGATGCAACAGAACTGCCAGACTACATTTTGACAAAAGGTCCTGCAATAAGAGCAAGTGATAATCTGTGACTGTGGATTTAGACCAGAAAATAGCAAGTCAATGTTATAAATTCAGTGATTACAAATACAAGAACCAACAAGGTTCCATAGGGTCTAAAATATCTGCAGAACATTAAAAGATTTCACTTGTCCTGAAACTTTACCTTCAGGGTGTATTTCTGTTTGGAGTTGGATGGAGAAACGATCACCCAGATTGTCACAATCAGCCTCCCTGTAGGGAGACAGAGCATTAATTCAAGTTTAAGATTAACTCCTGGATTAAACAGAAACCAGTGGCTCGTTTCGTCATAATATAGCATGAGTACCTTTGTCTAGTTTGCTGTAGATGTACTGTGGGAGTTGGGGGCTGGACTCCACATTGGGGGGGTAAACGTAGAGCGCCTGACTGTGGGCCCCTCCCCCCTCCCTCTCCTCCATGGCCTCTCTGCACACGCTCAGTATGGAGCGCCGGAAGTCCTGAATCTCCGGATCCTTCATCATCTCAAACTCACAGACCGGCATCCCGATGGCAAATCCTACGGGTAGGGCGGGAGTTAGTCGGAACCAGACAAACCCAACACTGGAATCAGTTTAGGCCTATACTGGAACCAAAGAAGACCACCTGCCTTGTTTAACAACATAAGGGACCCAGTTAGTCCTATTTTGCCCAGCTGGAGACAGAACCAGAGAACTGGACCAACCCTGTCTGGGTCCGCTGCCCTTCCTCATATCAGACTCCTGAACATAAAATGGTTTCGGATAGGTCGTTGTAACCAGATCCTGAGAATGGGTTCAGCTTTTCAGCAATGATCACCAGTCCAGAGGACAAGTCTTCAGTAATTTGGATTAAAAATCTGTATCATAGTAAGTGTTTGCCCAAAAAATAACCAGTTTATCAGTTGTTGGCCCAGTTCAGCCTCATATTGGACCTTGTTGGCCTTCACTGCACCTTCATTGGTAGGGTGCCTGATATGTGGTTTTAGCCAACCAACCAGAAGTTGGGCAACATGGTATTGGCTGGTGAGGATCTGACCGGCCTCGAGGTGTGTCGTACCTATCTCTCGGTTCAGTATCTTCTCCTCCCGGTTCCCCAGCGGCTCAATGACCTTCAGGATTGGGTGAAACAGTCGCAGGTCGCACAGCCGCCTTGTTTCGTCATAAAACTCCTCCCTCTCTGCCTCCTGGGTCACGCCCACAAAGATGTAACATGATTCCTCCTGACCAATCAGAGAGCAGAGATTATACCGGCATTCGTCATGGAGGAGGTGGGGTCAGAGGTCATCAGATTTACCTGCAGGAGGTGGTACAGTGGGTACTTCCTGGCCTCGACAAACAGCTGCTGCTTAATGCTGATGAGCGGAGTTTCTCTGAGACACTCGAGACTCACCATCATCCCTGGAACACATCAGGTTGATGTCAGCGACCGGAGCAGACCAGGAGAAGGAATTGGAACCAGCCAGAAGAAGAACAGGATGGATCAGAACAGAGTCATACCGTTGGGTAGGCAGCAGTCCACCAGGATGCGGGGGGGCATCAGATGGAGCCCCCACAGTTCCCCTGATGAAGGCCTTGGTGTCATGGCAACCACCAATAACAAGCTGCCTCACCTGAGCAGTGGGCTGGACCTGGACTGGTAAGAGACAGGCAGAACCACATGTGAAGTTGACCCACAGTTTAGTTCTTCTGGTCTGGTTTAGAAGGGTCCAAATGGTACAGAAGTAGACCAGTTCAGTCTGGTCCAGCTGGACCAAGACCAGTGTGACTCCACCCTCAGCCTCTTTGTGTGTGGTCGTTCACATTTCAGCTGTTTCATCAAACATCAGATAAAGTTTTAATTCTAATTGTGAGATTAATACAAAAAATCTTTTATTTATGGTTCAACACTTAAATTTATTCTGTTTGACATTATAAACTTAAATTAAGGATAATTCATCAAAACATTTAGATTTATTTTCATTAAATTAAATTGCTTCACTTCTTTCATGTCCTATTGTGTTTTTTCAAAGAAGCCATCAAACAAAGAAAACACCACACACACACACGCTGTGTGTGTGTGTTTCCTGTCACAACGATGTTGACCTGCTGATTTAAAGGAGTAGTCCGTGTTTTACAGTTCGAAAAAAACTTTCAGTTTCAGGAGGAGGAAACTGAAAATGATTCAGTATTCGGATTAAAGTTATTTATTCTTTCTAAAACACAAGTGACATCACAACATTCATAAATAAATTTGTCACATTTTGATTTTAAAGACGTGATTTTAAAATACCGTCACGAATAAAGCTGCAGAATAAGATGAGGCTTTGTGTCTATCCATTGTTCTATTAAGATAAAATATGGAGTAAATCTCACAGGAGGAACTTGTGTTCGGGTCGAACCGGTTCAGAACTAATTCAACTGAACCTGATTTCATCATATGTTAACTGCTGATTACTGTTGGTGCTGGTCTGGGATCATCGCCCCCCTCTCCTCGTTTCCTCTCCTCCTCTCCTCTCCTTATGACCTCAGATTAGGATGTGGTTGCCATGGCAGCGGCGGTGGGAGCATCACACAAGGATGAGAGCCCGAGAAAGAAAAGGCAGCCTTTGTTCTGTCGGCGCGTCACTCACCTGAGCTCGAGCCCGCCAGTCATACCGTCCGACGTCCTCCGTCTTTGTCTCCGCTCACGTATGAGCCGGTGGATCCATCGGTACCCGCCCCTCCGCGATGCGCTGTCGGACACAAAGAGACGCGGCCCCGTCACACTGATAACCAGGGTCCTGTCCGACGGGAGGGGAGCCGGAGGGGAGCCGCTCCTTGCCGGCAGCCGCAGAACAATGTGCTGGATGTGGAGGAGGGAGGAGGAGACGCGTGGGGGGAGGGGGCGCATCCTCTCCTCTTCCTCTCTTAAAGGGCCAGCAGCCCCAGCGGGGTCCGGGGATTTTAAAGGGCCGTTTCACCTTATTTTGGTGCAAGTTGAACTCATGACTCAGCTTTAGGAGAACCCTGTTATTTTTAACCCCAGTGTTTGACTTGTAATACCACTCATGAAAATACTGCAGTACAGTGCAACCCTTTCTTCTTCTCCTCAAAAAACCACAACACATCTTTCACTTGAGTAAAAGCAAAAATGTCATGTTTAAATACTCCATTACACAGGAATAATACACTGTGTACAAATACTCCATGTTACAGCCACGTTCACGTATCATCATGACGGTTACACACAGATGAAGTCGCCGTCAGTTCTCAGGTTAATCTCACAGTGAGACACACAATGATGACATCATCAATACACAGCGCTCCCTGCCGTACAGGTGATCAATGCTGTTCAGGGTCATTGACGAGGTCCCAGGGGTCGGTGAGAAGACTCTTCTCCTGGCCAATCAGAGAGCAGGATGCAGAAACCCGTCTGTCATGGTCAAAGACAGAACCTTCCAGGTTCTTCAGTAGAACAACCATCATGTTTGTTGAGACAAAGCCACAACAGAACAAACATGTAAACAAACACTCTGGCACCTTCATCCTGTTGTTTGTTTTTCACATCCTCTTTGTTTACCACCATGATACAACTGTGTGTGTGTGTGGGGGGGGGATTAAGGATTAAAGGGTTCCCTCTCAACTGTTTTTGTTTTCTCTCCGTAATCATCCTGCTGGAGAATCCCCATGATCCTGTGAGTGTATCCCATCATGTACTACCTCTTCCATCACACCAGAGCAAATGAACACAACAAACTGCAACAGTGAAGACATACTGCATTACAAAACAACGCAGTTAAAGTATTAGAAAGCACGAGTACAACCCCCCTAAAGTATTGTGAGTAAAGTACTGTGTATTTGAGAGTGATCTCTGGTTTTATAGATAAATATACTTCATAGGAACAAACAGATGAAGTAAAACGTTAAAGTCAAACAGACCTGCTGATGTTTCTTCTCTCTTCACAACATGTTTTTCATTTCAAACTGGAACAATACTCTTCCTCTTCCTCTCTGGCTCAACTATTTCCTTCACTGTTTCCTGTCCTCACTCCTCCTCCCCTTCACTACCTCCTCCTCTCCTTCTCTTGTGTCCTCTCCTCCTCAGCATCATCAGGCAATCACTCATTAGTCTTATTATCAGGCTGTTAAACTCATGACCGGTCTCAGGTGAGAAGTGTGTGTCAGTGTGTGTCATGTTGTGTGTATATTGTGTGTCACTGTTCTCAGGATGTGGTTCTCTCTCTCCAGCTGTTGGTTCTTCTCCTGCAGTTCTCTTATTTGTTCCCTCAGAAGTTCCACCTCCTCCCTCACCGCCAGCATGAGGTGACTCTTCACCAGGTCCTAGACACACACACACACACACACACACACAGGTCATGGTGTTGACAAACATCCTGTCACAGTGCTGATGTTACTCTCAGGCAGCAGAGGGTGCAGTTACACGACTCAGATGATCAGATTTTCAAGGTATCAATTAAAAAAGCAATAAAAATCAAATTATCAGGAATATAATAACAGATTAAAACAGATTATGACAGAGTATAATGGGATGATTTAACAAGAAAAATAAAAGACAAAAGCAGGAAGTCGAATCAAACTCACCATGGCCTGCTCGATTTTGTTGTCAATGGTGACCAGTCTGTTGCCGGCAGTGCTGTAGAGACAGGTGAGAGACAGACAGGTGAGCTTACAGGTGAGCTCACCTTTACCCGAGTCTTCACCTCCAGCACCGACACGATGTTTATGACACCCATGATGTGGAGAAACTAACCCTGTTGAACACGAGGTGCTGCGTTTGAAATGCATGCTGGGAAAGAACACGAGCTGAGCTACATTTTAAAGGCTGGAACCATGAACCGATCAATGAAGTCGGTCGAACATTTGATCCTGTGTCTATGATCAGCTTTGTCCTTTATCAATCATTTCACCACTGATCAATGAGTCATAGCAATTCGATTCATTGGTCCCACGGGTGAATGCAAGCACACCTGGAGCAGAGGGTCCGCCCCCTCCTGGTTTCTTAGGGTTACCTGTGGCAGAAGAGCAGCAGTGACATCGTGGTAGCCTCAGAGCCCCGCCCACTGGGCAGAGCTCTACCGGGGACTGACCAATGAGATTGTGGGGCGGTGAGAAGCAGGGGATTCTGGGCCAAGGGTTGAAGGGAACACGTGATGTTGTGACTGATGTTGTGATGTTGTGGTTGCTGCCTCTGGCCTGGGACTCAGTGAAGGGCTGAGCTCTAGAGGGTGGGGTCACTGACTTCTGGCCCATCCGGGGGTCGGGTTCAGAGGTCATGTCCCGGCGCCTGGTCAGGACTCCCTAATACCTGACCTTTGACTTTTCTCGATCCCCCAAAATCCTTTTCTTCATATGACCGGATATCTGCACCCAATCACAGCCCATCATCATGCACGACTGTCCAATCAGAGGTCAGCTACAGGTTGTCGACCGATCACGTTTCAGAGCATCTAATTAGGAAGTAAGTTTGTCCACTCAAAGAGACCAATCGGCTGTTCAATAAAAAGAGTTCAGTCCCTCGTCAAGGTCCAGATTCTCTGTCTCCTGTTGTATCCTCTTAATGTCCGTTAATGTCCCTGTCTCTCATTAAAGTCTAAAGTCCTTCATTCTCTGACCCCTTACAGTCCATTACAGTTCAAAGTTCTCCTGGCCCTTGTCCAGACTTTTTGTTGTCCACGTTGATGTCTCTTGTTGACATTCTCTGTCCTTCTTTAAGATGTGTTGTCCCCCATTGTCTCTTGTCCTCAGCAGAAGGTGGGGTAGAGGTAAAACTCCAGGCAGACCATCTATAATTTGCTGGTTCTCTGTGACCTCACAGGTTGCGAGGCCTCGTCCAATCAGAAGCAGTGGTCCGACGGTGTCCAGATTGTGACTTCAAGTTGAAACTCAGTATTTTCTGTGAAAACCTGAGAGACATCAGGTCTTCATGTGGTCCTGGTCTCTGTGTCTCTCCCACACACACTCACTCAGTGCTCTCTGACTGGCTGCTGTCTCGTTCCGGCCCCACCCACTCGCTGTCGCGCCCAATAGGATCTCAGCAGTAACATTGTGCCACCGCCCACTCACAGATTCCGAGTGGAACCTGACAAAGATCAGTTTAATGTGTGAATGAATGAAGCTCCACCACTAAACACAAACTCAAACATCCACTCGTTAACTGATGAGTCTTTGAAAAGCCTCAAACATCGAGGAGTGATCGAAAATGTTTTGTTTTTGTCCCATGTGTTGATGAATGAAGACATGATGTCGTGATGGATGACTCCATATTTGCTCCAGTAAGTCGGTCTGACTCACCAGAGGTGAACTGAGGGTAAAAGCCTGTTGTACAACAACATGATGCTCCACACACTCCCATTCAACAGGATTCAACAAAAAAAACAAACATTTTCGCTTGTTAAACTCCAACCCACATAAATGTGCCTTATTCAAAGCAGAGTGAATGGTTCCACTGTTCAACCGATAATCCAACACAAACAGAAACACGCTACATTGCTCTGACAATCAGCTGACATTACAATGTGCTGTGGTTTATGGGTCAGAGAGGTTCACTCCAATCCACCAGCATTAAGCTGATATAAATATATTTAATATATTTAACACATTTTATTTATTTATTTTTTATTTAACCAGGTAAGTCAGTTGAGAACCAATTCTCATTTTCAATGACGACCTGGCCGTTTAACACAGGAAACACGTCGTTGGGAACCACATTTCATGACGGGTGCTTCCTCTCAAGTACAAACCAACCACAAATCAAAATGAAAGTCACCTGTCATCCCCCTGCAGGGCGAAGATGGTTTGGTCCAGGCTGAGGGTCGCAGGAGTCTGCATGGGGGTCAGACTGGGACGGTACGGTCCATCTTGGGGGGGGCTGAGCTGAGCGTAAGGTCGAATGGTGACAGAGAGAGAGAGAACATGAAGATCTGCAGGGTTCACATCACTTCAACACACTTTCATCACACACTGAGGAATGAAAACCCAGGACTGGTTCTGGTTCTTCATCTGTCCATTCCCTCAGCCTCAGAAGATCCAACTACGATCAGAGCATTTATTCTTAAATCAGCTACAGCACAGAGACTAAGATCCCTGGTAGTCCTGGTCTCTGGTCTCTCTGCTGGGGTCCTGAATCACAGACCTGTTTGTTCAGATCCCACACAGCATGGGCAACTACAACCACATAATGGTAACTCCCCTCTCCAAAACACAGTAACACAAACAGACAAACTATAAGTACGGAAGTTAACGACGTCCAGGAGGAAAACTGCGTGCGCGTACGTACCCGCCCCGCAGTGCTGACGTCCAATCGTAAGGGAGGAGGGATATTTCGTGAGAGGGGCAAAGGCAGCGGAGGGGCGGAGTCCAAACAGTGCTCTCCCATTGGCTGCTTTTCATCCCAGAGTCGGAGGTCACTCGGCTCCAGGTGAGACGGGATGAGCGGTCCGCTGTCCGGCGTGAGCCCCGCCCCCTCCACGCCTCCGACTGGCCGACTCAGCAGGTGGGCGGCATCCTGGGAGTGGAACCCACCTCTCTCCCGTCCAATCATCTCCAGAGACTCCAGGGAGTGGGCATGTCTCATGCTGTCCATCACCCGCCTAAACCCCACCCCTTGCTGTCGTTCTACAAAGTCCACGCACGTCCACCTCCCACGGAAGTAAGGCCCGTCCTGCCCACCACTGCCAGCCCCACTCACCGCCAGTCTCACCACCCTGAACCTGGAGGAGGACCCCGCTCCCTGCCCTGGTTCGTCATGGGAGATGTCCTTCCTCTTCAGAGAGGGCGTGGTTGGCTGGGAGGAACTTCTCTGAGGGCTGCAGGAGGTCTGTGATTGGAGGATACTCAGGACCTTGCCGGGAATTGACTGGCCAGCTTGAGTTTGGTTCACGTCTGATGTCACGCTAGTGATCTGAAAGCCACTCCTCTTTTTACTGCCACTCATCCTGACACATGCTAACACACACTATCACACAGCAGCACACACACAATCTTCCTGAAACACAAACAAGACAAAGACTCGTTAACACTGAAACTAGAAGAATGTGAGGAGGTTTGACACGGCTCCAGATGTTGAGCACGTGAATGAAGAAAACTTACCAGATCAACACAGTGTGAAGACTGACAGGCCTGATCTGAACCTGGACCAGGTCTGCTTGAGTCCATTAGGAGTGATACTCTCTCCCCCCTGCTGCTGTGGTTGGGCTCGCTCGGCGGCAGCTTTCGCTCACACTCATGTTCTTCTTCTTTGCTTCCTGTTTCTTCTGTGGCCAATTGCTTCAGCTGGTTTCCTGTTGCACAACATGGATCAACGCGTGCACGCTCAGTTCAGGTTCTGCAGGATTTTTACAAACCGCCACTCGGTGTGTACATGTACTGCACAGTACTCTCTGTATTTGTACTTTGTTCACGGCTTGACGTCACGGTCCAAACAGTCAGGAAATGAGACGTTGCACGTCATCGCTGTAAACACCGGCGAAGCAAAACTCAGCTGAGCACCCACCGTTCGTGACGTCACCACCGAGCCCAGTGACACAATCGGTCCATTGTACGCCGACAGAAAAAACGTGTGCGGGGAGCATGCGCGTGGGTCTGCGTGAGCGCGCACAGTTTTCCGGAGCATAAAGTTTCGGATGGTCCTCCAACTTCTTCTTCTGCTGATTTTAGTCCGTCTCTTCTTCTGTCACTGCGGCGAGTCTTCCTCCTCCTCCTCCTCCTCCCTCTCATTAAGCAACGCGTACCGACACAGCAGCCATTGACCGAACATCATGTCAATCAAGCCAAACTCAAACTGACGTCACACGTTTAAACGTCGCGTATTGAAGAGTGGTTTGACTGCGTGTCTGACGAACTCACCTTTTACTGTGGCGACCTCGTGTGGTCAGTTTGCCTCATTGCAGACCATACTCACAGAGTGGGCGTGTCTGATTCACTGAATACCTGAGACGAGACACCTGAGGACTGAAAACTGAAACCAGGGACCCCAGGCCAAAGTCTGGGACCAGAATCCACAGACCAGAGACCTACGGTGTATGGGGTTGACATGGTCATGTGACCAGCGAGTGAGTCTGAGGTTGTCAGGTTTAGTGAAGACAGATAACAAACATCCTGGTCCCGAGATATTGTCACAGAGTCGCTTCACATCAACCAATCAGGCAGCTCGTCTGCTCTGGGTTCTTTAATGTCACCGTGATGTCACATCAGACCTCTTAATGAGCCACCTGTCAATCATCATCATCATCATCATCATCATGATTGGAAATTCCCCCACTGTGGGACTAATAAAGGTATATCTTATCTTATCATGTGACGTCACCTCATTACATCGACACAAAACTCAGCTTCACACACAGACACACACAAATGAACTATGATGTTAGCATTGCCCATTAAAATCAATGAGGTCTGCTAGCGACATTAGCATGGTGTTGTCCACAGGAGGAGCAGTTGGATAAAAAAGAAGTTGAACGTCCACAGCCGAAGTAGCTGACAGTCATGTGACCATCAGGTGTTTATAGACAGGTCATACAGGTAATAACCAGGTGACTAAGTCATATGAACGTCAGGTGCTGGTCCTCGCTAAGGCCGTAAGTGTGTTTGTGCTGCTCGAAAAGGTCCGTCAGAGTCTGCAGGTAACATTTGTGGAGACTCTCAATGTCCTCGGAGCTGGGGCTGGAAGTCTGGGCGACCGAGATCGGCTTCCCCACTGAAAACAGAGAGAGAGACACGGAGGACCCGTAAAACAGACTGCACAACAAAGGCCACCGGCACCAGGTGCTGCGACACTAAGGTACAGGTGATACTTCATTAACACTGGGTAAGCACGGCAGAAACCTGAGAGACGAGAGGAACCCTGCGGACGTACCAACGGTATGAATGGACTTCCTGTACGGCATCAGGCCGAAGCTGTACTGGAAAACTCCTCTGGCGTGAAACAGAGGCAGCGCTACGCCCATTATGCTCTGCAACCGGTTCTGCAGACACAACACAGTGACGCCCCATAATGCACCTGTGCATCACCTCAGCATTCCTCATGTTCATTGGCCTAACGCTAACAAGCTAACAAGCTAACGACACGAACCTCAGGTGTACAGATACCGTTACTGCTCAGTGACGTGATCATTTAGATAGTCATTACGTGGTCAGTTTAATGGCTCGAGTTTTTATTGTGCTGTCAATACGAATTCATCAACATGTTCAATAAGTATTGATTAGTGAGTATGACTGACAGCTGACCTGCAGCATCCTCAGCGGAGAGCCGGCGGGATTCTCCATCTGATCAAACAACTCGTTTTCTCCAAAAGAAAAGACTGGGACCAGCTGAGCACTGTGCACACACACGCACACACGCACACGCACACGCACACACACACACACACACACACACGCACACACACGCACACGCACACACACGCACGCACACACGCGCACACACACACACACACACACGCACGCACACACACACACACACACACACACACACACACACACACACACACACACACGCACACGCACACACACAGTGAGCTGTTAGGCATTAGTTGTAATTTCATTAAACTGTTATTTCCATGAAAACGCCCCCCAGGCTCCACCCACCCATGTTTCAGGGCCAGTTTGATGAAGCCCTTCCTGTTTCGCACCTGAAAGAAATAAAAAGTCATTTATTGATCACTGATTTAAAAAAACATCTGAGACTCTTCATATTTAACTTTGCTGCAGTTTAATTTAAATTCATTAACATTGAAGATTTAGTTCATTTGATGATAATCTCATCGGGTTAGGATTATATTCTCTTTTATACATAATCTCATCCAAGTGAATGTGTGTGGAGCTGTGCTGACTTGCGTGTCTCTCGTTGTCATTCCTTTTGTGCGTTTTATTTCTCAGTGTTTCACGATCACTGGGAACTTTGTTGTTTCATCACTGTTGCGACACATTGAACTCCGTCTCGTTATTTCAGCATCTGTTCATCAGCTGACGCCACTCAGGTCACGTGACAGGAGACAAGTTTTTTTCACGTGCGACAGATTCGGCGAACAGACTCTAACTTTACCTGAAGGGTGAGAGCACCTGGGCGAGCGTCCAGAGCCTCTGAAGCTCCGCCCACTGCGACGACGGCAACGTTACCGCCCTCGGGACGACTGACCAGGTACGACAGGCTGGACTTGCAGCTCGACACCAGCCCTGACGGACAGAGAGGCAGAACAGATTCGGTTCTGGCCTCCGGGTTCTACAGAGAACTGGACTGGAAGCAGAAGGTCCAGGTTCTGACCTCATTCAAAACCCCAGTGAGGTTTTTAACACTTGAATAATCTCCTGATCCTAATCTCTGACTCGCTGTGTGTGTCCGGACCACGTGTCGTTTAAAACCTCTTCTTATTCAGTATTTGTGTTTTTATTTCATCGTGACACAAACTGATCGCTTCAGGAATGAACCCGATCAATCGCCACGTGACCCTGATGCGTGATGAGACAGCCAATCACAGAGCAGCTTTCTGCATCCTCCTGCCCTGACCTGTAACACAGTGTTGACACAGAACTGTGCAAAAAGTTGATTGAGAAACAGACCAGACCTCTGAATGTCTGTCTCACGTCTGACGAATGCTTTCACTCGTGTTCTCTGCTGCTCGCCCCAGAACAACGGCGACACAGCGCTCAGGTGCTCAGGTGCTCAGGTGCTCAGGTGCTCACCTCCGCACATGATGTAGTCTCTGAAAAGCGGGACTCGGAACCAGAACGGCAGCATCAGCAGGTGAGGCTTCAGTCCAGGAAACAGACGAGAGAAACCCGTCGCCTCTGTGCAGAAGTTCCCAAACCCCCCCGCTACCAGCACACCTGTGAGACAGACAGGTACAGAGACATCACAGCACACCTGTGAGACAGACAGGTACAGAGACATCACAGCACACCTGTGAGACAGACAGGTACAGAGACATTACAGCACACCTGTGAGACAGACAGGTACAGAGACATCACAGCACACCTGTGAGACAGACAGGTTTGTGTCTCACCATGCGGATGAAATCCAAAGATGTAGTTGTTCTTTGGGTCCAGGTCGACAGTTTTAATCAGCTGCAGACACAAATCAATCATTAGACATGTGACGTGTCACATTGTGAATGTGTTGATCAGCGTGTAATGGATCAATCAACCTGATCTCACCGTTATTGGGAAGTAATCCCTGAAGTAATCCCAGAGGATCCAGCACCTGACCCAACTTGACCTTCGACCCCCGCTGGTGGGCGTGTCCCAGTCCAACCAGAGCCAACCGGCGTACAGCAAGGTCAACATCCACCAATCAGAGAGAGCCAGGAGGACGAAGGCAGCGAGACAGCACTGACCTGAGAGACGGACAGGTGTCTGAGGTCACGGCTCGGTCCGGCCGGACGGACTCGGTTCTGGTTGATGCAGTCACCTTGATGACCCCCCCGTGACTAACACACCTGACCACCCTGATCAGCACCTTGACCAGCCACACCTGTCAGCAGGTTCTCTGGGTTCTGATTTTTTAGATCTTTTATCTCGACTCTGTTCACACAATTTTAAATGAATTCATGAGCAAAGAAACTGGTTCTGATTGGACCACGTGTTTACACAACAGCCTTCCTGGATCTTCCTGGTTCTGAAGAGTTGAAGCACACCTGAGATCAGGTGAGTTTGAACCGACTTTTGTTGAGCGAAGAATCCCTCAAACGCTGATTTCTGATTAAATTGTGTATGACATCACAGGGAAAACTGACCAATCACGAGGCTTCCGAGCTCACCCGGGACTGACGGAGAACAATCAGGCGGACGGCGCGTTACCTAGGGCCAGGAAGGAGAAGACCCACTGCAGGACGGCGGCGGTCTGCAGCCTCCTCCGCAGCGGAATGTTCAGCGGCGCGAACTCGATCTTCATGCCGGCGGCCGCGCTCCTTGTCCCGCCTCGCAGCGCCGGGGGCCGCGCGTCCTCGCCCGGATGTCGGAGCTTCAGTCCAGATTGTGTCTCGGTTTGATTTAAAAAAGTTTCGCTGGATCCACAAACCTTCTGACTCCAAACTTCGGCACGCTCCGCTACTCGCCGCACTGCGCACGCGTGACGGACATTCCCCTTTTGGGTGGGTTCCTCTCAGCCAATCAGAGCTCGTGATGAAAGACGTAGGGCGCGTGCTTGGACTGAAGCGCGTTCACGGTCACGGATGTTGAAATAAAGTTTATTTTTAACCAGAGAGTTTGAACGTGTTCCGGTAAAGTCCGAGAAGTTCGGTCATAAAATCAAAATAAATTAAATCCAGATCCACGCGTCACCAATGAAGAGGGACAGATTAACTAAAACTAATCTGCTAATCTCTACATCTAACCCAACCTGGACCAAACTGCAGCTGGACAACAGAACCCTGACTGGTCTCCAGATCTGGATCAGGTCTTGGCTGTTTGTGCTTTGTCTCTGTGTTGTTGTGTCTCATGCTGCTCTCATGTGTCACACACACACACACACACCCCGGAGCGGAGGGTGGCGATAAAGCACCAATAATCTGGCTGTCAACAACCAGAAAACAGTAACGAAGAAGAAGAAGAAGAAGACGAAGAAGAAGAAGAAAAAAGAGAAGAAGAAGCGCTGTCTGTCTGCAGGGTGAGGACGGTTTCACTTCACTCTCGGTGCTTATTAGCAGCTACTCGGTTCTGTTTCGGTTCCGTTTAACAGCACGCGACGTAAAGATGCTGCACATTAGCTCCTGGTGCCGTTAGCCTCTCTCCCGCTAGCTGTTAGCATGTTGTCAAAACATAGACGCGCTTCCATTATCGGACACGCCCGTCTCCACGGCGCCTGACCTCCACCGATCAAACCGAACACACGATCCTGGTGTCGGCTGTACCGGACCGGTTCTGGTCGCACAGCCGCGGAGAGTGGGCAGCACCACGTCCAGTCCACACTTCTCAGTCATCATCTTAACATCTCAGTAACAGGTCACGGAGGTTTTTTCTTCTTATCGATCAGATTATCGATCTCTGTGCTATAGTGGAAAGGTCTGATTCTGTTAGTTGTGAACTGGTCCAGTTTGAAGCCGTTTATTGATCAACTGATTGGTATCACGGATAATATAAAGACTTATTGTTATGCAGAGGTTGTGTTTGTATTTTAGGGTTAGGATCTTTAAATCTTCACAGTGGTTGACATCAGCCTCTCCTGAAACGTCACTCTTACCTGCACCGCATGGTTTACCTCTGTGAATGATGATCATCAGGTTCTCTGTTACCGTGGAGACCTCTGTTGTCAGGGAGGACGAAGCTGAGGTCACCATGGCGAATAAGACGGAGCTCCAGGCCTCGGACCAAACCCCCTCTACAGAGGAGGACCTCCACAAGCCTGCCGGCTGCCAGCTGCGCCGCCGAGCCGCTGCCATGGGGAGGCGTGGCCAAAAAGGGAAGAGGCAGGGCCCTGCGGACAAGAGGCGGGGTCCAGGTGAGAAGAGGCGTGGTCAGAAGCAGAAGACCGAGGGCGTGACAGTAAAGAGGATGTGGAGCGGTGGGAAGCGACAGTACTGCGTGTTCTGTCGGCGGCCGCAGGTGAAGATCGCTCGTCACCTGCTGAGGAAGCACGCTGATGAGCCAGAGGTGATGGCTGCCAGCACACTGCCAACGGGCTCCAAACAACGCCACCTGCTGCTGGAACACCTGCGCTGCAGGGGCAACTACCTGCACAACATCGAGGTTTGTTCACGTTTCAGTGTCTCTTTACCTGCAGAGGAAACTGAACTGAACTGGGAATAACACCGTACCTGAGTATCCACCTGCGTGTCCCTCAGGTGATCAGACAGGGCAGCGGTGAGATCGTCCCGTGTCGTCAGCCCTCGGAGGAAGTCGATGCGAGGAACTATCTGCCCTGCCCGCTCTGCCTTGGTTTCTTCCTTCGCTCTGATCTGTGGAAACATCAGGCCTCCTGTCGTAAGAAACTGGCCTCTGACCCCTCCAAAGACTCTTCCCGGGACACCTCTGAGTCCACAAAGAACACAACCTCTGACCCCACAGGTAAGTCGGTCTGCCATCGAGTAGAGAACACGGAAGGGACACCACCTGATCCCTCTGGAGACATGGTGACAACAGACCAGCCTGGGACCTCTGAGACCAGGTCCAAAATCCCAGTGACCTCTGAACCCCTTGGGGATCAGAACACGACCTTTGCCACGGGGATGGACCGGCCGAGGAAGCGCAGCAGGGTCCAGGCTGCAGCGTCTCGCCTCCTCCCGATTTCCAGTGGAGCATCTGAGAGCTGCAGTGAAGTCCTGCACCGCATGAACCAAGACCACATCTCGCATCAGGTCTGTGCACCCGTCGACCCGTTGGTCTACATGCCTGTATTTCTACCTGTGTCTTTGTTTACCACGGTCTTCATCGCTCTGTCCAGGTCAAATCTGATTGGTTGATCTGTAAATATGGAAACAAGTTGATGGGGAACCAAGATGGCAGCCAGAAGAGGTATGATTACGTCAGTCAGAAACTGAGGGAGCTCGGAAGGTTCCTCCTGGCTGCTAAATCTCTGGACTCTGGTGTTCAGACCATGCAGGACATTCTGGCTCCAGGCCGCCTCAGTCTGGCGCTGGCTGCTGCCAGAAAGGTGTCTGGTTACCGGTGGAGTCGTCCTCCACTGGCAGTTAAGACGACACTGAAGACGGTTTGTGAGATTTCCATCGGAGAGAGTCTGCAGGATGGAGACTGGGAGGCAGCGGCCAAAACCACCGACTTCTACCACATGCTGGGAAGAGAGTGGGACAACCTGGGGTTGTTGAACCCTGACCCAGGTAACACCTGGGTAACACCTGGGTCAACCTGTGGGACTGTGCGTTTAAAAGTTACTTGGAGTTACTTCAGGTTTTATAACAGTCCATCAAGACGAACTTCACGACTGATTCATATGTTGTACATGATCAATCCACCATTTTTTTCCCAGTAGCTCCAGGAGAAGCCAAAGGGAAAAAACGAATGGTCCAATCAAGGAGAGAGAAGTCTAAAGAACCAGGTCAAGAGCCTGATCCAAGACCAGAGGGTGAGTCCTGACCCCAACCTCCGATCACCAACCCATTGATTATAAACCAGATCCATGTTCCACCTCTGGCCCCAGACCTCTTGTGTATTTCAGGTCTCTCCGCACAGAATAGGTGAAAGTCCAGTGGATGGTGCTGTTTGACCTCTGTTTGTCCCTGTACCTGTTTGTAGTTCCCTCAAAGAGCAGCAACAGACCTGTGACCTCCATGATTTCACCAGAGTCCAGACTTCAGCCTCCTCTTACAGGTGAGTCCCCCTGGATTCATAAATCCCCACATGTTCAGGAGGTCAGTCTGATGTTTCAAAGACCTCTATTGTTGTTAACAACCTTTCAGTCCCTGTGGCTCCGAGGAAGGTCCGACGTCGCCCATGGTCGTCCGCAGAGAAGGAGGCAGTCTGGAGACAGCTTGGAGTCCATGTCCTGGTCCAGTCAGTACCAGGAAAGGAGGTCTGTCAGCGATGCCTGGACCTGGAACCTGTCCTCAGGGGCCGACATTGGAAAGACATCAAGAACCAAGTCCATAACCAAATCCAGAGTCAAAAGAAGCAACAGTTTCACGCTCAGATGGACCTTCAAGAGAACCAGGAACAACAGGACCAGGCGCAACAAGGCCAAATCCAAAACCAGAAAAAGCAGCAGCAGCACTATCAGCTCCCAATAGAGCAACAGGGCAAGGACCACATGCAGAACCAGAAGAAACAGCAGTATCCAGACCAGATGGATCACCAGGACCAGGACAACATTCATAATCAGAACAAACAGCAGTACCATAACCAGCTAGACCACCAGGATCATCTTCAACTTCATAAAAAGCCACTGTGCCATACCAGAATAGACCAACAGGACCATATTCAGGTCAATAAGAAGCAGTTGTATCAAATGGACCAGCAGACTCAAGAACTGCAGACTACACTGGATCGAGACACGTCTCTAAGGATCCCCTATGGACCCAATGGGCCTCATGAAGCCCCTGGACACTCACTTGTGGAGCAGGACCCTATTATCAGTCCGTTTCCACTCCCACATAGAGCTCCAGGGCCTCACATGGACCAGTTGCTGTCCAGAACAGTGTGGACTGATGAGTCTCTCGCCCAGAAATACCCAGTCAGCAGGCAGCTGACCCAGAACCTGCTCCAGGATGCACTGCCAGCAGGACCACCGCCCAACCCACACTCTGGACATGTCCACTTCTGATGGAAGTGATTGTTCTGTTGACAGCTGGTCCGATCTCTTATGTTACCTCCTGCAGCAGAACCACTTCCACACAGAACTGTATCTCGTCATCAAAAGAAGGGATGACAACTTGAGTTATCTGGACAGAACGTAGGACAGTAAAATCTGTAACGTCTCCACTTCTTCAGACGTCCCACGGCTGAACGGCACTGAAATAAAACGACCATCTTTTGTCCCTGTGTCTCCGCACACTGTTCCTGCAGATATCTGCAGTGTCCTGCTTTGTAAAACACAACGGAGAACCGAGAACCTTGAGGTTCTCAAAGGATCAGGTCAGTACGTTCTCCTGGTGGAAAAGAGCCTCCTTGAAAAAGACAGATTTGCCCTTTAATACGAAACACCATTCAGTGTTGTCACAGTGGACACTGGTACTCCCATCCCCAAGGTTCAGAGCGTGTGTCTTGTCCTCGTCACTGTTCGGGGGGCGGAGCTAGTGAATTGTTAAATATAACTTCTTTTACCCAACTGTACACTCACCTGTCCTCTCCACCGGCGCGAGGCTCTCTTCTGCTGTCGGCAGCAAATGGGGAAGTCTGAAGAAGCCGGGCCTCATCATCAGCAAATGAACCTGGAATCTCATTATTCCCAGGAATCTGTTGAGGATTCAACAACTGAACACTCACCACATAACCACAAGTCTTTCTCTTATCTTTTGTACCATTTCTTCTTTACTGAAGTCCAGAGGTTTGGAGATTTTTGTGAGTGAACTGAACTGTGGACAGTTGGTTTCATCCAGATTTTGAGTATTTTGTTACTTTATAAAATGAAGTATAAAAAACTTTGATTTCTGTTCTAATAAAATCTTTAAAACTAAACTAATGTTGTGGTTGATGCTTCCTTGTAGTATATAAATATATAATTATATAAATATATATTTATATATAAGTATATAAATATAAAAATGTAAGTTGTAAAAACAAAGAAGATTATGATTGTTCTGAACATGTGGACCTGGGGCAGGTGAGAGTCAGTCAGTGTATTGCATTATAATTCATTCAGGAAATTCATGTCTGATAGATGAAGACCTGTGATCGGATGTTTGTTAAATTAAAGTTTCAAACTTATTCATTCAGCTGGAACCTGCAACTAAAATATCGATCCAAGACATTTCTACTTCCATGGTCAGAACCTCACAGTCTGACCCAGTAACAGCTTCGTGGTTCTGCTGAGTTACTGTTGAAAAAACTCCAGGTTCAAACTGAATGGAAATTTCCATTTGTCCACATTTCATTTAAAAAAAACTTTGCTCAGCGGTGTTTGTTGACGCTAACACAGCAGCCAGGAGCTTCATCACTGTCCACATCACCTGCGCAGGTGTTCTCCTGGGCTGGTCGTGCCAGCCTCCACATCTGCAGCACAACAGCACAACATAAACATCTGGCCAGAGGTCAGAACGAGGTCGGTCTGCAGCTGAATCGCGCCCCCTGCTGGACGGCGACACGAACTACTTCACACGGTTTGTCGCGTTCAAAGACGATCAATGCGTCATCAGCCCCCCCAGCAGATTTATGTTTCTACACACACACACACACACACACACACACACAGTCTTTAGGGGCGGGTTCTGACCTGATGGAGCTGCTCGGTAATTGGTGGAGTTGTGTTTGACGTCAGACGGTGTTAAGGCAGGAGGTTTACCGCAGTACCACCGTCTCTCTCTCTCTCTCTCTCTCTCCCTCTCGCTCTCCCTCTTTCTCTCTCACTCTCACTCTCTCTCTCTCCCTCTCTCTCCATCTCTTTCTCCATCTCTCTCTCTCCCTCTCTCACTCTCTCTCCATCTCTCTCTCTCTCCCTCTCTCTCACTCTCTCTCTCTCTCTCTCTCTCTCTCTCTCTCCTCTCTCTCTCACTCTCTCTCTCTCCATCTCTCGCTCCCTCTCTCTCTCTCTCTCTCTCTCTCTCTCTCTCTGATCACATCGATCACCATCCATCCGCCGGATCAATTATCTGCATCTGACGGTTTCTGAATTGGATATTTAAGCAGGCTCGTGCCGTCATAGCGGGAACATCGCGCGCTGTCTGACCTCCATCTTCATCCTCATCCTCATCTTCACCGTCACCATCATGTCCGGCGCCAAGGACGAGGACCGAAAAGTCTCGAGCGAGTGGCGGGAATTCTTCTGGAACCCGCGAACCCACGAACTGCTGGGCCGAACCGCCACGAGCTGGGGTGAGTCAAGTTTCTGTACCCCTCTCTCTCTCTGTGTGTGCGCGCACACACACACACACACACACACACACACACACACACACACAGCAGGACGGTTTTACGTTTCAGATGTTGGTGGAATACAAATTAAAAACAGGGAATCAATCAACATCAGCAGATTAATCAATTGTCTGTCAGCGTCTCTGCCTCGGTCTTTCTGTCTAAACCTGAAATATGAAGATCTTTATTGACATTACCGACCAGTGTGATGAAAACAGAAACACATAAATCAACCAAAGAATTGTTAAAACCAAACTGCAGCAGATTTTACATCTTTTTTAAAATCATAAACAATAAATAAAGTTAAATTATTTACATTAATCTTTCTAATCAAATAATAATATATTAATTAGTGTCGGCTGCAGTGTGATGATGAGGACCTGGCTAACACATGATTAATCAGAGCTCACATACTGTGACAGTGATGATGATGATTATTGTCACACAGAGATTCACACATTTAATTTAATTAACACACATCAAATACACATGAAACATCAGCGGTGTAAAAACCACGTCGCACCTGAAGGAGACCCACATCAGACACACAACAACTCCTGATTGGAGGAGTTTCCTCATTTTAAACTTGTTGTTTACTGTGGATTCATGAAGTCAAAACGATTGGTCACACACACACACACACACACACACACACACACACACACACCTGTGTAAAATCACACTGATATGGAACCATCCGAACTGATCTGGAGTCTGCTCAGGTTTTACATAACTGTGATGATGTCATGTCTCCCATCATGCACCAGGGCAGTGAATGTTTGGCCTTGATGGAGACGGAAGGACAGACACACTCGCACACACTGATGCAAAACACACACACACTAAACTGAATTTAGTGTGTGTGTGTGTGTGTGTGTGTGTGTGTGTGTGTGTTAATCTGGATTAAACAGACAGACAAGGTTGATTGGACTGTAATCTGTCCACACATACACACGTTGGTCTTTATGTACTTGTGAGAACGACTGTCTATATCTTCTTAAAGGAACAGTACAATATTTTACTAAAGATGAATTTCAGTTTTATCTCAGCAGCACTTCGCTGTAACAGTCACATGACCGGAGTAAATATCATCACCATCGTCATCGCTCATCTGAAGTCATGATGCCTTCACTGACCTGAAGAAGAAAAGTGATTCATGAGTTCAGTGTAACTGTGGAACAGTCCAGGTGGCTCTGGACCTCCTCCCTGCAGACACGACTCAGGGATAAATTAAACATGATATTTTTATTTTAAAAAGATGCGGGTCAAAGAAGATCATGATACCAGCCCCTTGTCAAAAAGTCTTCAGACCAGATCATGATGGGGTTTCAGTCTCTGTCAGGACCAGAGTCAGATCCTGGTCCTCAGGACTGATCCTGTTTAATCTGCAGAGGGAAGCTTTGAACAGGTTCACCTTTCATCTGCTGCAGATTAAAGTCATCAAACCTGTCAGACTGATTCCAGGTCAGATTTAACTCTGTGCAGGATCTTCACTCACTCCAGAGTTGATAAAGTTGCTATTCCTGGGACCTTAAAACAAATGTTGAGTGGATCTCAAAGTTCTTAAATTGTTCCAGAAGGTACAATAGATCCTTCAGGGGGTCTGTCAGCCAATCAGAGAGCAGGATTCTCTGTTGCTGCAGCTGACACATAGTAAAAGTGATGAAACAGTTAAAGACGAGACAGTCAGACCCTCCCCCTCTTTCTCCTCTCACCACTTCATTCATATTGAATGTAGGTCATCAGCAGGGGCGGGGCTAAACGCAAGAGGATTATAAAGATGGCATTAGAGGAGATGGGGGTGGGGAGGTTAGGACATCAGTTACTCTACTGTATGAGACAATAACTCCTGTTCTGTCCCTCTGCTCCCACCCCAGGCCTGATCCTGCTCTTCTACCTGGTCTTCTACCTGTTTCTGGCGGGAATGTTTGCGCTCACCATGTACATCATGCTGCTGACTCTGGACGACTACAAGCCCACCTGGCAGGACCGCCTGGCCACTCCAGGTCACAAAATCAAACACACCACAATTCCACCACCGGCAGTGATTCCAGTGTCATTTAAAAAACAGCTTGACTTACACCTGTATGACCCTCAGAAACCTGAACCAGATCAAGACTGTGATTGGTTAAAAACGGCCGGGCTGTGATTGGTTAACAATAAGCACGATCGTGTTTCAGGGATGATGATTCGTCCAAAGGGCAATCAGCTGGAGATCGACTTCTCGATCTCAGACACCGAGACCTGGGACGGTTTCGTCCAGAACCTCAACACCTTCCTCTCTCGTAAGAAGCTTGTTAATTTTTTTCTTTGATGTTTGTCAATCTTCATTTTTATTAATTTATTACTTTATTGATTCCACTTTCAATGTCATGATTAATATCAGTTGTGTCATGTTGCACCCGTCCGTCTGCAGCGTACAACGACAGCTACCAGGTTCAGACCAATGACGACTGTCCCCCAGATCAATACTTCATCCAAGAGGACAGTGGAGAGGTAACCTGTCTGTCCCACGCTCTGTGTCTCCACCTGTCTCTGTCTCACTCTGCACCTGTCTGTCTCTCCACAGGTGAGGAACAACCCGAAGCGTTCCTGTCAGTTTAATCGCACGATGTTGGAGGACTGTTCTGGGATTTCAGATCGTTTCTACGGTTACGGCAGAGGTCAGCCCTGCGTCCTCATCAAACTGAACCGGGTACGTCGACCTCTGACCCCTGAGCCTGATTTGTAAACCTGAGCCGAACCAGCAGACTGAACCACCTGAGTCACACCTGTCTCCGTCCGTCCACCACCCGTCTGTCTCTCCAGGTGATTGGGATGTTGCCGGGGAAGGACGGTCAGTCTCCTTATGTCACCTGTGGAGCCAAGGTCTGAACCTGTCTGTATTTGCTGTCCTGTCTGTCCCTCTGTCTTTGTCTCATTGTCTCCGTCTTTTCATCTTCAGAGCTACAAAGTGGGAAAAGACGAGTGGGTAAGAGCAGCAGAACATAGAACCTTTAACCCAGCGTAGAACCAGAGTGTTAGAATGTAGCGCGTGGACAGAGGTTCCCCTGATGTTCTGATGTGACCCAGTGTTCCTCAAAGACACACTGAGGTTGGTTCCTCTGCATGGAGAACGCTCTCACACAGTTACAAAGCAGATCTGAACCAGAACGAGAACGAGAGTCGGAGCCAAAACCAGAACCAGAGCCAGAATCAGAATGAGAGCCAGAGCCAGAGCCAGAGTCAGAACATGACCCAGACCCAGACCCAGAACCAGAGTCGGACCCAAAACCGGAACCAGACCCAGATCCAGGGCCAGATCCTGAATCAGAATGAGAGCCAGAGCCACAGCATGACCCAGGATCAGAATCAGAATCAGAATCAGAACCAGAACATGACCCAGATCAAGACTGTGGTCAAACCCCCACAGTCTCATGAAAAACTCACCTGAGACGCCTTCATGCCTCCAGAACACCTGGCTCCTGTTGCTCTGGTGGTCTGGCCCAGGTGACGTGATGGAGCAGTGATTCAGGATCATGTTACAGTGCTGCGTTCACTGTCCCTTCTGTGTGGTGGGGTTTCACATTTCCACTGGAGGTTATTGATGACTGATCAGAGCTGAGCATTGATCTGTGTGTGTGTGTGTGCAGAGGGAGGACAGCGATAAGATTGGACCTCTGGTGTATTATCCTCCCAATGGGACCTTTAATCTGATGTACTACCCATACTACGGCAAGAAAGCTCAGGTAAGGCAGAAGTGCTGATATAATGGATGAGTTGGCTGATCACGTGTCGTCAGCAGAGCGTGGACGATTGTGCGATGTGTTTAATGTCTCAGGTGAACTACACTCAGCCGCTGGTGGCCGTGAAGTTCCTGAACGCCTCCCTCAACACAGACATCAACGTCGAGTGTAAAATCAACTCCAACACTCTCGGCGCTGGCAGCGAGAGGGACAAGTTCGCCGGACGGGTTTCCTTCAAGCTACGAATCAACGACAAATAGACACGCCTCCATCACGCACACGCTAACGCTGCACGAACCCAAATGTTTAACGAACCCAGTGAGTCGCCCTCATCCTACTCTCTCCCTGTTACATTACGATGCGTTCACTGACCGGCTGAACTGCAGACGATCAGATTTTCCCTGTCGCCACGACGACACACGTGTTGTATTTAGTGCTTTTCTGGGCCGTGATCCTCCGTACGACAACAGACCAATCAGCATGCACACATGCTGTGATGTCACTGCCACTGAGGACGGACTGAAGGACGAACGTCAGTCCACGGATCCATCTGCATGAATCACAAATCGATAATTGATCACACAGCTGCTGTGTTTACAGATCAACCCTAAATCAGTCATTTGTTTGTCTTTGTGTTTATTTATTATTTGTTTATTTAACTTTGTTTTTAGAATCCTCACAGATCAAAGTTTAGATCTTCTGTTCAGAGACCAGAACAATAATCATATCGTAGCTGATGAACCAGTTCACTGGTGGGAACATAAACAAGGTCAGGAACTGGGACTGAAACCACAAACCTCATCATTAACGCTTCATAATCCAGACCAGAATCCTGAGACCAGGTACCTGAGACCTGAACTACAAAGTCAGGATTTCTTTACCTGGCTCCACTTTACCTCTCCTGTCACCCCATCATGAACCGCCGAAAGGCTCTTTACACACAGTGATGTCATTTTCCCAGTGAGCTGATTGGTCAAAAGATCTGTTATCTGGGTCAGTTACCATGGTGATTCAGCCCCGGTAACATGTGAACCACTATCTTCTGAAAACAATGAGTTCAACCCAACGTTACCATGGTAACCACACTTCCCGCTCATGGGGAAGGTCGGTGGTCCCTGGACCGCAACCCAAACACAAACCAGTTCAGAACCAGTACCAAACTGGTGGGTCTCATTCTCCATGTTAAACCTCGGCCATCACCTGTGTTGGCAGCAGGAGCCAATCAGACACGACTTTATTAGCCGCCATGTTCATGTCCCATCGTGATGTCATATGTTATTTTGGAGGCTTGTTAGTTAATGAGATAAATAACAGTACATGTAAATAATGAGTTAGGAAGACTGTTACCACACGGCTCTGACCAAGACAAGGTCATGTGACACCATCTCCCCACCTGTCAACCTGCCACGTCTGAATGCCCCTCCCACACCTGTACGGCTCTCCACCAATCGTCTTCCTTTACAGAATGACCACTCAGTCAGGATGTCATATGCTGTTACGTGTTTGTGGTCGATTTCTCCTGCCTGAAAATGTTTTTGTGTTTAACAGACGATTAAAACCTTTGTGTGTGATTAAGGTGTGAATGAAGGGGCGGGGCCACGGTACAAACCAGGACTTCAAACTGGAAGAGTTCAGGTTATTTTCTGATTTGAAGGAACCTGCGTGTTGTTTACTCCTCTCTGAGCTGGACGACAAAATGCACCACTGAGAAGAAAACCCAGTTACAGGATGACGGTAAACAGCTGTTTTTGTCGGTTTGCACCTGTGTTGTCAGGTGACAGGTGCATGCAGGTGAGAGTGAACTTACTTTGTTACGCTGCAGTGGTGGAGCGCTACAACAAGTCCGAGTGAACATCCACACCTGGACCACAAAGTGCAACAGCTCCAGGATTTGTTCCTGTTATCAGGCTTCACTTAACCCAACACACAGTGGTCACATGACATGAAGGGGGCGGGGTTTTCAGCAGATGACCAATCACAAACACAGACATTAAAGAGCAAACTGTAACATGAGACAAATATGAAGAAATGAAACACAATCCAGACTAAAAGCATCAGATACAGGAAAACAGCTGGTAAAAGAATCACTGAGTGTGTTCATGTGTGAATCAGGTGTGTGTGTGTGTGTGTGTGTGTGTGTGTGGGGGGGTCACTTCACTTCCTGTAGATGAAGGTTAAAAGCGGTTAGCTGCATGAAGACCTGGTATGTGAAAGCTCATAATTGTTGAAGAACACACCAGCTCCAGTCTCGTGGGGTATGGGTCCAGCTCCTTTACACCAACCTGGACAGAACTTTCTGGATTGTGGTCTTCCAATCCAGTGAAGTTTGGATCTGCTGGTTCTGACAGGTTCTCATGCTGAAGCAAAGAGCTGGAGAACTCGGTGAGACTGGACTGGAGGAACAGGTGTTTTTTGACCTGTGAAGGATCCTGAAGGAGTTCAGTCGTCTTTGGACACAAACACACACCAGCACAGAAACGTTCACGTCTCCATTTCAGTGAATTTACGTTTTGAACATGGTAAAGAACGAGAATCGTAAACGTTCACATAAATGTGCTATGAAAGTAAAACTACCAGTTTCTGAACCTACTCTGATCTGATCAATATAGAGATCAACAATATAGATCAATATAGATCAACAATCCCAGCGTACTTCTCCTTCTCCTGTGTGACTTCAGCTGGACTCAGCTGTCCA
>JAFBJZ010000111.1:955000-967500 GCA_016785225.1 Psettodes erumei | reverse complement strand
TGGTCATCCACAGGTATTGATTACATCTTCAAAGTTGACTCTCGGGTACAGATGACATCATCAGCCCTGGCCAATCAGCTGCACTCATTTCCTTTGATGAGGAAGAAGGTTCCAGCAGCCACGCCGAGCAGGCCGATGGTCAGACCCACTCCACAGAACACGGCGGGTCCAATACTCGGCTGCTTCACCTCCACATCTGGAGACAGAAAACGCAGATGGAAACGTGAGCTCCACATCTGGAGCTGCAGTTGGTTCAGGTTCTGGGTGAGAACGTGTTTCTTACCCCAGATCCTGCTCAGTGGCTGCTCCAGGGCGGGATGTGTCGCTGCACAGCTGTACATGTCCCCCAGCTGTGGGACGAACTGCAGTCTGGACGTCTGTCTGAAGGATCCGTCTTTGTTGGGAAAGGGAACGTTGATACTCACTCCTTCGACCACCTTCTCTCCGTTCTTGGTCCAGGAGACGTTGACAGGAGCGGGGTAGAACCCGGTCACGTGACAGATCAGGGTGTTCGGTTCTCCGAGTTCCACCTCGTCTCTGGTGTAGAGGATCAGGCTCGAAGGAGGGTCTGCACAGAAACCCGGATCAGAACAGACTTGTCACATTCAAGTCTCTGTTATCAACTGAACTCCACAGCAGGTCTGTGTTTGCACCCACAGGTGAAGGTCACGCAGCATTAATACATCTGACACTTCAACAATCAAACTTGTGCTCAGATGCCTTCAGATGAAGTGTGAAGATGTTCTTCAAGAACAAGTTAAATGTGACTCATCAACAGTTTGTTTAATTTGGAGTGACTCCACTCAATTAACTCTTTAATCAAAATATTAAACTTCATATCTTTGGTTCTTGTGCTTATTGAAGTTTACAGGTTGTTTGTTTGAGTAGAAACAAAGTGTATATAATATAATATAATAATATATATAATAAAAAGTCTTTAATTACCACTTTCCAGCGGGATGTCCTTCATCACAGAACGATCTATCTTCAGATTGTTTTTGCAGATCTGTTGATTTGCCACAGCTTGTTCATAAGTTCCTTCCCTGTACTCTAAAACTGTCAACAAAACTGGGCAGAGGTATGACTCCTTTCTTTCTGATGAAGTCTGCGTACCACCTCTCTTCACCATCCAGAGTGTACATATCACCTCTCCATCATAGGATGAACAGCCGACAATATGCAAGGTCCTCATGTTGACCTGAGGAGAGAAGAGCTGTTAACATCACTGTCTGATTCCAGCCACCGGTGTTCAGACGGGACACTTACTGTCCGCAGAGACACTGAGGACGCAGGACAGGACGAGGACCAGCTCGGACACCTTCATCATCATCTTCATTGGCGGGTCCCTGAAACTGTCTGAACTTCTGTGAGGAAACTGACACAAACTGACGCTGAGTCCGACAGCAGCTGAGCTCTTACTCACAAAGCAGCCAATCACAGAGCAGAGATCACGTGACATCACCGGTGTCCAGGTAGATGGAGGCAGCAGCTGGACGCTCAGCAGTTTGTTCTTCAGTCAACTTAAAATTAACGTGAACGTTTTTCAGAATAAAAGACTGAAGATTTACATCTACATTTTATTCTGAAACATTCTGATGAGATAATTCAGCAAAACAAGAAGAAAGATAATTTATCTTTTATAGTCAAACAAATCTGATGAAGAATCACTCACTTTTTTACTTTTATTGATCACTGATAGATTTGTGTTGTTTGGAAACTCTGCACTCAGATTTCTGGTTTTATTTTAAAACATCAACATTTCACCAAACATCAGAGTCTAACAGATCTTCATCATCGAGTCGATAACCAGACTGGTTCGTCTTCTTCAGGAGCACAAACTGTTATTTGCTGTTTCTGTTCGCCATGAAAATGTGTTAAAAAAACAAATTGTGGTTGAACTGGGACGGTCTGACTTCCAGTTTCATCTGTTCACCACATAACCAGTCTGACCACATGACACCTTCAGGCGTCTCCGTGAAACCAGGACCCTGAGGATCGGCTCAGTTCATGTGACCAGAGAGTTTTCCTGCGTCGCCTGAAAGCAGCGTCGCTGGAGAGTCCCGTTTACTTTCAGTTCACCATCAGCAGCCAATCAGAAACAGAGCTGCTGATGAGTCATCAGGCACCAGGCAGAACAGAGAACAGCCAAACATCAGCATTGTCATCACCACCTCCCTTGCTCAGTGTGTTGTTGTTGTTGTTGAACCTCAGTCTGTTTACATCAGGACAGGTGGACAGGTGTCCACAGTGGACACACATCAGGACACAAGTCCTATTCACACAACACCAGTTCACAACGCACATCACGTTACACAGAGACACACAACCGTCCCACAAAGATCCAGAACCTGGACCCAGTGGACAGGAAGAACTTCTCAGAAGAACCGGGAGGACTGTACACAAGATGTCGTACTACACAAAGTAAAGTACTGTAAAGTAAAGTACTGTGATGTAATGTAAAGTAAACACTGTTCACTGATTGATCTAATGACAATGACGCTACTGTTATGGAGTAACAGTACAAGTACCGGGACTAACCCCATCAATAATAATAATAATAATAATAACAACAGTAATACTACTAATAATAATAATAATAATAATAATAACAGTAATAACTATAATAACTGATGGTGGAGCAGTTTTCAGATCCAGGTCCCTGCAGACAGAAGGTGGAACCTCCTGTTCTCCTCTAACAGAATCCAGGAAGTGGAGACCTGCATTAATGAACGAGGAACCAGAACCAGAACCCGTCTGAACCAGGCAGCAGAACCGGACCTGATCAGGCGGTGAAGATCTGGGTTCTGCAGCACAGGCTCATTAACCACTGATCCAGATGTTCCAGCAGACCAGTGGTCTTCTCTGAGTGGGTTCATGGTGAGCTGCTGGTTTCTGGGGCGTCGTGTTGGAAACCATGTGATGATAAAATCACTTCCTCTCACCCGCCATGTTTGTTCCTGTGTCACAGAAACCTGGAAACGTGCGATCCCGACCCGGACCAGAACCTCCACTCTGAAACATGTGACCGGTGTAAACTGATCTCTGGTCAGACACCTGCGGTTCTGTCGACCATCAGTCACCTGAACGCAGCGTCTGTGGAAAGTCCCGACTCTTTACTTTCACTTCCTCTTTGCGCAGAAGCCAATCAGAACCCCGGCCTGCGACGCATCATCGGTCGCTAGGGGAAGCTCGTTGTGGCTGAACAGCAGCAGAGGCAGAAGGAGCTCAGACGCCCCCTGATGGATGGCGCAGTCTCACCTGCTCAGGTGTCGTGTGCAGGGCGGACGCCGCTCGCCTCTTTTACTTCAGGATCAATACACAAATATCAATGAGTCCATTATCAATCAACCGATCAGTTCGCTGACGATGTATAAATACTTTGTCGTGTTTGGTGGCAGCCAATCAGAGAACCAGCAGCTGATGAGTCATCAGTTACCAGGATGCTGCAGCTGGACAGAGTCTGGCTCGTCACGTGAACACCCACAGGAAGTAGCTCGCGTTGCCATGGTAACCACTTCCTGTTCTCGGAGCTTCAACAACCCCAGAGAGTCTCCACGTGAAGAAAACAACCAGGTGTCACACCTGAGAACGGGTCCGAGATGCTCCGAGGTCGGCGTTGACGTGCAGACAGGTGAGCTGAAGGGGCGGAGCCAACCTGGTCACGAACTCTCCGCCTCCTTCACTGAACCTCCTCGTCTCTGAAACAAACACCGGCGTCAGCGTGACCTCCGGTTCTGTTGTGGTTCTGTTGTGGTTCCGCGGCTCGGACTCCCCTCCATCACAAAGGTGAGGTCAGAGGTCACGGACAGAACCGCATCGTGTGTCATGAAGCTACTGAGACACAGGTGTGTCAACGACCCACAAACTGAGGCCGCTGAAAGACGAGTGGACGTGTGTTTGTGTGTTGATGTGTGCGTGTGTGTGTGCGTGTGTGTGTGTGTGTGTGTGTGTGTGTGTGTGTGTGTGTGTGTGTGTGTGTGTGTGTGTGTGTGTGTGTGTGTGTGTGTGTGTGTGTGTGTGTGTGTGTGTGTGTGTGTGTGTGTGTGTGTGTGTGTGTGTTAATGTGTGCGTGTGTGTGTGTGTGTGTGTGTGTGTGTGATGTGTGTGTGTGTTACCCTCTGGTCTGTGGTAGTTGTGTTTTCTGCAGGTGAGAGAGAGCGGGCGACACAAAACCTCACTGCTGCACACACACAGCAGGAAAAGGCCGAGCGAGTCGTCGTCGTCTGCGTCACACACCTGAGAGAGAGAGAGAGAGACAGGTAAAGGTGGAGCGCGGCCGTGTCACCGTGACGACGCTCAAACGGATTCGATTGGTCCACAGACAGACGCTAAAAACAGGTAGAACAGACCAGGCTGCGGCTTCGGGGGTAGACTTTAACGTGACCTTTGACCCTGAGCACCCGCTGAAGCCCCTCCCACTGAGAATCAGCCAATCCCAGCGCAGGACAAACCAGGGCACCTGAGAACCAGACGTGAGCCTCACCTGTCCCGTCTTCGATCACCAATCTGATCGACACAGATCACACTTTGTTTGTGTGAAAGTTACACAACTTGTCATCGTGAGCACACCTGTGTGTTACACCTGCTCTGATCTGAGCAGGTGTGGGCGGGGCCATCGGGTTCTTACTTTGCTTTGGACTGAAAGACGGAGGAGGTGGAACGACACTGAGCGCTGGAACAAGACTGGAGGGAGAGAGGGCGTCGCCATGACAACAACATCAACAGAGACGCTGAGGAAAGCTGTGTGTGCTTCACACACACGTGGTATAGTCTGTGTGTGTTCGACGCTGACACACACACACACTGCAGCGTGATCAGTGTGTGTGTGTGTAACATTACCTGTGCGTACACACTCCCACACAGTGTGCAGCTCCACCGCAGCTGCAGCAGCAGGAGACGCACCACGTGACCTTTGACCCGACCCACAGCGCGGCTCTGCTCCCACAGACCCAGGTGCATCATGGGAGCGGGAGGCGGCCTGGCCGAGCTGACGAGCAAAACCCGATCAATCGATCGATCGGCGATCGCGGCCGGACGCGGCGAATCGATGTCTGTTACCTTGTAGCTCCCAGCGAGATGACGGTCACTGAGCTGACAGGTAGATACCTGCAGTACACACTTCCTGACCTGAGACACACACAGGTCAAACACCTGCCAAACAGAACACACACACACACTGTGTGTGTGTGTGTGTGTGTGTGTGCGTGTCACCTGGACACCCTCCTCTGGAAAGCAGACAGCAGCAATGTGTTGCCAGGCAACAGACCAGGTGGGTAGGGGGTGTGGCTTAAGTCCATGTACACCTGAAGGCTCCTCCCACTTTGGTCACATATGGTTAGACGCACACCTGAGAAATGAACACACGTTGAGCATTGTGTGTGTGTGTGTGTGTGTGTGTGTGTGTGTGTGTGTGTGTGTGTGTGTGTACCTGGGATTGTGGGTCCAGACTCAGTCGTTCTGTTACTGATGCTGATCCTGTCAGACACCAGACCCTGAAAACACACCAGGTCTGAGCTGCACACACACACACACACACACACACACAGTCAGAACAACAGTGTGATAATGGACCGGAGCAGTCGGTTCTGACACGGGTCACCTGCAGTCCAGAACCTCAGACACAGTCAGGACTGTGGGCGAGCGAGCCTGAGGAAACAAGAGAGAGAGAGAGAGAGAGAGAGATGAGGCTTCAGCTGTGTGTGTGTGTGTGTGTGTGTGTGTGCGTTACCTGGGCGCAGGTGGGCAGCAGCAGTGGGCGTGTCAGCGTGTGGAACCTCCACTCAGATTGGACCAGGAGGGTGGAGTCAGTGTGCAGCTCCACGCCGCTCCGCCCAGCAACACCGCAGCCAATCAGAACACTGGAATCCTGACAGACACCGGCAGTTTAAAACACGGACGTCTGTCACCTGCCGTGCGGCAGCTGCAGGTGAGTTTACCTGAGTGTCGGCAGCGACCAGTCTGTAGAAACATCCAGCCTGCAGGACGGGGAACCATCGAGCGGACGCGCCGCAGAACACCAGAACCACCTGCGCACATGGTTAGCACGCTAATCACAGGTGCATCATGGGACGGCTGCCCACACAGGTGTGTCTCTCACCTTCCCCTCCTCCTCCTGGACCTCTCTGTCTGTCATCGGTCCGTTCTGCGGGTCCCGGTCCCAGCAGACCACCGGACCAATCGCGGCAGCTCTGAGGGTGAAGCAAGGCCTTAGCCCCGCCCCCCCCGCCTCTGACCCCGCCCCTGCGTTCCTCCGGTCCACGCCCTCCTTCTGCTTCACCACGAGCACCACGGAAACGCAGGGCCGGGGGCCGCCGCCCACGGGACCCGTCGTCACGGCAATGGAGGACGCAGAGGGGAGGGGCCTGGTGCCTCTTCTCCTCCTCTTCTGCTCTTCCTCCCCGCGGCGTGAGCGCAGGTCGTCTCTTTCCTGTCTGTGACATCACTTCCTGAGCCGGCCCTCCTCTGTCTCAGGTGTTGGACCATAGTGTGAGATGGACGCAGGATGAGGGCGTGGTCGAGAGTGAACTGCAGGTAAACTCTGGGAGGCAAACACACACACACACACACACACACACACACACACACACACACACACACACACACACACACGCACGCACGCACGCACACACACACACACACACACACACACACACGCACACACACACACACACACGCGCACACACACAGTATAATGTGATGCGGTGCATGATGTCATGCTGCATTCTGATTGGTAGGTCATCTGACTGTGACGGCGGCCATCTTTGAACCTCTCTCGCTCTGTTGGGTGTGCGTGCATGTGTGTGTGTGTGTATGCGTGTGTGAGTGTGTGTGTGTGTGTGTGTGTGTGCGTGTGTGTGCGTGTGTGTGTGTGTGTGTGTGTGTGTGTGTGTGTGTGTGTGCGTGCGTGCGTGCGTGTGTGTGTGTGTGTACCTGCAGTCTTTATGTGTGATGAACCTGTCCTGGTCCAGGTGCTGGTAGGAGGGGAAATCTGATTGGAGGAATCTCTCCGTTACCATGGTGAACTGACGGACACACACCAGACAACCTGCAACACACACACACACACGCACACATTTGTTCCAGCCGCCGTCTGTGACCTCTGACCTCTGCGTGCGTTGTACCTATCCAGGCGGTGTTGAAGGCCGCCCTCTGACCTCCCTCCTCTTCCTCACTGGTTTCCGTGGCGACGCAGCTCACGGCGCCCGTGGCGTCTCTGAGCTGCAGGGTGCGTTCTGGACGCGTGAAGGTCCAACACCCCCACGAGCAGCGGGGGGCGGGGCCTGCCCGAGCACAGAGGAGGTCAAAGGTCGATCCGGGACCACCGTCACGCGGTCACATACAGAAGAGACGGGGTCAGAGTTCACGGCTCACCTGAGCGTCTCTCCGCTCCGGGGCTCCGAGCTCAGAGTCCTGCAGGACCAGGCCAGCGCCGCGTTGATCTCGGACCCGGTCAGACCAGATCCACCGGGAGGCAGCAGAGAGCCGAGCGAGACCGAAGACCAGCAGTCGGACCGGAGCGTCCGGTCCAGCTCCGACACGCTGACGTGCCGCGGTACCGCCGGGTCGGCGGCGCGGTACTGCGAGCACACGGAGGACGCCGCCAGGTCAGAACACACACGCCTGTACGCACACCTGTACACACACCTGTTACAAACCGAGTTTACCCGGGTCAGAGGACAGGTGTGAGGGTCGTCCAACATCTCAGAGTAGATGTCTCGTCCTCCTCGTCCTCCTCGTCCTCGTCTCCACACGAACTCCGTCACCTTCCAGGACTCCGCACCTTCCAGGACATCTCGCCCGGGACAACAGACTGGGGGGACAGCCCGGGACAGAGAACAGGGGGACTGGGGGGGGGGACAAACAAAGAGACGGGGGGGGACAGACGTCACTGTCTGTATTTTCAATGTCACCTGTGTTGCGTTCAATGACCTCTCCTCACCTGCACGACAGCTGTGAGCTCAGGTGACACGCCCACAGGTACTCGGCCACCTCCATGTTTCTCGAAGGCAGTAACCGCGGCAACGCGCCATCCCCCGGGCAGGTGGCGTCGGGTGGAGCCCCGCCCACCGCGCTGAAGCTGGTGACCCTGAGGCTGGAGCGCAGGCAGGCGCAGAGCACGCCGGGGGGGAAGTCGGGACAGGGCCGGTACAGGAAGTGGACGCCGTGGAGCTGCGGGAACATTCACAGGAACGTGACGTCAAACCTCCAATCAGAGAGCGGCGCCGGTGATCACATCCGGACTCACCTCCACGCGGTCTCCCGCCCTCAGCTTCCTCCTCAGCGTCAGCTGATAGGCAAGGCACAGACCCACCTTCCCGTCAATCACGTAGAGTCCCGCCCCCTCGCTCACCACCTTGGTCACAGTGCCCTATCAGAGGATAGGGGCGGGGCTTACCACAGGTTAAACTAAAGTAATGTTCCAACAGCCAATCAGAGCTCAGCATTCTCTTACCTGGTAACTGATGACTTTGGACTGTTTCGTCCTCACACCTGATTGGATGATGTCTCCCTTAAGCTCCGCCTCGTCAGCGATGTCATCATCAGCCTGCGACGTCATCGCTGTGTGCGTGTGCACAGGCGTGTGCGTGGGTGTGTAGTTGGTGTGTATTTCAGAGCGCGCGGTCGCACACAGGATGCGGTTTCCTCTCCAGCTTCGTAGGATGCGTCCCGTCAGCGCTGTCACACACACACTCTGACCGACACACACACAACGAGACCACCACAGCTTGTCCTGCAGACGATACACAGGTTTACACACCGACCCACAACTGCTGTTGGGCCGTAAATTGTTGTTGTACATATTTGTGTACTCGCTGTGTATCTCATATTAGAAAACTGCTGAGTCAGTAATCAATTCCTCACCTTCACCAGGACCGGGAGGGAGCGACCGCCCTGTGTCAGCGTGAAGAAGAAGAAGACGCCTTGTATGTCCAGCAAAGGGCAAACTGAGCCCACCCGCCCATAGACGGACATCAGTTGACCTTTGACCCTGAGACGGAGACACAGAGTCGCACGTTTACGCCTGAAACTCGGCCGCAACGATTCGACTGATCGCTAAACGACACGTGACCCCAGAGGTCAGAGGTCGGCCGACTCACCTGCTGCGCAGTAAACCTGCGGCCTCCCCGACCCCCACTGCTCCGCCGGGTCCCGCCCCTCCTTCGGGTCCCGCGACCAATCCCGGCTCAGGACAGGGACGCAGTATCCCAGCAGAGCCAATCAGCTGCACGCAGCCGCCGGGCTCGTCCTGCCCCGGTGCATCATGGGGAATGTAGTTCCAGTGAGGGAGGAAGACGAGACAGTTCATCCACTGAGGAGAGGGAGACAGGCACTGCGGAGAGACGGACAGGTGCAGCTGCAGGTGATGCTGAAAGTTACCGTTACCTGCGCAGGTGTCACCCTGAACGCACCACGACTCACCTCACACCTGACGCTACCGCTGCCGTCCGTCAGCCTCCACTCTCCTTCCCGCCCCTCTCTCAGACAGCCAATCAGCAGCAGGTTGACCCGCGGCAGAGCCTTTTTACCTGGCAGAGACAGCTCCGCCTCCCTCGCCCAAGACTGCTGCTCATTGGTGCTCCAGGACAGGTGACTGCTGCAGGCCAGGCGCTGCCGGGAGACGAGCTCGGAAATGGACACCGGTCTGACGTCGCGGTCAGAGGAGAAATAAATATGATGCGTCGGAGTAAATATAAACACAAACACCATCGAGTCACCTGCGGTCGTACCTGTAGCTCACAGGTAAGGTGTGCGCGACACGTATGTTCTCCTGCACTGCCCTCACCACGCACACACTGAGAGAGACGCACACGTCAGGGCGAACGCCTCCTCCTGAAACACAACATCAGTGAACACGAGCGGGCGCGTCACTCTCAGGTGGAGCTCACCTGCCGGGACTCACCTGTCCCGTCGGCAGCGGAAGGGGCGGGGCCGCCGAGCAGGGGACACACGTGCCGCGAGATGAAGGCGAACATCTCCTTCAACCAGGAGGCCTCCTGCGGGAGGAGCAGCGGCAGAGATGTCCCACAGCTCTGACTGTCCGCGAACACAACACGCCTCAACCGAGCACGAGCCGGAGGAAATTAATCACTGATCGATAGTTTAAACTGATCAGTTTTAACGTGACCGGAAATCGGGAGCATGCTTGTCTATAACAGTCCGTAAACGAATGCTTCCTGCTGCTGTGACGTCAGCACTGACCGCTTCGCCGCCGGGTGTGACCTCATCCAGGAAAAGCCGCACGGGGTCCGAGTTTACCGCGGGTGGAGGCGAACCGCGCCGCTCGTCCTCCTCCTCCATGTCTGCCGCCACGGGATCAAACCGCTTCCTGCTCAACTACGGCGTCCGCGCAGGGACAAACCAGAGGAACCCGGCGGATGCTCGCTCTGCCAGTCAATCAGAGGGGCGCGGGCCCAACAGAGGACCGTGCGGTTGAAGCCGGGGGCCCGTTTACTGTTTTCACCTGGAGAACCTTCACCTCCGTCACGTGGCGCTGAACCCGAACCCGAACCCGAACCCGAACCCGGATCATCCGGCTGCGCAGGAAATGGAGCGTTAGAAAAACAGTAAAAATAAAAATAACACGGAACATCAGCGGGATTAACATGTTTGCTGCGTGCTGTGAGAGGAGAAAACACACAGCTGAGACTTTTATTTTGAAATCAGAGCAGAATGAGTTTGAACATGAGGAAACCTACTGCATCAGAAACAGGACAAACATTTATCTTCATCACAAAGAACAAATAACACCACATATTATCTGACGTCATCATTAATGTGACGATTTACTTCAAATAAGTTTCTGACATGTGATTTAAAGTTTCAGGGATTAAAGTGATGAGGTGATGTTTCATTAAGCTGCAGTTACAAACTTTTTAAGACATGTCGACAGTTCAGGCTCAGACAGATCTGATCTGATGCTGCTGTTTTGTTGCCATGACGACACAGCAGCGCCGCGCTGAGTCAGTAGAAGAAGAAACATCTGTCATGGACAAACGTTCATACACATCCCTGTTTTCAGTTCCACGAGTCGCTCTCGTGTTCGCCGAGTGCAGCTGCTCCTCAGCTCCTCTCAGCTCCTGCTCAGCTCCTCTCAGCTCCTCCACAGCTGCTCCTCAGCTGCTCCTCAGCTCCTCCTCTGCTCCTCTCAGCTGCTCCTCAGCTCCTCCTCAGCTCCTGCTCAGGTCCTCTCAGCTCCTCCTCAGCTTCAGCTCCTCCTCAGCTCCTCCTCAGCTCCTGCTCAGCTGCTCCTCAGCTCCTCCTCTGCTCCTCCAGCTCCTCCGCTCCTTCTGGGCGTTTCGCGGCCTGTTGCCGAGCAACTCGTCCATCTCCGCGATGAGCGGCGCGGTCAGCTGAGACAGAACCTGAGCGACCAAACACAGGAAGTGCTCAACAACTCTGATGTTTTCTACTTCCTCAGTTATACATATAAACATAATGTGTAATCATCATATAATGAATTAATCCCTTCATCACAGTAAAAGTACCACAACAAGAGAAGAAAAACCTTTTGTTTAGTCATTTAACTAAAAACAAAAAACATTCATTTAATTTCACTTTCAATGAAAAATTAATTTAAAAAAATATGAAGTGGATTTATTTTTTTCCATACATAGAAAATGAAAAAAATAATTAATGCGTTCATTGTGTGTGTGTATGATGTACAGTAGAACATCAACAGTGTTACCCTGATGGAACCGAGGTTCTCCAGCAGCTGCTCTGTGTTGGAGACCCTGAGGAGAACCGAGCTGACACCTTCACTGCGGAGGCACCACGCTGGGGGGGGCACATCGACACACAACTGCTTTTAAAATAGTCTGTGACTGGGTGACGACAGGTGTGCAGACAGACAGGTGCACAGACAGGTGTGCAGACAGACAGGTGTACAGACAGGTGTGCAGACAGACAGGTGTACAGACAGACAGGTGTACAGACAGACAGGTGTGCAGACAGACAGGTGTACAGACAGACAGGTGTGCAGACAGGTGTGCAGACAGACAGGTGTACAGACAGGTGTACAGACAGGTGTACAGACAGGTATACAGACAGGTGTACAGACAGACAGGTGTGCAGATAGGTGTGCAGACAGACAGGTGTGCAGACAGGTGTGCAGACAGACAGGTGTACAGACAGACAGGTGTGCAGACAGACAGGTGTACAGACAGACAGGTGCACAGACAGACAGGTGCACAGACAGGTGTACAGACAGGGTGTGCAGACAGACAGGTGTGCAGACAGACAGGTGTACCTATAGCCAGCTGAGCAGGAGTGCAGTTCAGCCTGTCGGCCAGCAGGTGGAGCTCTTTGATTTTACTGAGCTGTGTCTTTCCTTCTTCGCAGCTGAGATGCTCCTTCAACCACGCATAGCCCTGCACACACACACACACACACACACACACACACACACACACACACACACACACACACACACACACACACACACACACACACACACACACACACACACACACACACACACACACACACACACACACACACAC
>JAFBJZ010000111.1:927500-932500 GCA_016785225.1 Psettodes erumei | reverse complement strand
GAGAATTCATTCAAATCAAAGGAATTCAGATTAATATAATCTTCTAATCTGTTTCCATACTCGCCGTCTGTCTCCGCAGAGACCTGCTCAGAGTGGGCGTGACCCTCGCCGGTCACCAGAAGAAAATCCTCTCCTCCATCCAAACGCTCAGGATACGCAAAACCCCGCCCACCCTGCTCTACTGACGAATCACAGCCCAACTCCGCTGCACCGTCCAAAGCCACAACGCTCAGGCTGCTGAGCTCGCTGACTCTACTTCATGACCCCTTAGCTCTGATCCAGCCTTACGTTCTGACCAATCAGAAAGCCTCGGAGCTGCCAAGGCCCCGCCCCCTGACGGTCGGACCAATGAGAGGCTCTGAGCCGGCGAGATGTTAAAAAAGCACAAAGTATTTCCACCAAATAATTTCTGCTCTTGAAGTTTCATACTGTTTTACTCAGGTGCAAATAGACTCCACCCTCCTTCTTACTCTGACCAATCAGAACAAAGGACAGAGGTGACCACCAACTCCTGTCACCTCGACCTGATTTGTTGTTTTATAATCCCGCCTCAAAACCTGGCGAATTACCATCCGTCACACAGAGGACAGATTCTTATTGGACGCAGTTCTTCAGCCCCGCCCATTGCAGTAAAGCTTGCTCCTGATTGGTTCCCTTGATGACCAACCAGCTGACGGTCCAAAATAAACCACGACTTCCGAGGACAGACGGTCGTTCCTGAAGAACCACAGGGATTTCTGTCCTGAACTGGATTGTGTACAAATGAAACTCCAGTTCTGTGGAACTCAACAGAACCAGAACCTTCTGTTTTTGAGAACCGGTCCGTCAGAAGGGGAATATTTACCTTTGGGGATTTATGCTCAGGTCATATGTCAATGTTATCCAGGCTTCTTTATCCATGAGGAATGAGGAATATTCTGGGATTGTCTCTGGAGACGCTGATGCACCTCCAGAGGAACTCTCGGAGAACACTGCTTCGACCTTCACGGAGATCCTCAAAGAACTGTTCCAGAAGGAACGAGGATCAAGGATCGAGATTACTGTGATGCTGATTGTCTGCTGACGTTTCAGAAGAGTACTGAAGTCACAGTACTGGACTTCACACTTGTAACCAATCAAACTTTACTGAGCCTGGGTTCTGAGGGACCGAGAACTATTATGAAGGTGCCGAACACCCAGACTCTACCCCACTGACAGTCTGGTCCAGTGGAGTCCAGAGTGAGACTGGTCTGTCGACAGGTCCGACTGTTGGGACAACTGGTTTTGTATTTTAGCACTTTTTGTACCTTTGGTCGTGTTTTTAAGCAGAACCATGTTTTTATACACATTTCAGGAAAATCGCAGAGATTACATGTGAAAGTCGTCCTGGTTCTTCCCACAGGAACCAGAACGTCTTCTTTATCCCCACACAGCAGGGTTTGGACCTTTGGGCCCGTTCGTTCTTGTCAGTGTGATAAGAATGGCAATAAAAACCTTAACATGTCTTTGGTTTTCTGTCTTCACTGTAACGATGGAGAAAAACCTGAACCTTCAGGGTCCAGGTCCAATCAAAACTGAACATTCACCCGTTTGTTAGACACCAGCAGCGTAGGTCCAGGATGTGGACCTTGGTTCTGGTCTTCAGATCAGATCCTGAGGACAAACCTGCAGGGGCAGTCCTACACAGTGGGGGCCCCTCAGAAACACACATGAAACATGAACTCACAACACAATGTTTGTCGACACAACGATGATACAGTGACCAACAGCCTGCCTTCATCATCATGGTCTTCATCATCGTCATCATCATCATCATCATGGTCTTCTTCTCGTGTTCTGGCTCATGATTGGACCCCTCCAGGAAAAACAAAGGGGAAAACACGGCGGTGAGCCCAGGGTTCTGTCTGTCAGGTTCTGTTGGGCTCTGTGGGGAACCCAGTGGAACCACGCAGCCAGAAACGACTTCCAGACATTCTGCTGCAGGAACCGTTCTTTTATCAGAACCAGCTGCCGAACGTGAACAGTTTACAGTCCTGGGGTACAGTGTGTGTGTGTGTGTGTGTGTGTGTGTGTGTGTGTGTGTGTGTGTGTGTGTGTGTGTGTGTGTGTGTGTGTGTGTGTGTGTGTGTGTGTGTGTGTGTGATGTATAGGAAGGAACATGCCGACATGTTATTTCACTTTAATGAGCACATTGTTGGCAGAGACGCAGAGAAATGAAAAAAACAGGTTTGCGTTTCATCTGTGTGTGAGTGCGTGTGTGTGTGTGTGTGCATGTGCGTGTGTGTGTGTGTGTGTGTGTGCGTGCGTGTAATCCAGCAGATTTTGGCCGCCCTCATGCTCGGTCTCTCTCTCTCTGAGACGATTGACACTGACAGCTCTGAAGTGCCTGGATGTGTGTGTGATGTGTGTGTGTAATGTTTGTGTAATGTGTGTGTGATGTGTGTGTGATGCGTGTGATGTGTGTAATGTGTGTGTGATGTGTGTGCATGGGATTTCTCAGGTTTAACATTTTCCATTTTTGACAAACCTCCTGACCTTCAACATACCACAGCCCCTGGAAACTGTTCAAGGACCCGTGGAACTGCCTCAGAACCTCCTGGAACTGAACCAGCGGCTCTGAGAACATCTTGAAGAACTTCAGTAGTTCTTCATCAGTCCTCATCACTCCTCCTCACCATCATCTGAGAACTGCATCCTCACAGACAGATCCTCCTGAAGAACCTCCACCACCACCGGAACTTCATCTAGAACCTGCCAGAACCTCACACTTTAACACCGTGTGTAGCTTTCATCTTAATTAGTGCACTCAAATACACTCACAAACACACACACAAGCACACACATCTGTGTGTGTCTCTGTCGCCAAGGTAATGATCACCTGTCAATCAACAGGTGATCCATCAGTTGATAGGCTGACAGGCTGAGATCCACCCACCCCCACGACCTGGTAATGACCTAACACACACACACACACACACACACACACACACACACAGGGTGAGTCATTGCTACAAAAGTTACAACCTTCAAAAGCCAAAAAACATCCCAATACTGTGTGTCTGTGTGTCTGTGTGTGTGTGTGTGTGTGTGTGTCTGTGTCTGTGTGTGTGTGCGTGTGTGTTCAGGTCATGTGATCAGTGATCATGGAGCATCGTCTTTGAAAGGCCGACTGTTCTTGGGTCCTGGACTCGGACCTGGACCTGGACTGGACCTGGACTGGACCTGGACTGGACCTGGACTGGACCTGGACATGGACCTGGACTGGACCTGGACTGGACCTGGACTGGACCTGAGGCCCATGTTCTGGGTTCCTGTTGTGAACAGAACCCATGGTGAAACATCAGGGTTTTAGTTGGACGGGAAACATGAGCTACTGTTGATCTGTTCTTACAGAACATCTGGAGCACATCTGCACACATGATCCATATTTATAACAGAGTGTGAGTGTGTGTGTATGTGTGTGTGTGTGTGTGTGTGAGTGTGTGTGTGTGTGTGTGTGTCTCTGTGTGTCTGGTTTCTATAAAGGAAACACACAGTAGGTTTGGGAGCGATAAGATTTCTATGACTCATATTTGATCTCTTCCTGTCTCATGTTACACAAACAATTAAACACTGAACACACACACTAACACACACACACACACACACACACACACACACACACACACACACACACACACAGGCATCCTCAAACGTTTAAAGGAACGTAACACAAGATGAAAAGTGAACACAGGAACCGACGGCACCGAGCGCAGGAGGTCAAAGGTCACGGCTCGTGTTGGCTCTTCTGATTGGTCGGCTCAGATGGGAAGCCGTGTGTGTGTGTGTGTTCTTGGCAGGGTGTTCAGGAGACACACACAGACACACACACAGAGACACACAGACACACACACATACTCACAGACACAAACACAGACACAAACACACACACAGACACACACACACACACTTCCCATCTGAGCCGACCAATCAGAAGAGCCAACACGAGCCGTGACCTTTGACCTCCTGCGCTCGGTGCCGTCGGTTCCTGTGTTCACTTTTCATCTTGTGTTACGTTCCTTTAAACGTTTGAGGATGCCTGTGTGTGTGTGTGTGTGTGTGTGTGTGTGTGTGTCTGTGTTCAGGTCTGAACCTGAACCGGACAAGTTGGGACTGATGTCCTCGCCCCTTCAGGTGACCTCACCTGAAGTGGGCGGGGCTACACAGGCACACCTTTTGAAATGGAACCCGACAGACAGGAAGTGAACCGGTTCCACTTGACCGGTTCTAAAAGCGGAACCACATTTCAGGATCCCAGCGCAGCTGAAGGAACGCAGACGTTTCTGCGGTTCCGCCGCGAGGACCCGACAGAGAACGTGCGATTGGCTGAACGGGCCGATCTCCTCTCGCCGCGTTGTTATTGAACTCCCACATGTTTTCCATCGTCTAATTGATCCGCTCTGGAAAGGATTCCTGACGAGCGCCGCGTCCGGAGGTGGAAAATCCCTCCCGTCTGTCCCGGTGGTCTCGGTCGGACCGGACGGCGAGGGGGCCCCGGAGGTCTGCGGGTCCAGTCTGGCTCGTGCGTCGGATGTTTACGGCGTCGATGCATTTTCACGTTCGAACGCAAACACGTGTAATTGGCAGAAACGCGCACACACATGTGGAAGCGATTCGGACCCTCCCCGCCTCTGCGACGGGCGAGACCTCGATACCCTCGTGCGACCTCTGACCTCTCCCAAAGGCGGCGGGAGGACGCTCCGCTTCCTGCTGCTCCGGGCCGTGGTGTCCTACGTCTCCCATGATGCCTTGTGGTTTGGAGGTCTGTTCACAACTGTAACTTTATTTATAAATGTGAAGACGGCGAGCTGCGACCCTCCGGCTCACCTGGACTCGTATCACCTGACCTGAACAGGAAGTTCTTGCTGTTGGGAACCCGGGTGCACACACACCTTTGTTTTCCTGTGTTGGACTGAAGAGCAGAACACACCCCCACCCTTCACCCCCACCCTCCACCTCCTCACTGTCACCAACACTCGTTT
>JAFBJZ010000111.1:917500-925000 GCA_016785225.1 Psettodes erumei | reverse complement strand
TGAGTCACTGTACTGCAGTACTAACATGCTATAAGTACACAGTACTACTACACGCGTGTCTAAAATGCGATGATGTGTGTATGGGCTGTGGTTTGTTGTCCCCACAACGTAACTGTAACCAGATTTATGTCCCCACCACCTACACTATACAAACACACACTGAGGACTTTGTGTGTCTGCAGTCTCCTGTCGTCTCCGCATTCACTCAGAAGACCTCCTGCTCCTCCTCCCTGCTCCTCCTCCACCTCCTCCTCCTCCTCATCCTCCTGCTCCTGCTCCTCCTCCACCTCCTCCTCCTCCAGCCACAGTTCAGAGGTCACTCGCCTGTTTGTCCTTAATCTGATTAAAGAGTGAACGAGGTCTGGACCTGCTCACACACACGTGATCATTTCCACAGGATCTTCAAGAGGAGCGACAACGACACAACCTCGAGAACACGGTCACACACACACACACACACACACACACACTCAATAAATCAAACTTCAGACACATAAACAAGTTCATCTTTAATCTGGTTTGTGGATCGTGGGATTATTAATTAATCTCTGACGGTTCTGTAACTGGTGTATGATGTCACTTCCTGCAGGCCGTGGAGCAGCTGGACGGGTCTCAGGAGGTGAGCCGTTAGAACCGATCGATCGAATTGATCCGAGATCAGTTTCAGTCAGTGCTGAGTGTGTGTGTGTGTGTGTGTGTGTGTGTCAGAGCGCAGAGGCGGTCCCGTCTCCCAGCAACACCTCCACCAGTCTCTGGCTCAATGAACTGGTTTTACTGGGAGAGATGGCGGGCGAGCGAGACGGAGAGAGAGCGGCCGACGGCGTGGAGAGCAGAGGACACGAGGTGACATCATCATGACATCACACCACATCAACAGTTTGTACCCACCAATAAGAACCAATCAGAACCAGTCAGAACCAGTCAGGACCAATCAGAACCAGTCAGGACCCTCATCAAAGTTCTCGCCCCCCCAGGTCCAGTCGTTGTCCCATCATCACACCCAGAACCAACTTAGAACCACAGAATCTGGTCCGACAGAGGAGGGGGGCGGAGTCAGAGGAGCGTACGCCGACGCCGAGTTGACCTCTGACCTACCGGACTACGCCCCCCCCCGCGGTCACCATGGAGACGAGGGGGATCCGGACCCGTTTCGCCTGCGATGACGTCGCAGCCCCGACGGCACCACCGCTTCCTGTTGTTCCTGTTGCACGCAAAGCTTTATTGAAACCGCACAACTTCAAAAACCAGCGAGCCGATCACGTGACTCCGTGTGCCCGCCTGTTCCCGTGGCAACCGGACCGTTACTGCACGTTAACTTTCCTGCCTGTGAATAAAGTTTGAACGCACACGCTCAGTTCTCGTCTTGTGGGTGATGATCCGCTCCGGGGCTCGGCGGATCAGAACCAGGTCTCAGGCCCGTGGTGGTCCGGAGTCAGGTGGGTCCGACTCGTCCATATTTACAGACACGAAAACAAAATAAAAGCTGAAGCCGTCAAGCAGTGAAATGATATTTTGAAGGATGACGTGTCACTTCCTGTCAGCACACGGCGTCCAATCGCTGTCCAGGACCAGCGCGCACACGCTTTGGTTGGGCTCAGTGAGCCTGCGCCGACCAATCGTATCCTCGTCTGGCCAATCGGCCGCGAGCTTACAATAAAAAACGAACAAGGAGCAGCGGGCGAGCGGGTTCGGTCTCGCCTCCACCAATCGGCTCCCTCGGTGTTTCACTTCCTGTCCCGATGACCTCACTTCTTCTGGGCGGGGCCTTTGTGGAACAGGTAGATTGCCCGCTGGTAACCTGTGAACACGCAGCCTCATCAGAACCAGCCAGACTCCCATCATGCACCGCAACTTTCAGTCAAACTTAAGGACTTTGTTCAGTTGTGTACACGTGTGTGTCGTGTGTGTGTACCTGTGTTTTTGAGGAGTCGGTACGAGGTGAAGCCGACGTTGTCCGTCAGGTACGAGGTGAACTGTTCTGGTCTCAGCCTCACAGTCCTGTAGTTACGATACGTCGTCCCCTACGCGACGGGACGAGGAATGATGACTCATCACACAGCTGTGTGTGTGTGTGTGTGTGTGTGTGTGTGTGTGTGTGTGTGTGAGAGAGTGTGTGTGTGTGTGTGTGTGTGTGTGCCTTACCGAGGCCCTCTTGCTGCGGCAGTAGCTGCTCCATGGCTGCGGCTCCAAGATGAATAATCCGCCCGGCGACAGGCTGTGATAGGCCCGTTTGAAGAGTCTGACCACGCCCCCGTCACCTGACTGCAGCTGCACCCATTTGGTCACGCCCAGACAAATGATGACATCGTACTGACCCCGCCCAGGCCACGCCTCCTTCTCTGACACGTAGTCGCCCTGTGGGCGGAGTCATAGCTGTGATGTCAGCAAGGTAAACACCTGTACACTGTTGTATACAATGTATTCTAAACCATAAACAAACCCTGCTCACCTGGATGAAGGTGATGTTGTTGGGGAACCTGGAGGAGGAGGAGGAGGAGGAGCAGGGAGGGAGGTGGAGAGGAGCGGCAGAGAGAGGACCCCGACTCAGCCTGAACGACAGGGGGAAGGAGAGCGCCTGCTGCACCTCCGTCACCTCCTCCCCCCTCTCTCCTCCCCCTTTCCTTGTCGGGGAGGAGGGGCCCGTTGTTCCTCCTCTCCTCCTCTCCTCCACCACCAGGTCATGTGACAGGAAATGCCGGACATTCAGTCTGGCAGCGTTGACCAATCGTTTGTCGAGCTCGACGCCCAGGATGTGGGCGGGGTCAAACCTCCGCGCGATACTCAGAGTCACGTGACCGGTGCCGCAGCCCACGTCCAGCACCGTCTTCTCTCTGAACCAATCTGCTTCGAGGAGGCGGAGCCGCGGGTCCTCGTCGCTCCCGACTCGCCCCTCCCATCCGTCGCCATAGAAACCATGGTAGCCGTAGTAGCGACTGTGGTTGCCGTACTGGTAGCGGTGTTTGTCCTTCTTCACCGGCAGCTGACAGGAGCCGGGGTGACGTCCTCCGCACCTACGAGGGGCAGAGCGTAGGTCAGGTGACTACAGCGTCCAATCAGATCGCAGCGTTTGGATCTGCTCTCTGGGTAAAACTCACCTGCTGGCTTTAGCTCCGGCCGTCAGCGGCGTCCGGAACTCGGTCGTCCGGGTGGCCGCGGTCGTGCCGTTTACGGCCACATCTGCCGGCCTCGCAGACGTCGTGCGTCGCCGTCTTCGATGGCGACCGTCGTCCTGGCCGCCGGGTTTGTGGGCGTGGCCCGGCGGGGGGTGGGTGTGCCTCCTGGGGAGTTTGGGGGACGGGGCGACGTCGTCTCGACAGGTGATGGCCGTGTTGAGTTCACAGGGAAGAGGAGATGCAGGAACACTGCCCTCTCTGGACGCCAGGGGAACTGCAGAGCAGGAGAAACATGGTCACATGACCACGGCGCGACACGTGACCAGAAACTCTTCATCGTCTGATCAACGAGCAGGTGATCATTAATCAATCAGGTCACAGTTGGTTTAAGTTCTCCTGCAGCGTCTCCTTCTTTCAGGTGTTGCAGCCTCACCTATCAGTCCGGCTGCAGAGGGAAACAGTCGAGCTGGTATCACCTCCTCTCCCTCTCCCCTTCACCTCCTCCTCCTCCTCCTCCTCCTCCTCCTCCGTGGTGTCTGTGCCTATGTCTCTTCCTGGACTTCAGGGGGGACAGCAGGACTCCCCCTCCTCTCTGCCCATCCCCCTCACTCCCCTTTAGGTTCAGGGGGTCGGTGATGTCACGGGGAACCAGGATCTCGACGGGGTCTCCGCCCCGCATGGCAGGGGTGAGCACTTTGGCGTCTCCTGATTGGTCGCTCTGAGGAGGTTTGTTCAGCCGATCAATTGTTGAATTGATTATTGATAAACGATCGATGGACGCATAGTTTCAAAGAGTCTCACCTGTTGACTTCTTCGTCCAATAGCGAGTTGAGGTTCAGCGGGTCGAAGATGTTCCCGCCCAACAGGAAGTGACTTGGCAGCACAGGCTCTGATTGGCTGTCGCTGTTGGCACGGCGACGGCGTTTGGCGAGCCCCTTGAAGCCGACGCCCATGGAATAACGCCTCTTTCCGATTCGTTGAGTGTGGGGCAGGGGGGGCTGGTTGTTGCCGGGAGGCTGGAGGCTGTTTTTAGGACAGAGGGGGTGTGTCTTCGCCAGCTGCGGCTGCTCCGATAGGGCGATGGCGCTGGGGAAGGCGGGGCTGACTCTGACGGGCGCCTCATGATGGAGGACGGTCTCTTTGTCCACCGACGTCCTGATCATCTTCCACCTGTGGACAAGTCAGCTAATCACTGATCTGCAGAGAGAGGGGAGGGGTCAGTGTGAGGAGGTCAATAATCACACAAACTGACCAATCAGCACGCTCGTCCTCAGAAAAACAATCAATACTAAATAAACAACTGATCATCGTTTCACCAACTCTTCAACGAGTCAGTGAGGAAAACAATCAACATTAATACTGATAAATAATTAGTGATTAACAAATTAATGTATTTCTGTAGTTTTCAGATGAACAATGTGGAGCATCGATAATCCAGACATGTTCTCCGCTCAGCGTCAGATTACCTGTGAAGCAACATCTGGGATTATCAGTGTTTCACACAACAAACTATGAGCAGGAACCAACGTAAACACACAATCATAAACACTTTCTTCTTTAACAAACGGCTGATGGTCAAACTCGCCTGCTGTCACGTGACGCACGGGACAGGTGAGGGGTCACAGGTGACGGCGACTTTAAGAAGCTGCACCAGCTCACAAGCCTATCGTTATTTATCAATCAGTAATCGATCGCTGTGAAATCAGTCACACTCACCGTCCAGTCCACTTGTTGTCCTCAGGCCCCGCGGCTCGTTCCCAGTATTATCACACACTCTTAAGTGTGTGTGACAGAAATAGACTTGTTTGTGTGTGTGTCGCGGCAAACTCCCCCCAGACACACACGTCCCCTAAAAACTGCCCCCCCGCCCCCGCCGCTGACTCCACCAATCCGGGAGCACGCTCATGAATAATTCAGACCAACTTTAACGAACTAGGTAAACAGTTAGCTTCGCCAGCTAGCCATTTCCGGCTTCCATGCAGGTAGCAGTTAGCATGGAGCTAACACACACACGCTTACACACCTAAAGAAAAACACCCACAAAAACGCCCCCAACACGCCGCTCCGTGCGTGATCACGACACCTGCCGACCTGCTCATGCACGTGAGTGCGCGTGTCAGTGTATGTGTGCGGGTTAGTGCGTCATGACTTCAACTAAAACAACGAACCGAAGACGCGACCTGCCGTTAACTGTTAGCCCCGCGACCGAAGCCCGCCTCTTTATATGCCAGCAGCAGGACCAAGTGAAGGACCGCAGAGCCGCCCAATCACGTGTCGAGTCGAGCCCTTCCTCTCCCTTATACCGACCAATCAGCCTCAAGCCGTCGCCTGATTGGTCCTGTCTGAGGGGGCGGGAGAAGGGTCGAGCAGAGAGGCGTCCTGAGCGGTGCCTGACGGAAAACGGGCACAGATGCGATTCAACGACATAACGACAATAACAACGCATAAAAAAACACGTTGTCGGAAAATGTGAAACACTCACTCACACAAACACGCACACAAACACACACACAGTGTGCCTGAAGACGTCACAACCCGAGAGCTTCGATTTTTAGTGTCTTTTAACTCGACAGAGACCACGAACTTCCCTGTCCTTCCCATGAGTTTTCGTCATTATTGTGATTCTGCAGGTGAAACAAACTCTCAGCTGTTTCAAACAAGGCCTGTCAATTTTACACTTTCAGATAAAATGCGTATATATAAGAGTTTATAGTCGAATAATACTTAAAGACTTCAGGCATTAAAGAGGTCAAACACTTGAGAACAACAAGTAGATTATTTTCCTCAAACTGAGCTGTAATGTTAAATTAAGATGCATTTGTGTAAATTACTCTAAAATTCACTGTTTTTATGATCAATTATTTCCCAAGTTTTCTGGTTTGTCATTTATTTAAAAAAACAAACTTTAGTTTTCCTGTCTGTGTTGCAGCAGCGACATTCATTTCATGGGGACATGTTTTTAAAATAACCTTATGACCGTTGTTATCTGTCTTTTCATATTTTCTTTCTTGTAATATTTGCTCGCTATGACCCTTAAGAAAACAGATCATGTATTAAAAACTTTATTTATTTTGTATTTACATTGAAATCTGAATGTCATGAATACTAAGCTGGAGACAGAGAGGTCAACACACATTTCTGTAAAATTACCGAGTGAAAAATATAAAATAAGAAACTGAGCTCTTCAGATAATATTTGATACTTTTCCCACAGGGAGGCGCTATAGACATGTCATAATGCGTTCCTTGTCCCGGTCCTTATGCGTTTGTTTAATATTAACCGTTTTTTACAATAAAGATTGTAAATAACCTGATTAACTTTATTGGATTCTTTATCCTTTGCTCTTTTTTAGATAATTATATAACATAATGTCTTTACAACCATTTCCCGTTTGTTTTTAAATTGATTATATTCAAAAGTTCTCTATAACTAATGTTCGTGTGTTTGTTAATGATTTCAATTAAAAACAAAAGTAAAACAGAGCTGTCAATCAAACTGTGACCGACAGCATCCAATCATGTGGTCTGAGCACTGGAGCTGGGCGGGACTTCGGTGTTTGCACATGTATGCTTATGTAGGTATAATCTGTCTGGGCTGATGGGAGGGGTGGGATTAGGACTGCATTACCCAGCATGCCCTGTGTGTTTATAAAATCCCTAAAGCGGATTTATGTGGATCAGAGAGAGACGACATGCCGCTGAAAAGAGAAGGTGAGATGTTTCTATTCACGTTCTGTTTCACACTGTGTGTCTGTGTATGAACTTTGTGTAGCGTGTGTTTACATGTGCGCACTCTTTATTTCCTTGTCTTCCTCTTTACTTCAGGTAATGGCTCATGTTTTCCTTGACCTTTGACCTCTGGCTGTTTTAACTGCGCTTGTATTTATCATGGATTTTCTATGTTGTCTTTATTTTTACTGTCAAACATGCGAGTGTTGTGTTGAGGCTGCGTCATTTACTTTACTGTACCACCGATGAGTAATACTACCATAAATACTGATACTGCTGACGAGTAAAACTAGCACTACTATGACTCTTACTGAGGCACAGACAGCACGGTACCACTGTTACCGGCCCAGCGTCTCCGATCCGGTTCTGTCCGGTCCTGAACAGCCCGTGCTGGTTCCTCTCCTCAGACACGGAGCGCGCTCTGCAGGTGATGGAGGCCTGTCAGGCCGGGGCTGCGGAAGGGGTCAAAGGTCGCGCAGAGAAACTTCTCAACATCTTCCAGAGCGACTTGTTCCAGGCCCTGCTGGGTAACACACACATTCGCATGTCACACACACACACACATTAAACACGCCATGTGAAGTCAGGTGACCTCATGACTTGTGTTGTCTGGATAATGAGAGCTAACGAAGCTAACATAGCTAACATTAAACCAGAAG
>JAFBJZ010000111.1:902500-915000 GCA_016785225.1 Psettodes erumei | reverse complement strand
GTCTTGTTGTGTATTCAGTCCCTGCTCAGTCCAGACCAGAACCAAACAGAACCAACACAATCCACTGATTGGATTCACTCATTATTTCTGTAAATCAGGTTCAAGTTAATATTGATTGTTGTTGTTGTTGTTTCTTTTACACCTGTTTGTTTATTGTGTTGCCCTGAGTTGATGAAGTCGTTTCCTGTTTGGACCTCGTCCCGTTTCAGCTCCGGTCTGGTTCGGACTCGACCGTGAAACTGCCTCCGACCCGTTTTTGTTCGGTCGGACCCGGTTCGTTAACTTGTGTTCAAACTCGGTCGCACACGTGAGAACGCACATTTCCAGAAACACATCAACAGTTTGTGAGCTGGTCGTGAGGTCAGAGGTCAGAGGTCAGGTCCTTCACACGTTCACGCCTGGCCGTGACCACTCGGAGGTCAGAGGTCAAGTCCACCTCCTTGTTTCTGTCTCTTTAAATGTCTGTGTCTTTATGAATTGAACGCTGGCTCCTCCTCTGTCCAGTGATGTCAGTTGCCGGGCAACGGAGGCTCTCAGGGCCTTCCTGTTACTATGGCAACCGTATCGCCATCTCTGCCCCTCATTCCATAATTTCTCTTTCTTTCTTTCTCTCTTTCTCTCTCTCCTCCTCTTCACCCTGAGCTTTCACTCCGTTATTTTCTTCCTTTATCTTCATTCCCTCCAATAAACTCTCAGGTCTGCAACTTTGAATAGAAATGAGTCTTTAGGTCACCTTGGTGTGTGTGTGTGTGTGTGTGTGTGTGTGTGTGTGTGTGTGTGTGTGTGTGTGTGTGTGTGTGTGATAACGTCACAGATTGATCATCAACTGAGTCGCTCTTGGTTTCACGTTGTTTTTGTGTCTTCTGTGTGTGTGAGTTTAACATGAAGTGTGTTTGATGATCAGTTACTGGGGCTAATCAATGGATTAATTAATGATCAATAATAGTTGCGGTTGAACGATCAGGTTCAGGATTAATTTCAAACGGCAGGGGGCGGGGCTTCTTCAGAAGAAGGAGGTGTACGGGTCCGTGAGAAGGTTCTGGAGGTCGGTGCTGGACGTGCTAACAGCTAACGCTAACGGCGTCCGTGTGTCTTCGCAGAAGTATCGTTACCAAGACGATGAGACTCCGCCCATCGACCCCAGCCCCGGTCACATGACCCACGGACGCAGCACCGAACTGAGCCACTCACACCTGGACGGATACACACACCCCGCAGCGCTCACACACACACACACACACACACACACACACTGAGGTCACCACTGTGGAGCCTCTGCACCACATTTCCCAAAATGCAACGGCACCCTGGGGCTGACTGAGGTGAGAGACGTCTGCGACCTGAAGGTCCAGGATGTCCTGTGGGTCTCAGGGAGGTTCTGAGAGGTTCAGGAGGTCCGAGACGTCTTTGAGCACGTCAGGAGACCCGTGAGGAGAACATGTTTGTGGGTCACCTGCTCCCAGGCAGGTGGAGCTGCTTGCAGATGCAGGTTCTTCTTCAGGTGTTCTCACACGTTCTCTGCTGATTTCGGGAGCCGGGTTCTTGATGTTCCAGGTTCCACGGGATGAACTCAGGTGCTGGAGAAGACAGGTTCCTTCAAAGTGACGTTTGAGAAGGTCCGTTGGAGGTTCTGCAGGTCTCTGAGAAGGTCCTTGGGTCATGTGTGTGTGGGGGGGGCTGTACAGACTGGTCTCATCCTGAACAAACACACACGCGCACACACACACACACACACACACACACACACACACACACACACACAGGCGTGGGCTGTTGTGAATGTGATGCGTCCCTCTGCTTTTTTTCTTTTTTTTTGGCTCAGCCGTCACCATGGCAACGACCAGAATTGTGAGAGTGTGTGTGGGGGGGGTGGGGGTGGGGGGGGGTTGTTACCATGGCAACAACATTAGCCAAAAGGCTGAAATCACTCATTTAGTCAGAGCTCTATGTTATACGCCCCCCCCCTGCTCGGCCAGCGGCCGTGTGACGTCACAGGGGGAGGGGATTCCTTCAGGGGGGGGGCGGGCTGAGCGAGCAGAGAGAGAGAGAGAGAGAGAGAGAGAGAGAGAGAGAGAGAGGGAGAGCGGAGGAGGAGGTGGAAGGAGGGATGACAGAGAGATAAACCGCCGCTCCATCGGTTCTTTCATTTCGGAGGATTTTTGTTCCGGCTCTGAGGATCGTCGCCCCCCCCTCGCCCCCCCACCCAGCGATGCACCGGGGCGTCGGTCACGCGTGACGGGCCGCGGGTGTTTATGTAACACACGGAGGAGGATGTTTGTGTCGGTGTGGTACGCCAAGAAGATGGGCAGAAGATTCATCAACAACGTGAGGCGAGCCAAGAGGCACCGGCAGAGGATGATGGTAGGACCCGGGGGGGTCTCGGGTTCCACCAGAACCTCTCAGTGGTTCTGATGCAGGTCCACTGGGTTCTCTGCAGAACCGTTCTGTCGCTTTGACGAACGTGGAGCAGTCGTGGTTCTGACCTTTCCCAACAGCAGAACCTCACTGGGGGGGGACAGAGAGAGAGAGGGAGAGAGAGGGAGAGAGAGAGAGAGAGAGAGAGAGAGAGAGAGAGAGAGAGAGAGAGAGAGAGAGAGAGAGAGAGAGAGAGAGAGAGAGAGAGAGAGAGAGAGAGAGAGAGAGAGAGAGAGAGAGAGAGAGAGAGGGAGAGAGAGGGAGTGCTGCCATGGGAAATGAGGAAAAGGTTTAATTAATTCATTGTGAACTGTAACACACACACACACACACACACACACACACACACACACACACACACACACACACACACACACACACACACACACACACGACCTCTCTCTGTTATATAACTCCATTGAAGCTCCGTCTCCTCCAGATTCTCTAGAGACAAACACAATGGACTGAGAGTTGTGTTGAGACACAGACAGGGACAGAGAGACACAGACAGACAGAGAGACACAGACAGACAGAGGGACAGAGGGACAGACAGGGACCAGCACCAGACGTTGAACATGTGAACAGTCCTGATTACATAAAAACCAGTTGCAGTCACCAGTTAAAGCTGCGTCCTCCTGCAGCGCCCCCTGCTGTGAGGACGGCGGCTCGACCAATCACTGAGTCTCACACCAGAGACGTCCTGCGTCGCGTTCAGCTGAATTCAAACTGGGCTGCGTGGACACGTCCCCTGTGAGACGTGTGTGACGCTTTAATCGAGCGGGTTCCGTTCGCCGCCTGATCAATCACACGTCAAAACACAGATTTCCAATCACTTATTGATGGACTCCTCTCTCTGCAGGAAGTGATGTAATAGCGCCGTGTGGATGAGATGGTATGAGAGAAAGGTGGTCGCTATAGCTACAGTTACAGTTGCCAAGGTAACCGACCCCCGAGGGCCCAACAGCTGTTGCCATAGCGTTGCCGTGGCGACGAGCAGTCGGCGGAGCGAGGGACGCCGGACGCGATTTAACCCTCGGCGGTTCTGTGTGTGTGTTCTGGCAGATGAACGGATCCGAAGGAGAACTGGAGTACGAGGAGATCACGCTGGAGAGGGTGAGGACGCACACTAACTACAAACGCACAACACACAGCGAGGGCCACAAATAGCTCGACACGGCGCCGCTTTTAGAAACGTTTACTCAGAAATAAACCCCACCCGGCTGACATCAGCAGGTTATTTTGGGGAGCAGATCAAATCAAACGCACCTGACTGAGCGTAGCAACGAATGAGTCACTTCTCCCTGAGCTGAATCTCAAACACCTTCATCATCATCTTCGTCCTGGTGCAGTTTGTCCATTTCATTAGAACATTACAGAGGAACCCGAGAGGGTCCTGACCCAAACGCCGATCCACGATTCTGCTGACACCAGGAGTTAGAAACCAGGACCGCTTCGTTCTTAAAGCTTCTGTGCAGAAAACCTCTTTAGAAAGAATCTACTGTGAGGTTCTTCCACACCTGCATGAAGCTTTAGAAGAACCGTGATCAACCAAAGCAGCCGGGGAACCTTTACGGAAACTTAAAAAAAAAAAAGATTCTGTCTGTGTTTAGGGGAATTCTGGTCTGGGCTTCAGCATCGCAGGAGGAACCGATAACCCTCACATTGGAGACGACCCATCCATCTTCATCACCAAGATCATCCCCGGAGGAGCCGCGGCCCAAGACGGACGGCTCAGGTACCGACAAACAAACGCACCCACACACACACACACACACACACAACTCTAACACACTCACACCGGACCCACGGCGGGGCCCGTCCCGGAGGGTCGGCCCGGAGGAACCGGTTCAGGTCACCTCACGTCATCGAGGACCTCTCTCTCTCTCTGCCTCTCCAGGGTGAACGACAGCATCGTATTCGTTAATGACGTGGACGTGCGTGAGGTCACCCACTCCATCGCCGTGGAGGCGCTGAAGGAGGCGGGGCCCGTCGTCAGGCTGTACGTCCTGCGGCGGCGCCCGCCGAGCGAACGCATCGCACAGATCAAGCTGATGAAGGGACCAAAAGGTAGGAGAGGAGTTGTGTTTCTGCCGCTCTGTCGCCCTCTGCTGGAGATTTACGTTCTCGTCTTTACTTATTATTTCTGCACGTTTAATGAACGGTTCTTCACTGATGTTCACGTTTGAGTCCTGAGCTTTGCAGAACTTCTCCTGAGGTTGTGGAGACTGAAGAACAGGATGTTTAAATGTTCTGTAGAGCAGAACCTTTACTTTACCGACGTGGACTTTGGAACGTTAAGATGCTTTGAGGACCAGTTTTTGTGATTAGGATCTTTAATCTGGATCCAGTGTGTTCCACTCTTTTATTGCATGAAGGGGTTTTTAACTGCTGTGGTCCTGCACCTGTCCGGTCCAGGTCTGGGCTTCAGTATCGCGGGTGGTGTGGGGAACCAGCACGTCCCAGGAGACAACAGCATCTACGTCACCAAGATCATCGAGGGGGGAGCGGCACACCGCGACGGACGGCTACAGATCGGGGACAAAATACTGGCTGTACGTGAACTCACGCCGAGCACCGCGCCGATCCACGTGGTTCCGGTCTAACCCGAGGTCTGACCCCGACAGGTGAACCGCGTGTCTCTGGAGGACGTCTTGCACGAGGACGCGGTGTCAGCCCTGAAGAACACGGGGGAGGTGGTCTACCTGAAGGTGGCGACGCCCACTTCGCAGTACATCCACCCGGCTGACAGATACAGCCCCCCCGACCTGACCAGTTGTAGGTATCTGCAGCGCCCTGAACCTCCTGCTGAGGGTCCAGGTCTGGACCATGGAGGTCCAGATCCCCGATGATTTCCATGAGCCTCACCAGCACATTTTCCCAGTTAAAGCAGTAATTAAACAAACGTCAGAACCTTCAGGACAAACTCTGACGGTCTGGATCTGCTCAGGTTCTTTGTTGTCGTCTCCGCAGCCTACATGGAGCCCGACTACATGTGCGATTACCCACAAGCCCTCCCTCCTCCGTCTCCACGCCGATACTCGCCCATCCCCCACGGCATGATGGGAGAGGAGGACTACTCCCGGGAACCTCGCAGAGTCTGCGTGCAGCGCGGGTCGACCGGCCTGGGCTTCAACATCGTGGGCGGGGAGGACGGAGAGGGGATCTTCATCTCCTTCATCCTCGCAGGAGGACCAGCAGACCTGAGCGGAGAGCTCCGCAAGGGAGACCAGATCCTCAGCGTGAGTACAGAGACCAGATCAGAGACCAGATCCTCAGAGTACAGAGACCAGATCCCCACGTGTCCCTCCTTTTGGTGTCTAGGTGAACGGTGTGGATCTCAGGTACGCGACACATGAACAGGCAGCAGCGGCTCTGAAGAACGCCGGCCAGGCTGTGACCATTGTGGCCCAGTACAGACCCGAGGGTGAGTGCGCGTGCACTGTCTGTTGTCACGGTGATGTGTCCGGGCGCCGCCGTTACCACGCTGATCCTGTTCGCAGAGTACAGTCGCTTTGAGGCGAAGATCCACGACCTGCGGGAGCAGATGATGAACAGCTCGTCCGGGAGCCTGAGAGCCAACCGCGGCTTCTACATCAGGTGAGCCGGGTTCTCGCCTCACCTGCGGCGGTCCAGGTGAACGGGCGGCCGCGCGGTCACGATGCGCTGCGTTGGTTTCAGGGCGCTGTTTGACTACGATAAGCAGTGGGACTGTGGCGTCCTCTCGCAAGCGCTGGACTTCAACTTCGGCGAGGTTCTCCACGTGGTGGACGGCGCCGATGACGAATGGTGGCAGGCCAGACGAGTGAACCAGCAGGGGGAGCTGGAGGAGCTGGGATACATCCCATCAAAACACAGGTCGGTGGACGGACGCACACAGTTGGTACCGCTGGACGCTAACACCGTGACCGAACGTGTGTGTGTGTGTGTGTGTGTTTCAGGGTGGAGAGGAAGGAGTGGTCACGGATGAAGAGCAAAGGTCTCGCTCGTCTTCTGCCTCCTGAGTGAAGATGATGTTTTCTGTCCTCTGTTTGTGACCGCGGCTGTTTTCTTCTTTCAGGCAGAGAAGGTTTTGTTCACAGCTACGAGCCCATCACTCAGATCGAAGGTGAGTGCCGCCGCTGACCTTTGACCTCACGTGGAGAACCCGTCAACTCGTGCTTCTTAGTTGTTCAACCGATAAACCAGATGATGACGAACCGCGTGTCCCCCGTCCCCCGTCTAGTGGACTACGCTCGTCCCGTCATCATCCTGGGGCCGACCAAAGATCGGGTCAACGACGACCTGCTGTCCGAGTTCCCGGAGAAGTTCGGCTCCTGCGTCCCCCGTAAGTGTCAGAGCGTCAGAGCGGGAAGCGCCGCGCAACCGAGGAGGAAGTCGTCCATGTTGCCCTTTCGCTCCGTCCGCAGATACGACGCGCACCCGGAGGGACTACGAGCTGGATGGGCGGGACTACCACTTCGTGTCGTCCCGGGAACAGATGGAGCGGGACATCCAGTCGCACCGCTTCATCGAGGCGGGGCAGTACAACAACCATCTGTACGGGACGTCGGTGCAGAGCGTCAGGCAGGTGGCCGAGCAGGTAAGATGCGGCGGTTTCCACGGCAACGCGCCATCCCGGGCCGACGCCCGCCGCGGAGACGTTTAATCGGCGAGTGTGCGTACGCAGGGGAAACACTGCATCCTGGACGTGTCGGCCAACGCCGTCAGGAGGCTGCAGGCGGCTCAGCTCCACCCCATCGCCATCTTCATCCGCCCGCGGTCCCTGGAGAATATCCTGTGAGTCGGCCGGGTCGTGGGTTTTACAGCGCGAACCCGAACACCTGAACCGCGAGAACCTCCTGATGTGTGTGTGTGTGTGTGTGTGTGTGTGGGGACCTGAACAAGCGTCTCTCAGAGGACCAGGCCAGGAAAGCTCTGGACCGAGCCATCAAGCTGGAACAAGACTTCCTCGAGTGTTTCACAGGTAAAACCGGTCTCACCTGACAGCGGGCTGCAGATGCATGGGGAGGGTGGAGTTGGGTGGAGTCGGGTGGTGCGAGGTGCAGAGGTTCAGACGAGCTCTGACCCGCCCGCCTGTGCTCTCAGCCATCGTGCAGGGCGACAGCTTCGAGGAGATCTACCACCTGGTGAAAGCCGTCATCGAGGAGCAGAGCGGCCCCTACATCTGGGTCCCCGCCAGAGAAAGACTCTGATTGGCCGCCGCCACCGACGCCCCCTCTCCAAAGCGCCGCCTCCTCCCGACCCGGCGGGGGGAAGGTGCCGGCCCGTTAACCGTTTGTTTTCTTTCTTTGGGAGGACGAGCGAGCGCGGTGATTGGATGGACGCTGTTGCCATGGCAACCACAGCACCAGCTCGTCCCTCCGTCTGCGTGTCGAGGGACGACGGACGATCGATCGATCGTGTGTCGATTCAATAATCCTGTATTATCAGTAAATAACGAATCAGAGACTGTAGAGTTCAGTTGGTATCGAAGTATTTACATCAACCTATTTATTTATTGATTATTTATTTATTTATTGGATTACGTGACGTGAAAATGGTGCGTGTGTGCGTGCGTGTAGTGTACATAAAGACTTGTGTGACTGTACATAAAACGATGGGGCTCAAACACACAGTCTATTCAGGGCTTAAAGAACCAACCACTGGACTACGACACCCACAACCCCCTGTCCCCCAACTGGACCAGAACCCCCCCTTCAGTTTGGACGACAACTTCCTGAGTTCTCTTTACCCCCGGTTGCCAGGCAACAAGGCACTGAGCCTGAGGACTACATTACCCACAGTTCTCAGCTGTGGCGACCCTTGTGTCCCTCTTGATCTCCTGGACCCGGATTCTGGACTACAGTACCCACAAGTCCCTGCTACTGACCGGGGGACACCCCACCCCGTGTCCCAAACACAGGGCTCATGGTGTTATTGGTCCTGCACCCGTAACCGCGGCAACAGGGGACGCCGCGGTGGACCCGACAGGCTCCCGGACCGGTCTGTGGTTCCGGTGGGATTGTCAGACTTGATATCAGGGTCATGTGAATAGTTCCAATAATTATTCTAATAAAAGTAATCACAGTTATTGATGCTGTAACACACGATGAAGTTGACATACTGAAAATAAATTCCTTATAAAACTGACCTGAGATCTGTCTGATGAGCGACGCAGACACGCCCACTCTGTGATGTCACTGCCCCACCCCACTCCAGAGAGGGGTAACCGTGGCAACCGGTTGGGGGTGGGGGCGTGTCTCGCCCGTCTCGGTCCGCAGGGGTCCAGACTCGGTTGGGGGATCGGCACCGCCTCATGAAACGCTGACTGCGGATTGGTCGGTCCAGTCACATGACATCACAGCGAACTGTGTTTATAAATGAGTGAGAGTGTGTACGCACACAGGTGATGGGGTCACACACACCAGAAGGACACGGCAGACATGTTGTTTTTCCCGCGGTTGTTTTATTATAAAAGTTGAAGTTTCTACTCTGACAGTGAGGAAAGAAAACGACCAATAAACCTCCAGTAAGAAAACAAAAAACAACATCATGACGGTGGAGACGGGGGGTCCATGGTAACACACACGGGCAGGGGAGGGTGCAAGGGTAACCATGGCAACAGTGTGGGGGGGTTTACTCTACTATCTTCTGGTGTCAGACAGTTTAACATCTGATGACCTCCAACACACACACACACACACACACACAGGTTACGGAAACACACACACACACACACACACACACACACACACACACTGTGGTCCTGTGTGTGTGTTTCAGAGCGACCCGTCTCTCTCCGTCAGAACTCAGGAGAACGTCACCTGACATCACCTCACGTCGGTCATGTGACCCGATCAGCTGATCATCGTTTACTTACGACTGAACCGAGTCAAACCAGATTCACCCAAAATAACGTTTTTATTTCTGATCGATCGATCGATCGATCAGGAAAACGCATCGAACTCGTTCAGATCCTCACGTTTGACTCCGACTAAAAACTATAATCAATAATCAATTTCTTTTGATCGACGAATCGCGTCGGCGTCATTCACCACCGAGCACCGAACGCTGCAAGGCCACGACAGGTGTGCGACGCCCCCTGACCTCTGACCTGGACCGCCCCGCTACTTCCTGTTAACGAGGAAACAAAGAGACGCAGCTTCCTGTCGCCTCGTTACCTCCGACTCAACCTCGGGTCCGACCGCGACATCACTACCGTTTCCATGGAGACAGGAAACAGCCGCTCCCGATTGGCTCACGGCGTGGCCCCCCCTCCCTCCTCCTCTCTTCCTACAAACATCAGAAAGACTCAGGACGCCGCTGGAAGCTCCGCCCCCCGTCTCCTCACGTCCAATCGTCCGACCCCGCCCCGTCTAAAAAGGGTCTCTGAAACACACACACCTACCGCCTCTCTCTCTAACACTCTCTCTCTCTCTCTCTCTCATGCGGCCGCAGCTCGTCGTCTACTCGTCGTCGTCGTCCTCCTCATCTTCGTCCTCCCCCTCCTCGTCCTCCTCTTCCTCGCCGCCCTGAGCAGAAGAGCCGGGGTTCCTGGCGTACGTGCCCCCGCCGCGGTACGCCACCATGTCCTGGCGGACGGAAAGAGAGCGTTAGCGAGCGCGGCGGCCGTGGCGGTCGCGGCCGGCCGAGGCCCCGCCCCCTCACCCGGTCGTATTTCTCCCGGAGCTTCTGGGCCTTCTCCTCGTACGGCTGCTTCTCGGACTGCGACAGTTTGCTCCACATCTCGCCGAGCTTCTTGGCGCAGTCGCCTATAGACAGGCCCGGGTACTGCTGCTTCACGCTGGGACGGTACTCGCTGCAGAACACGAAGAACGCAGACCTGCGGGCGGAGGACACGCCCCTCTGAATAAAGCTTGCTGATGTCACTTCCCGCTCACGCGTGGGACCGTAAACGCAACTTTATCCGTCGGCCTCGCGCATTAAAACGCCTGCGTTTCATCGTCGCCATGGTAACCCGGAGCATGCAGGTAACTATCTTACTCGCCCGTGTCACACGTGACATCACACTTACGGGGGTCTCTTGGGGGCGTTGGGGTCTTTCCTCTTGCGGCCCCTCTTTCCGAAGCCCTTGGGGGGGACGTAGTCTCTCATCTCTCTGTTGTAACGCACCTTGTCGGCCTTGGCCATGTCCTCGAAACACTTCTTATCAGAGGGAACCAGCGCCTGGAAACACAGACACGCCGCCGTGACGCAGATGACCTCCGACCTCGCCGGGGTCGGGCGATCGGGCGCTCTCCTACCTTCCATCTCTCTGAGCACTTCTTGGAGAACTCGGCGAAGTTGACCGACTGCTCGGGGTTTTTCTTCCGGTGCTCCTCTCGACACGTCTGGACGAAGAAGGCGTACGCCGACGTCTTCCCCTTCGGCTTGTTGACGTCTTTGCGCATCATCGTGGCGGCCTGAGGCGGCGGCAGGCGAGGACACAAAGAAGAGGAGATGACATCCGGATCTTCATCGTTAAGCGTTTTTAACCACGAACATGATCGGGTGACCGCGGCGTGTTCGCAGCAGATACAGCGATGACACGGCGGGATTATTAAAAATCAGTTCTGTAGATTAACCTGACAAGGATTTCATGACTGTACATGCGTGATGTGAGGAAATGGCTCTGCGTGAACAGTCCATCTTTTGAGACAATTAGCTGAAAATAGACGCAGGTGATCGATCACGTATTGGAACCAGGCGGCATCAGAACCCCGTTTATTAAATCCAAACGTGATTGACAGCCGCAGAAACGCGCTGGTCTCGTTTGGGAGGAATGGCCCTTTAATCCACACATACGTGTCATTTTGTTCACGGTCAAAACGGAACCGTGTGACGTGTTTAACGGTGCTTTGTTGGAGGTGACAGGTGAACGGAGCGGACGGTAACCGTCTCCATCCGTCCGGTCGCATCGCGGCCCGTCGGCAGGCGAACTGCGCTGACTGGGAATAACAAAGAACACAGAGGGGATCCATTTTCTCCGCCGGGGAGTCGGGAGGCCCGCCGACCCGGGCCGGACCCCTCTCTGCCCGGGCGGTGACGGGACGCCCCGCGGCAGACCGGTCCCTGCCCCCGCGCCTGCGACCGGAGGTCCGCGGGCGGCGGTAACGGGCGAAAACGCGGAGCTAGCCGCGTCTCGTATTGAGATGTACGGCTGCTGCAGTTAGCTTAGCCGCGCTAACGGGCTAGCTCCGACAGAACAATGGGCCACCATTTGCTTCCCGCCCTCTGCGGAGCTAGCCGCCCCATCCCCCTCCGCTAGCTGCGGGCTAACCGCCGAGGAGCCAGAGAAAAAGCCGTTAAACGCGGAGACGCGTCAGAAAACGCGCCGCGACGCTCTCCGTCTGCGGGGGGATTTTATCTCCGTCCGCCGCGCCGTTTGTGCGCCGGCGGGCCGCGTCCGCAACGGACATATGGAGCCATTACAGCAGCTACGCATTTTCAACGAAGGGCCCCGGTTATGCTCCGGAGAGGTCAACGTTGTGTGGACGGGACGGGGCTATTTCCTGGCATTCATACTCCAAAATGGGCGTTTCGTGTTTACAACAACACGTCTCGAAGAGCCCCGGGCCGCGCGCGCACGAAGGCTCGGCGGCTCGAGCGAAAGCACCGCGGCTCTCCGGCCGTTAAAGCGGCCATTTTATTCTTCTTTTCCAGCCTCGCTCGCGGACCTTTTATCACAAGATCCCGCACGTCAGGAAAAAACTCAGCCGGCCCATTCACTGCCAGCTCATTGTCAGCGACACGTAATTAAATCTGACCCGAATCCAGCGGGAAGAGGACGAGCGCGCTACTCACTCGTCAGGAGGGCCGGCTACAGGCTGGGGCAGACTTCGGGCCGGTTCTCGGGGTTCGGGTCTCGGGTTCTTGTTGTTGTTTGGAGGCTGAAGCAGCGACTGGAGCCGTTGGTTCACTTTCAAACTGGGTCGAGCTCGAGCCGGGCCCCGCCCCCCAGCAACGCCCCCGTTGGTTATTCCCGTTCAGGGGGCGGGAACATCGTTGGCCGCGCTGGGCGGGGCTCGGTTGTGTATTCGCGCGTGATTGGCGCGAGGGACCGTATGTCTTCGCTCGTTGCTCCGCGGCTCCGCCCCCCGAAGCAA
>JAFBJZ010000111.1:887500-892500 GCA_016785225.1 Psettodes erumei | reverse complement strand
GACAGGGGGGAGGAGGAGCAGAGGACAGGGGAGGGAGTGGAGGAGTAGGGAGGAGGCGGGCCACCGTACGTCTGGCCCTGCTTTGGGGAGTTGAGGAAGGAGTCGGGGTCAAAGGCAGGGGGGAGCGACGGGGGAGGCGGGGACAGTGTCGGGGAGGAGGGGGGAGAAGGAGGGGAGGTGGCAGCGGGAGGAGGAGGGGAGCAGAGCGAGGTGGAGGAGGAGGAGGAGGAGGGGGTGAGGAGCAGGCCTCCGATGACAGGAGAGGGGAGGAGGGTGAGGGAGAGGGTGGCCACCCCCGGAGCCTGGACGGGAGGAGGGGGGAGGGAGGGGGGCGCCGGCGAGGAGGAGGAGGAGGGAGGGGAGGGGGAGGCGGGCTTGCCAGCTGGAGGAGGGGGGAGGGCGGGGGAGAGCAGCAACTGGCCGGAGCGGGTGAGCGACAGGCTCCTCCTCGGCCCCGCCTCCTCCGGGACTCCCCCGCCTCCCCCCGGCCCCGCCCTTCCTCCTGCGATCGCCGTGGCGGTCGCCATGACGATGACGGCGTTCTGAGGCAGCGCCACCGCGGTCAGGCCTCCGCCGCGGTCGCCGTAGAAGCCGTTGCCACGGTTGCCCACGGCGATGGCGGCCCCGCGGGGGCGGGGGGGGGACGCCGCCGCGCTGCACGACAAAGACGACAACGTGACGCACCACGACATCGCGCGGCGACTCGGCGGCTCCGCGGGGGGGGCGACTTACGTGGAGGAGGGAGACGACGCGGGGCTGCTCTGAGCCCGGAGACCAGGAGGTTCTCCTCCTCCTCCTCCTCCTCCTCCCCCCCCTCTGCCCCCCTCCCCCGCCTCGGAGGAGAGCGGGGAGGGGGAGGGCCTGCAGGAGGAGGGGGGCAGCTTGGGGGAGATGATGCGATGCTTGGTGCTGTTACAGCGGTGGGGAATGTTCACACCTGAGGAGACTGCACACACACACACACACACACACACATACACAGGGAGAGAGAGAGACACACACACACACACACACAGGGAGAGAGAGAGAGACACACACACACACACACACAGGGAGAGAGAGAGAGAGACAAACACACACACACGCACAGACACACACACAGAGAGAGAGAGAGAGAGAGAGAGAGACACACACACACACACACAGGGGAGAGAGAGAGAGAGAGACACACACACACACACAGGGAGAGAGAGAGAGACAAACACACACACACGCACAGACACACACAGAGTCAGTCACAGGGCCACCACAGTGATGTCACATGATGTCGTGTGATGTCACAGGTGTGTACCGTGGGCGGGGTCACACAGACAGGTGTGTGTGCGAGGCTGCGGTTTGGTTCTCTGTCGGTCCAGGATGTTCTGGACCAGCTCCTCGATGCTGAAGTCACCAGAACCCAGAGAGCACTTCATGCTGTGGACTGGTACACACAGTACACACAGTTATACTACACACAGTACTGTAGACTGGTACACACAGTACACGTTATACTACACTTCATGCTGTGGACTGGTACACACAGTACACACAGTTATACTACACACAGTACACACAGTACACGTTATACTACACTTCATGCTGTGGACTGGTACACACAGTACACACAGTTATACTACACACAGTACTGTGGGATGGTACACACAGTACACACAGTACACGCTATACTACACTTCATGCTGTGGACTGGTACACACAGTACACACAGTTATACTACACACAGTACTGTGGGATGGTACACACAGTACACACAGTACACGCTATAATACACTTCATGCTGTGGACTGGTACACACAGTACACACAGTTATACTACACACAGTACACGCTATACTACACTTCATGCTGTGGACTGGTACACACAGTACACACAGTTATACTACACACAGTACTGTGGACTGGTACACACAGTACACACAGTACACGTTATACTACACTTCATGCTGTGGACTGATACACACAGTACACACAGTTATACTACACACAGTACACACAGTACACGTTATACTACACTTCATGCTATGGACTGATACACACAGTACACACAGTTATACTACACACAGTACACACAGTACACGTTATACTACACTTCATGCTGTGGACTGGTACACACAGTACACACAGTTATACTACACTTCATGCTGTGGACTTGTACACACAGTACACACAGTACACGTTATACTACAAGCAGTACACTACACACAGTACATGCCCACGAGTTGCATGTTGTGTGTTGCATTGCATGTTGTGTTGTGTGTTGCACTGCGTGTTGCGTTGTGTTGCGTTGCATGTTGTGTTGTGTGTTGTGTTGCATTGTGTTGTGTAGTGTTGTGTGTTGCGTTGCGTGTTGTGTTGCGTTGCGTGGCGTTGCGTGTTGTGTTGTGTTGCGTTGCGTTGCGTGTTGTGTTGTGTTGCGTGTTGCGTTGCGTTGCGTGTTGCGTTGCATGTTGTGTTGCGTTGTGTTGTGTAGCGTTGCATGTTGCGTTGTGTTGCATTGCGTCGCCTACACATGGGCTTCAGCTGGTTCAGCAGGTCGTCGCGGCTCCACCTCACGCTGTCATGGCGGTCGGCCACCGCACACAGCAGTGGACTACATTTCCCAGAATCCTCCAGGGACGGCACATTCAGGTAGTGGACCAACACAATGTCTGGGTTCTGCCACACACACACACAGACACACACTGTCAGTTCAGGTCAGTTGTGAGTGTGTGCGTGTGAGTGAGCGTGTGTGTGTGTGTGTGTGTGTGTGTGTGTGTGTGTGTGTGTGTGTGTGTGTGTGTGTGTGTGTGTGTGTGTGTGTGTGTGTGTGTGTGTGTGTGTGTGTGTGTGTGTGTGTGTGTGGCGTGTGTGTGTGTGTGTGTGTGTGTGAGTGGCGTGTGTGTGTGTGTGTGTGTGTGTGTGTGTGAGCATGTGTGTGTGTGTGTGTTTGTGTGTGTATGTGTGTGTATGTGTGTGTGTGTGTGTGTGTGTGTGTGTGTGTGTGTGTGTGTGTGTGTGTGTGTGTGTGTGTGTGTGTGTGTGTGAGCGTGTGTGTGTGTGTGTGTGTGTGTGTGTGTGTGTGTGTGTGAGTGAGCGTGTGAGTGAGCATGTGTGTTTGTGTGTGTATGTGTGTGTGTGTGTGTGTGTGTGTGTGTGTGTGTGTGTGTGTGTACCTGCAGCAGCCAGTAGCATCGTCTGTGGAATGTTGGCACGATGGAGGAATGGACGTAGCAGCCGTACAGGCACTGAAACAGCAGACGTCAACAACCGTGACGGTGGATACACAGTGTGTGTGTGTGTGTGTGTGTGTGTGTGTGTGTGTGCCCACCTCCATGCCCTGGACCTTCAGCTTCATGTGGTCCTCTCTCGTCGTCTTTCCATCCTTGCGTTTCTTCCAGCAGTATCCGTCCTTCCTGTACTTCACCTTCTTGCGGTTGTAGAGGATGATGCTGCCGTTCTTCGGCCTGAGACGACGACAATGCTGAGTGTGTGAGTGTGTGTGTGTGTGTGTGTATGTGTGTGTGTATGTGGGGCAGGTGAGACGGCGGTACCTGGTTTTTAAGGTGCAGGAGAGCCACTCGTCGTGTCTGTCGAACGATATCAGGTAAGACGCGATCTCCTGTGAGAAGCAGCGGAGACACCTGAGCTGGCGTCCACAAACTTCACATTATCAATGAATCTGATCATCACAGCGGACGAGGGGACGTCCCCAAACGTCCCGCGTGTGAACGCACCTCGTTGGTGTTCCACCTCAGGCGCTCGCTGGGCAGGCCGGACGAGCGCGGGAGACACTCCAGCAGCTTGTTGGGAAGAAACACCGTCCTCTGTCCCCTGTTCTCTGCGGGGAGACGGACGGAGGACGCGTCACGGCGAGTAAAACTACACGTGTCCGACACGACGGGGCGCCGGCGACGACCTCGATCGGCTGCTTTCGCTGTCGGCGACGTCGCTGACCCCTGGGGGGTTACCGCAGCAACGCAGCTGAGCGTCAGACTGACCTGTCTCCGTGGAAACCATCTCATTGTTGCTCATGGCGACGAGTCCATGCAGGATGAGTCTCACACAACGCAAGGCCGCCTGCACTGCCTCGCTGTGGGCATGCACACACACACGCACGCACGCACAGACAGACACACACACACACACACACACACACACACAGTCAGTCAGTCATCTGGGAGCAGGAAACAAGACACCAGCATCACTCTCTCACACACGTTTCTTCAGTAGCTCCCTGTTGCCTAGCAACAACTGAATTTGCACCCACTTTAAATGGAGAAAGACTGTGTGTGTGTGTGTGTGTGTGTGTGTGTGTGTGTCGTTACATAACATATACATGCAGCACACAAACACTATAACAAATACTCCATGATTTTATCACCTTAACGAGTTTGTTGGTTTTTTACCATAAACTGTTAAAATGTCCTCCACGGTGTCTGATCAATATGTTGATCAGAAAACACCTCAAACACAATCAGATCGATGTCACGTGACGAGGATATTTGGTAACTTCATCGAAAATGACTCAAAGTATGAATCGATTGTCCAAATCTCTGCTGGTTAATCGTCTTTCGATCAGCTGATCGATCACCGATGGTCTCGAGTCTGTTTCCATCCGCCCACACGTAAACACACGCTCCTGCCCCGGAGGCCGCGCTCAGACCGCGGACTCGCCTGGCGGCTGCGGCCCGCCGCGCGGAGCCTTCCCGCGGGGAGCTCAGCCCCTCCCGCACCGCTAATGCTAACGTTAGCGCGCGGCTATGTTTCACGCCACCGCAGCGGTCGGCGGGGCGTCGGCGCCTTTTAACGCGACACCGACGCCCCGCCGCACCGGACGACGCCACGGGAGCGAGTCACATCGGTCCACCGAGGAGTCGATGACGCCGGTGCGCGGGGGCTCCGCCGCCCGGCGAGCCGCAGCCGCCGAGGCTCCGTCCGCGTCGGCCGAGAGCGAACAGCTCCGAGCTGCGGGGCTGCGCCTCCGGGCTCCGACGTGCCGACCCGGGCCGGCCGGCGCACACGAAC
>JAFBJZ010000111.1:880000-882500 GCA_016785225.1 Psettodes erumei | reverse complement strand
AGGATGGTGCAGAAGTCTTGGAAGAGGTTCCTGGAGTCCTCACGTACATCCATGTTCCAGGATGAGTCAAGAAAGTTCCTCGTGTCAACTCATGCTTTGTGTGACCTGCAGCATCCCGTTGCTATGGTAACTGCAGGTTCACGTACCCAGAGCTCTGATCTGTAACGCTGTCGTCTCTCCTCCGGCCAATCGGCCAAGGTTCTGTCTGCGCTCGGCGCTCGCTCCTCGTGACCCCTGACCTCGGTCGACAAGCGTCCTCATAAACAGTAACCGTGGCGACCGGGTCGTCGATGGCAACTATTTCCTGTGCAAGGGGGCGGGGCTCTCGAGGTTCACATGGTGCAAGGGATAGGTGTGTGTGTGTTTAATGACCCCCTGCCGTCTTTGTCCTCGTCAGACAAAACCCGCCCCCCATTCAGCTTCCGACGTCATTGACCACGCACATGAAACACACACACAGACACACACACACACACACACAGGGATAATAGCTCATCAATCACCTCATTAGAGAGAAAGAGGTCGCTGATCACAACAACACAGGTCATTTTCCTGTGTGTGTGTTTGTGTGTGGTGACGCACATAACATTCCTGCCCCCCTTCAGCCACGCACACACTGCCAACAGCTCGACCCACATCCTCACAAACAAGGCGGAACCAGAGCTGAACTGCTCCAGGATGCCTTCACAAAGTCCTGGAGGTGGTTCCAGGGGTCCTGAGACCTGAGCAGACTGATCGGTCCCTACAAAGGATCCACTCTCTGTTACGTGGTATCAGTGGTTCAAAAGGAGGCGAGGATGTTCCAGGGGTTCTCCAGGGAGTGACGGGGTCCTGAAAGAGCTGCCAAACATCAGTCAAGGAGCTCAACTGCTCTTTGAGGACATTCTGGAAGTTCCTAAGGAGGTTCCAAAGTCCACAAGGAAGTTTCACACAACTGTGTTGAGGGGATTTGATGGAGTCATTCAGGAGGTTTCGCAGGTCAGAGGACCCTGGAGTCCTTTAGATTCAGGTTCTGTTTTTTTAATATACCGAAAAAACCCCAGGCTGACCCAAAACCAGGAGCTAAACGAGGCTGCAGAGCAGGTTCACAGCTCAGAGTTGATCTCAGTGGGTTTCAGTCACTTAACACGGCTGCTGCTCATCACCAGGCAACAGACCACCCTCGTTGCAAACTCCTCAACCAGCGGCATTGACGTCACCAGTGTGTGTGTGTGTGTGTGTGTGTGTCTGGACATGAGTGATGGACTCTGAGTGTGAGACATCGTTTTGTTTTTATCTTCCTCTCCATGAGGAAACAAGTTCATTAAGGAACCTTATGTTCCTCGTGTTTGTACCGTACGGTTTCCTCTGGCCTTGAGGATTTTCCTTGAGGAGACTCTGGAACCATCTGAAGTCGTCCCATGGGTCCTTCAAGTAATTCTGAAGAGTCCTGAAGAGTCTCGGGAGTCCGTGACTTCCCATCCCTGAGGGGAGTCGTCTCCATAGCAACAGAAGCTGATGCTCATTGGTCCTGTAGTTTTTAAATCAACCGAAGGAACCAAGGTACGACTTACTTTTAGTTTGTAGGATGGACGACTGCGTGACCTCCACCTCCCGAGGACATCTTCATGTGTGGTTTAAGTTTGCTCGACAGTTACCTGACCACACACAGGAAGTGGTCGCAGCTGATTCAGCTGCTGTTAAAATCGACGCAGACACATTAAAACCAACTGTGAGAGAATGAAGTCGGGTCTCTTTGGTTTCTCCTTTTGTCTTTATTGAATCTCTGTGTTTTATGTATAAAACATCATTAGTGGAATTATAGCTAGGGAAGACAGGGTCAACTCTGACCTCTGACCTCTCCACTCAGCCGCGAGGGGGGAGCGGCTTCAGGGGTCATCGGGTGTCAGTCAGTTGTCACGGCGACAGGAAGGCCGGGCAGAGCTTCAGTGGATCTTCGGGTGGCGGAAGTCTTTGCCGGCGAACTTGGCCTTGTCTCCGAGCTCCTCCTCGATCCTGCAGGTCGGAGGTCGGAGGTCACGTAAGATGGCAGCTTTTATTTTGTGTGTGTTTATTTTTAATTGGTTAAAAACAGGAAGTCTCACCTCATCAGCTGGTTGTATTTGGCCAAACGCTCTGACCTGCAGGGAGCTCCAGTCTTAATCTGAGAGACACAGGTGGTGTAATGAGCGACCCGAACAACACTGTGTGGTCCTCATGAATGTGATGCTCTAACTGTACACCTGTCCACCTGACTCCCTGTCTACCTGTCTTTCTCCCCACCCATCTGTCTCTCTCTCATCATGTCCACCCGTCTACCTGTCCGGTGCAGAGTCCGACCACCAGGTCTGAGATGAAGGTGTCCTCGGTCTCTCCGGAACGATGGCTGACCATCACGCCCCAACCGCTGCTCTGAGCCAGCTTACACCTGAGGGATGGACAGGTAGGGAAGGACAGGTGCAGGGACAGTGAGACAGGAGACAAATATAAGTTCATACTTTTGGCTTTGGGCTCAGGCAGT
>JAFBJZ010000111.1:872500-875000 GCA_016785225.1 Psettodes erumei | reverse complement strand
CCCCGCGTGGACTTTGTGTCTCGGCTGTTTGTCTCACTATCAGCTCTTCTTTGACCTTCATGCTGCTGCTCAAAGGTTTCGGGGGGTTTTCGTCTCTCAAAGAAAAACAAACACGACGATATTTCGGGGGAAGACGAGCGTCTGCACGCGTCAGACCGGGTTTCAAAATAAAAGGCGCGACAGGTGGGTCGAGACAGAACCACACAAACAGGAAACAGAGCGGCGCCGGGGCCCGACCGGAGCCGAGGCCTCGGGCCCGGTTCGGCCTACCTGAGCGTCGTCGCACAAGAAGAGGGCTGTGGTCTGCGGCCGCCTGTCTGTCCGTCTGACTGTCCGACTGACGTGGAAAGTGTGTGTCCGTCACGCTGCGGGGTTTTTATAGACGCTCCCTGGGGGAGGGGTGGGGGTGGGTGGAGAGGCAGGGAGCGTCTGCGTGGGACAGGACCGCAGGAAACAGAAAACACACACAGGCGCGACTCGACGACGACACAAAAACGACTTTAATACCAGTTTGTGTCGGTGTTAGCGTGTTAGCATGTTAGCAGGAGCTGCAACAGATCCAGCAGTATTACTAACATGTATTCGCAGAGTTAGTACCTGTACTACTATTACTACACATTATACTCCCTCCACGTTCACGCTCCTTAAATTAAACTTTCGGCCTCTCGTGTTCATTTATCGCTCAGATCGTTTTCGCGCTCGGCCTCATGTGGGACGGTCCCTAACGCACAGCGAGAAGGTCAAAGTTCACCTAAAGGGGAAATGTGAGACAGGCTCAGCTTACGCCTCAAAGGGCAGTCACCCTGACACACACACACACACACTTACACAAGACACCGTACCCTTTACACTCACCTTTAACTGTACTTCACACACACACACACACACAGACACACACACACGCCGGCTCAGTGTCCTGTAGCCTTTGCTGCAGGCTAAATATAACTGCACATGACTGGGGGGGGGGCATCTCATTTTATATGTACAGCACTCACGCTGCTGTAGTTATAAAGCACATGAATGGGACACACACAGTGTACATTGTCGTACTTGTACACAAGTTACTTCGACATAACGTGGCTGTACTGCAGCTACAATAACACAAACGGTACGAGCAGTATTTTTCGTAGTATTGGTCTTGGCAGCAGTAGTCTTCTGATACAAGCATTACTGCTACTGCTTGTACATGTAGTATTACTACTACAAAATGCTCGTGCTACTTAGTGAGGAACTGCAGCAACAGGAATAGTACTACTAGTAGTAAGGGTAATACTTATGGTAATAGCAGCAGTTGCAGTGTAACGGAAGTGGTCGTAGTAGAAGTACAAAGACACACACACACACACACACACAGACTGATGTTATAAATCTTTTTATTTCCTGGCGTGCGACACATCGTCCACCAATCACACGCCGGCGCTCGCCACCTGTTCGCTGCACGAACACAACTTCACAACACTTTTCACGGTCGGCAGGAAATCACAAACACCTGGGAGATCACATGACTACAAATCTAAAGACACAACAGTCGTTTTCTGGGGAGGAGGGGCCGTCCGGCTTGGGGGGCGCCGGTCGGGACGGGTCCGGCGTTAGATGTTCTGCTCCCGCAGGTATTCGACCATTCTATACACCTTTTGATTGACCTCCCCGAACTGAGCGTCCTTTGTGCCCTTAGCGATGATGAAAGCTGAGGAGACACAGACACACATCAAACAAACCAGAAACGAGCTAACATGCTAACACGCTAACCTGATGTGCATCATCGTTCAGCGCGCGCGCACACACACACACACACACGCAAACACACACACCTGACGTCCAGCATCACTGACACTTCCTCATCGATAAGAGCGACTGAACGAGGTTTTGGGCTCTTACCTGTTTTGGTCTTGCCGACACAAACGCAGTGGCAGCAGCCGTCGCTTTCCGCCGTGGTCTTCAGGCTCATGGAGTAGACCTTCTCCACGTCCTTGTTGTTCTGCAGCATCATGCACTTCACCCCCCCCACGCGAGGCCCGCACTGCTGCAAGGTCTGATCGTCGCCGTTCAGATGCTGGAGCTCCGCCGGCTGAGGGAGACACCGGCGGTTACCGCGGCCGTTTTTGCTTAAACGTCGCGAACGAGCGGCCGTAAACGTTTCCGTGGATTCCGTCAAACGGGTTCGTCCGGTTTCGCTGCATCTGCTGACTCATCGCGGCGACGCGGAACCGAGGCCCGCGTCAGAGAGGGGACGATTTAAACCGAACGCCTTCCGTTAATTTGTATTTTAAACCCTGACGGTGCGAGTACTTCACCTGAGTAAAGGTACGACTGCAATACCGTTTTTTAGTCTGAAGTATCTGACGTGTCGCTTTTGTTTTTTTTAATTTGCTGATTATATTCTGGATTATTCGAGTGACGCAGATGTGATCACATCCATTCAAGTGATCGATCGCCAGCTTCACACGTCCGGACAGAGTCTGAGCCGAGCTGCAGAGGAATGTGTGTGGAAGACGAGTCG
>JAFBJZ010000111.1:855000-870000 GCA_016785225.1 Psettodes erumei | reverse complement strand
CTGCAGTTTGCATACCAGCGAGGAAGACGCACAAACCTCACTCACACTTTCCGCCCCTTGTATAAATACTGAACATTTTACTGCACGTGTTCATTCAGATGTGAGGAAAGGAATCAGCTGATGACCACTTCCTGTCCACAGTGAACACACACACACACACACACACACACGCCGGCACCGATCGGACCTGAAAACGACCAGGTTCTGCACGCGCCTGTTCGGCTTCCATTTATGGAGATCGATTAATGAGGAAACACAAACACACACACACACACACACACACACCACTTCCTCCACTTCTTTCAACTTGACTCAGACAACAAGAGTTCACTGTGTGTGTGTGTGTGTGTGTCCTTATATGGTGAAACAGTGCGTCTTGATGTGATGTTCTTGTCGACATGTTTTTCACGACCGCACACGCTTCCTGTCACTGACTCAGACTTCCTGCGCACACAAACGCACACATCCCGGCCTCTGTTCAACATCGCACACGACAACCGAGACAAGCATCCAACAAACAAGACGTCTGCTCCCCTGTTGTGTTGTGTTGTTGTGCTGAAGGAACCGTCGTGGTCTCCTGACACCTGCACAACAAAGACCAGTTCAGAGCCTCTGCGTGAAGCCGACAACACGCTGCCCCCTGCCGCACACACGGAGCCGCCGCCGTGACAACCGCCTGACAGGCGGTTCACCGACAGACACACAAACGAGGCGCACAACGGGTTAAAGAAGACGTCAGAGTTTAATTCACAAACACTTTTCTCTCCTGCAGCCACGGTAACTGCCCCTCCCCTGAGACGCTGTGTGTGTGTGTGTGTGTGTGTGTGTGTGTGTGTTTGTGTGGGTCATAACACTGAACAGTTACTGATGACATCACAGTTTGATTTACGTTTATTTTCTAGTTTAATTTAAAACACGTGTGTGTGTGTGTGTGTGTGTGTGAGAGAGACATGATTTTAAAGCAACATTCCAACATTCGATGAAACGACTGCTCCTTGAAATTATTGACGACACGATGGGGTTCAGCTGCAGTCCTTGTGTGTGTGCGTGTGTGTGTGTGTGTGTGTGTGTGTGTGTGTGTGTGTGTGTGTGTGTGTGTGTGTGTGTGTGTGTGTGTGTGTCTGTGTGTGTGTGTGTGTGTGTCTGTGTGTGTGTGTGTGTGTGTCTGTGTGTGTTAGCGGTCCAGGACGTAGGTCTTGTACAGGCGGTTCATCTGCTCCAGGAAGATGAAGGTGAGGACGGTGTGAGGTCCCAGGCGAGCGTAGTATGGCGTGAAGCCTTTCCACAGGGAGAAGAATCCTTCTCTGCCCACGACCCGCACCAGCACCTCCTGAGGGACGGGACGCCATCGTCCAATCACGGCGATCGATTACGTGAAAAATCGAGGCTGGGGTCAAAGGTCGAAAACTCACCAAACCGTTCTTGTACTCGGGTTTCCCGTCGATCATCCTCATGTTCTGAATCCTGACGAGCAGAAAAGCACAAAGTGTGTGTGTGAGAACGTTTAAAAGTTCAGCGAAGAAGAGAAACACTTCCTGGTTCCTCCAGGTGAGGGCGGCGCCGAGTCTCACCTGGTCTTCACGATGTCCACCGGCATGGAGGCCGCCGTGGTAACGAGCCCGCTGATCATACTGGCACAGAAATGACACAGGATATCGTCCCCGAAATACCCTGCAAACACACACACACACACACACACACACACACACACACACACACACGTCTGACTCGGAGCTCAGGTGAAGTTTTGCATGTGTTGCGTATGTGTGTGTTGCGTACCTGAGTCGAGCAGCGCCTGTTTGGACTGAGAGTACGAGGCCAGCTGAGCGGCGTTCACCACCACCGCCCGCGCCATGGTGGGGATGCAACCCTGTGAGACACACACACACACACACACACACACACACACACACACACACACACACACACACACACACACACACACACACACACAGACACAGACACAGACACACACACACACACACACACACACACACACACACACACACACACACACACACACACAGACACACACACACACACACACACACACACACACACACACACACACACACACACACACACACACACACACACACACACACACACACACACACACACACACACACACACACACACACACACACACACACACACACACACACACACACACACAGTTTTCACAGCTTCACACTTTCGTTCTCGTTCATCATTTAACGTTGTATGTCCAGAACTAAGACGTAAAATTCTGACCCGGCTCGTGTCACATGACTCGTGTCACATGACTCATGTCACGTGACCGTCAGCGTAAAACCTGTGGATGAACTTCCTGCTCACCCGCCACAGCGTGGTGACGCCTTCCTCTCTGGTGATCCGAGCCAGAGCGTTGAAAACGTTTGTGTAGCCCCTCCTCTGGTCCAGAGGCAGACTGCACACACACACACACACACACACACACAGACACACACACACACACACACACACACACACACACACACACACACACACACACACACACACACACACACACACACACACACACACACACACACACACACACACACACACACACACACACACACACACACACAGACACACACACACACACACACACACACACACACACACACACACACACACACACACACACACACACACACACACACACACACAGACACAGACACACACACACACACACACACACACACACACACACACACACACACACACACACACACACACACACAGACACACACACACACACACACACACACACACAGACACACACACACACACACACACACACACACACACACACACACACACACACACACACACACACACACAGACACACACACACACACACACACACACACACACACACACACACACACACACACACACACACACACACACACACAGACACAGACACAGACACACACACACACACACACACACACACACAGACACAGACACAGACACACACACACAGAGACAGACAGACAGACAGACACAGACACACACACACACACACACACACACACAGACACAGACACAGACACACACACACACACACACACACACACACACACACACAGACACAGACACAGACACAGACACAGACACAGACACAGACACACACACACACACACACACACACACACACACACACACACACACACACACACACACACACACACACACACACACACACACACACACACACACAGACAGACAGACAGACAGACAGACACACACACACACACACACACACACACACACACAGACACAGACACACACACACACACACACACACACACACACAGAGACAGACAGACAGACAGACACACACACACACTGTGTTCAGTGGAAACCAGTTGGTGCAGCGTCAGCCACGTCCTCAGTCGGCGTCTCACCGTCCATCCGCCGTCATCCGGATCAGAGCCACCTCCGCCGGCGTTCCGACGAACGCTCCGGTCGCTCCGGCCGTCATTCCGATCAACGCCTGCGGGGCAGCGTGTGAACGTTCTGCCGAGACGACCGGCGCTGTCACGCGACGCGAAACGCTTTCCTGCATCGTTTACCTTGAGGAAGAAGTTGGGCGGCCGGCCGTCGGCGCTCGTCATCTTCTCGAACAGGATGGTGTAGATGCCCAGACGGGTGGTGGTGTAGGTCGCCTGGCGCAGCAGACCTGCCGACAGGCTGACAGAGGAAACACACCTCGCTGTTTCTATCGCCGCGCCGCAGTTACGCGCGGTCGGCCCGAAAGGAAAAGCGAGCGGAGCGGTACCCGGTGTAGATGCCCCGCACGCCCTCGTTCCTCAGGATGGAGAAGAGCGCGTGGAAGCTGGTCTTGTACTCGCGAGCCTTCGTCCCCTGACCGCTCAGCTGCATCCGGTTCTTCACCAGGTCCAGCGGCTGCACGAAGACGGTGGCGCCCATCCTGGACACAGACCGTTTAAAGACGCCGCGAGGAATGAGGTCATCGGGTCACGGTTCAGCGTTAAGACACCCCCCCCCCATTTCTTAAAATAAAAAAGACTGTCTATCAACTGATTGATGAATCAATAATGAACCAATCAATCAATCAATCAATAATATGGCAGAAACAGTGACAGTGTCCATGCGGTCTGCGTGAGGCGTTCACGTTCCCCAGCATGAACAATAGGGTCTTGAGTGTCGCGTTGTGTTGTGTTGTGTTGTGTCGTGTCGTGTCGTGTCGTGTCGTGTCACGTGGACACACCGTTCGCAGCGCGTGAGGCCGGTGGTCGCGCGTCATGCGTGAAAGTCTTACAAACCCGCTTTAACGCTCGGATAACGGAGACCTCTGTTAGCCTTAGCATGCTAACACCGGTGCTCCGTGCCTGCCCCTGACAGCTAGGGTTAGCATTAGCGTCAGTCAATTGGAGCTTCGCGTAACACGTTGACGGGGTGGTTAGCATTAGCAGCTAACAGGTCCGCCACAGGTCGCGTGTGTTAACACAAGGCGGACACCAAACTGCCCTTTAAAGGCGGATTGCGGTGTTTTCTCTCCCTTGTGAGCAGCCGCACAGCTGACATTAGCACGCTAGCATGACGGCTAGCAGCGGCGCCTACCCGGCCAAGCCTCCGAACAGGAACTTGATGGCCTTCGGAGAGGTCTTGGGCTTTGCCTCCGCCATGTTTCCTCCGGTTGTTCGGTGGCCGCAGAGTCCGCGGTCAGATTCACGCTGCCTGTGTGTCCCTGGTCCGGACGGTCCACCTGCTCCTTCACCGGTGAAGCTGCAGCGACAGCCGGGGCAAGGTGACTCTCTGCAGCGGGCACGTCCGGAGTCACGAAGCCCCGCAGACCAATCAGAAAGAGGAACACGAGGAACACGAAGATGACCGAACGGAGACGAGTGCTGTGCTGCCTTCAGGGGCTCCCCAGAAGCTCGTACATGTGAACTTCATCTCGAAAACGTCATAAATCGAGGATTATCAAGGTGTTCATCCAGGCAATAAAATTTGAAATTGACGTTAAATATCTATTAGGTTAAATGTAATCTGTTAAATGAAGTTATATTTTACCTTAATTTAAACAACTCTGTTGTACTTTTCTGACTCTTCTGGATTTTTCCTGACGATTCTCATTAATTTGGACCGAATACATGATTAGTGTTACCCGGATGTCAATAAAGATTTTATCGGTCAAACACTAAAGTGACTGAAGTGACTCCCATCCAATAAAATGCCGCCGTTGCCCCGTCCTTCCCACCCATTGGCTGGGAGCTGGAGTGGGCGGGAGCTGTCAAATGCAACAGCTTGCTGAGGAAGTAGAGACAGCTCGCGGTGAGTAGAGACACCAAACTGTCGTTTCTACTGAATTTTACTCAGTTGTGACTCCGCGTGAGGTCACGTGTCGAGCCAGCTGCGGCTCGTGTCTCCCGACCGGTCGCGTCTGCGTCGTTTTCACGGTTTTTGGTGGGTGACGGTGTTCGCTCGTCAGACGCGTGTTTTGTTTTTAACGGATTAAAAGGTGAATGTGACCGTGTTTAATGTTAGAGGCTGTAAGGAGAGAAACCTCTCACGTTATACTTAATTAGGAAATAAAGAAACGGAGTCAGTGTTTAATGTTTCAAACAAATTGATTATCAGATTAGTTATCAATTCAATATTCAAATCAATAATTGTCTGTTTGTTTCAATCGGGTGTGTAGATACATATTTAAATGCACAGTCTACGAAAATAAAGTTTTATCATCACATTTACCTTTTATTTCCAGTTTCTGCAGCAGGTGGCGATGCTGTGACATCACATCTAAAGGCGTCCAATGACAGCGCTCGGATCATGGCTGTGGGCGGAGAACCACGCGGGACGGACCAATGAGGAGGAGGGACAACCATGACGGACAAGGACGGGGCGGGACGACGGCGATGGCGCAGCAGAGGGGGCGAGGGGACAGCGGGGAGGCGGTGAGACAGACAGGGAGGGGTGAGACGGGTGAGACGGGTGGGACAGGTGGGACAGGTGGGACGTCCCCTCTGTCTGTCTTCCTGTTCCCCTCTGAGCTGGTGTTTTACTCCGAGCAGAGAAACTCACACAGGAGAGTGTTGACTCTGTACAACCCCTACAGATTCAGGATCAGCTTCAAGAGTCAGTACCTGTCTGTCTGTGTCTGTCTCTGTCTGTCTGTCTGTGTGTCTCTGTGTCTGTCTGTCTGTCTGTGTCTGTCTCTGTCTGTCTCTGTCTGTCTGTCTCTGTGTCTGTCTCTGTCTGTGTGTCTGTGTGTCTCTGTGTCTGTCTCTGTCTGTCTCTGTCTGTCTGTGTCTGTCTCTGTCTGTCTGTCTGTGTGTCTCTGTGTCTGTCTCTGTCTGTCTCTGTCTGTCTGTCTGTGTGTCTCTGTGTCTGTCTGTCTGTCTCTGTCTGTCTCTGTCTGTCTGTCTCTGTCTGTCTGTCTGTCTCTGTGTCTGTCTCTGTCTGTCTCTGTCTGTCTGTGTCTGTCTGTCTCTGTGTCTGTCTCTGTCTGTCTCTGTCTGTCTGTCTGTGTGTCTCTGTGTCTGTCTGTCTGTGTCTGTCTGTGTCTGTCTCTGTCTGTCTCTGTCTGTCTGTCTGTGTGTGTCTGTGTCTGTCTCTGTCTGTCTCTGTCTCTCTCTCTCTCTGTCTGTCTGTGTCTCTCTCTCTCTGTCTCTGTCTCTCTCTCTCTCTCTGTCTGTCTGTGTCTCTCTCTGTGTCTCTGTCTGTCTCTCTCTGTGTCTCTGTCTCTCTGTGTCTGTGTCTCTCTCTGTGTCTCTGTCTCTCTCTCTGTTTGTCTCTCTCTGTGTCTCTGTCTCTCTCTCTCTCTCTGTCTGTGTCTGTGTCTCTGTCTGTGTCTCTGTCTCTCTCTGTGTCTCTCTCTGTCTGTGTCTGTGTCTCTGTCTCTGTCTCTCTCTGTCTCTCTGTCTGTCTCTGTTTATATAAAGTATGGTGACACCCTCTCTCTCTCCCCAGTGTTGTGTACTGCTCCCTCACTCTACCGAGTGGTGGAGGCAGAGGGGAGCGTCCGAGCCAAGTCCTGCGTTGACTTGTAAGTACTTGTGTACTTGTGTACTTGTGTACTACTAAATAATACTTGACTACCGCGAGTTTTTCATCCACCTGATCCACACGAAGCCGGTTTACTCCTCCACACCTGGAAAACACGCTGTGGTTAATCAGCTCACCTTCGCCTCTCGATGACATCACTTCCTCTTCCTCTCAGGGTGGTGCGTAATCTGGACGTCTCCCCTCGCAACTGGGGCCGCAGAGACCGGTTCCGCATGGAGGTCAGAGGAGGAGGCCAGGTGGGACAACGGGAGATCTGGGCGGAGCTGAGAGGAGGAGAGGAGGGGGGAGGCGCGACAGGAGGAGGAGGAGAGGAAGAGGAGAGGAGGCGTAAACGAGGAGGAGGCCAAGAGAGGGCGCTGCCTGCTCTGTCTCCTCTACTTGTGCCCACACAAACACACCTGCAGCTGCCCACCTGCACAGGTGAGACTCCTCCCATCTCCACCGGGCGGGGTCCTCGCAGCAGAGCACTGATGTGTGTGTGTGTGTGTGTGTGTAGCTGTGCACAGCGTGTCTCAGTGGGTGGTGTGTGTGGCGGTGGCGGTGCTGTGCGTCGCCGTGCTGATGCTCCCCCTCCACGCTGACAGCAACTCAATGGTTCCACGCTGCCTGCACGTCTCCACCAATCAGAAGCTGGCCTGCGCCTACACACTGGGTAACGCACACACACACACACCTGTGACACACTCGTGTAAACACACCTGACTGCGTGGTGACGAGGTAACGGAAACGCCGTCTCTCCCTCAGGTCTTCTCACCATGGTTTTCCTCCGGTAACCGGTGACATTGCGCGGCGCCGCCTCCTCCATGATTGACAGCACCAAGCCCCGCCCCCAAAGAACAGACCCACACACATGAATGTCGTCTTCATGAGTTGCCTGGTGTGTCAATAAACCTTTATTTAAAACTGGAGAAGGGCAGGATCAAAAACAGCGAACTGCTCCTTTAAAGAAACTCTGACGTTTAAATAAATGAGTGTTTGTTTCATCCACCTTCACCTCTCTGGGGGGCGGGGCGGTTCTTCCTTGTTGACAGTAAACGTTTATTAATCACGTGACTACGCCCTGCTGGGTCATAATGTCAACATTTCCGGGTCTCAGTGTAACGGTAAAGAGTTAAAAAAAAAAAAAATCTTTATTAAGAATTACGTCAGTAACAACAAAACTCGTCACCAGGGGGCGACAAACACACAAAACCAATCTCAGGATATGTTACACAACAACATAAAGAGTAATCCAGTTTAATCCACATCTTTTTAAATCTTTTTTAAATCGTTGTAAAAAAACTTTAGGCGGGTAAATTCTGTGAATTATTCTAAAGGAAACTCTTTTACCTGATTATTGATCACGTATCTTAAGTCCCGGATCTTTCTCCAGTCAGGGTGAGACGCCGGAGTCCTCACATCTTAGCAACAGTAACCAAGGGGGCGGGGCTAAGCGGGACTCCAGTTACCGCGAGAGAGAGATATCGCGATAAGAGAGATTCAACACAGAGGAGACCTGCTGGATTTCATAGACCAGGACCAAAACGAGACCGGGATGGAGGAGGAGAACCAGGACTCGGGTTTGATGGACCAGGACCAAAACGAGACCGGGATGGAGGAGGAGAACCAGGACCCAGATTTCATGGACCAGAACCACTACAAAACCGAGATGAAGGAGGAGCTCTGCGACCCGGATTTCATCGAGGGTTAGGGTTCGGAGGACTCGGATTTCATTGACCAGGACTACAATAAGATCATGATTAAGGAGCAAAACCAGGACCCAGATTTTATCGACCAGGACCACGACAAGACCGTGACAACGGAGGAGAACCTGGACCCGGACCAGCGGAGCAAGGAGCCTGCTGGTCCCACCTGTCTGCAGGTCAGTGTTCAGGACCTGATGGGTCTGTTCACGAGTTCTTCCGGTCCGATGACGAAACGAGTCGCGTGCGTCACCAGTACGACCCTTCCCACCAATCAGCGCATGGACTCCACCTAAAGAGCCCAGTGATGAGATTCATAAGCTAAAGAATAGTTACGGGGACTCGTTGAGGGACCTGCTGGTTGTTTCACCAGGTGACGAGCCGCCAGACGTTTGACGCTGGGTCCTGGTCCCAGAACTCAGATCCGTCTGTCGCCGCAGAACCTGAGCTGCTCCAAAGAGAAGACGCCTTCACCACGTCCAGTCACTTGACAACCCACCGGCGGATCCACACGGGCGAGCGGCCTTCAGCAGGTCCTGCTACCTGAAGATCCACCGGCGGATCCACACCGGGGAGAAACCGTGCGGCTGCGAGCAGTGTGGCGCGGCCTTCGCGTTGACTCCAGGAAAGTACTCGATTACTTCAGTCCGTCATGTGATTGTTTTATCAAAGTCACGACGTCATGAGAATAAATAAAACACAATCAAACAGTCTTTTATTATTTACAAACAAAACGCAGCCAAGCAGGAGACGCTGCGTCCACCTGGACAGGTGTGTCCACCCGCGTCTCACAGTAAACTCAAACCAACAGTTCAACGTCTGTCGCCATGGTGACGGGGTCTACAGCGTCCACTTCAAACACCTGCGGGGACACAGAGGTCAGGAAGTCACTGCGGTGCGACGACACCTGTCCACCTGAGGGACAGAAGGGCGCGTACCTGGTCTCCCTGTGCGTGCACAGACACTTGCTGCAGCAGTAGCGCCCCCCGCAGGTGGTGCAGGTGTAGTGAGACGGGAAGCCGCAGACGCAGCAGAAGTGACGGGGGGGCAGCGATGACGGAGGCGCCGCCGCCGACAGGTAGTTCGGCTCCGGCTTCTCCGACAGGTTCTACCAATCAGAGGGCAGAGGAGGAGTCAGCAGGTGGGGAGCGGCCAATGAGAGAGCAGGAGTGAAGGCGTGTGCGTGTGTGCGCACGTCACCTCCTCCTCCAGCAGGGTGGTGAAGTTCTTCCTGAAGCGCTGTTTGAAGTGATCGCCTCTCGTCTTCCTCTTCTTCTTCTCTGGACGGGGACAAACACGTTTTAAAACACGTCCCGCGCGGACACGGTCTCACCCGGCGTCCTCCACCGGGACGGACACGGTCTCACCTGGCTCCTCTGTCTCGCTGAAGGCAGGAAGGCGGGCGGTCGGGCCGGGGGGAGGGAGGGAGGACAGAGGGTCGTCCTGGAAACAAAAATAATAACGGCGTCACCATAAACTTCCGGGTGAAAGCTCCGAGCGAGCGGCCCTTGGGCTGAGGTCATCAGGTCACGTGAACACACAAACCTGGAAGTTGTCCTTCTCCAGCGCCTCCAGCTGCCGGCTCAGTCTGCGCTGCCTGGTGGCTTCATCCAGAACCCTGCGCTGCCCGGCCTCCACCCGGGCTGACACACACAGCAAACCACTTAGTTACTGACGGAGGTTCCGACTCGTTGGGTCCGGTCGTGAATCCGGCGACACCAACACATCGCTTATATGAACACAATGCCGCGGATCCCTTCGGTCAGTGGGATGAACCGCAGCGCCGCAGTTTGCAGTTCGCGGGAGAACGGATTACAATAATAATAAACAGAATATTTTAATCCGACTTTAAACCTCCTGAACTTTGAAGGAACTCGTTTCTCTGAATAATCTGAAACAAGAACGAAACTCACCGGAGCTCTTCTTCTCCAGCACCATGTTCGCCGCTGCGCTTCCTGTCTACGGCGGCCGCGAAGGGAGAAACGCGCTTTTCTTTTTCAGCGGCTCCGCTGACGATCATCGACTCCAAACCAGTCAAAGGACGAAGAAAAGAGCCGGATCGAACTTTATGACGACATAAAGTGTCGTAACATCCGCGCATTTGTTTACGGCAACACACAAGGGACATCAGCACGTTTTTTTGCGCGTTTTCTTTTGTCTTTATCGCCGCCTGGCGCCAAAACTTAACTATTGACATCCTCGACAGTTTTTGAGGATTATCGATACATCCGACAACGGCTACAACAATCAGTCGATTACTATATTAGGAAATGAACAGAAAATTGATTGGTTGAGTTTTGGGCTGCCATGAAAGAAAAAACATTTGAGAAGCATCTGATCAATAAATGATTATTGTAAATTTAAACAAGATGTCTGTTTTACATATTTTATTTCAGCTGCATGTTGTTCAGGCTGTTGTTCAGCAGGTTCTTCAGGTTCCACAGTCATACCTTTATTTTGAATACTGAGGCAGCCCCCCCCAACACACACACACACACACACACACACACACACACACACCTTTTACAGGTGTTTGGTTTCTCTCCAGGTGGACAGCTCGGTTCTACCAAGCTGCATGATGTGGGTGACACTTTAAAACAGGACTGGATGTCCTCTGAGCCAGTTCTTGTCAGGGTCCCGGACTGGGACCATTACCCCCAGTACCATTTGTTGAGACCGTGAACGACTCGCTGGCCTCTGTGGTTGCGGAGGTAACCGCAGGTTTTACAGACGTGTTCCTTGCCGAACCAGGACCTCTGAACTTTGAAGGTGTTTTTCCAGTTCAGGTACCTGATGTATTCTGCCTGGTTCTGGTCCAGGTACAGCAGCCTCTGCGCCAGCTCCTTCGGACTGTGAAAGTCATCCACGTGAATGAAAGAATCGGCCGGGATGTGGTCTTCGTAATTTTTTCTCGGAGGTCCCATAACTACCGGCACGCTCCCCAGCATCATGGGCCTGTACAACTTCTCTGTGATGTAATCTCTGTGCAGAGAGTTTTCAAACGACAGGTAGAACTTGCAGCTGGAAACTGTCTCATGATATTCTTTGTCGTTCAGGTGTCGATTGAAGGTGTCTCCGTAACAACTTATCTTCACGTGCTGCTTCAGCTCTTCGTAGAAACGGCTTCTCTTGAACTCTGGGTTCCAGTTGGTCACGATCCAACAGACCAGCTTGTTCTTCGCCGGCAGTTTGAAGGGCTCGTCCTCGGCCGTCAGCGGCACCAAGTACCCGTACGGTACGGAGATATCCGAGTCCAGGTGATAGGTGCAGGTCAGGTTGAACACGTCATCCAGCTCGGGAACCGGAGCCGAGTTCGAGGGCGACTCCATGTTCGACCACACCCACATTTGAAAAGAGGGGCGTGGCTCTCTGGGCAGGTCCACCGGGTTTCTGCCGATGTCCCTGTGGTGGAAGAAGACACCGTGGGCCTGAGGGTACAGAGACCTGTCGTCCGTCAGCCGACACCCGCTGACGTTGAACGCTTCGCATCCGAGATCGAACTTTTGCCCGAACGGCCACTTCCAGATCAGCAGCACGGTGTCCAGCTCGGGGTCCCGGGTCGTCGGGGCGTCGCCGTGACGCGGGGCGCCGTCCTTCTCCGAGGAACAGTTCGGGCTCGAGTCCCGGTTCTGCGCGCACTGAACCGCGGGACAGAGAGGACAGGTTCTGTCCGAGGTCGGGGGCGTGGCTTTGGGTTGGTAGTACACAAAGAACAGGAGGAGCAAACAGGACAGCAGCAGGAACACGAACACGACTTTCCTGCAGCCTGACGAGGACATGGTTCGACCTGGAGGGACAGAGCAGGTGCGGGTTTCAGTTTCAACAATCGCCACAGAGCGGAGGCAGTGTTTATCTTTCCCTGTGACATCACACACACACACACACACACACACTCGCGGCCGAGCGCACAAGTTTGCATCCCCCTCAGTTTGACAAACAAGTCGATGTGGTCTCACGGAGTCGTCGTCTTTTCAGCAGCGACCTCCTTTCAGGAAGTCAGGAATGCGTCCGGACCTGCAGACGGTGGACTTTAACCTCGCGCCGTGTCCGGACCCGTTCTCCTGATCCGGTTGTTTGTGTAGTTCGACCTGCTTGTGAAATCCAGTCTGACTCACTGGTTGACCTCGCCAGCCTCCCGCCACGTTCAACGCAAAATAAATGAGACTGGAACCAGAAGACGCAGGATTAAATGTCACAGCCTCACCTGGACTCTCGGGTTTCTGCACCTGCGCGGCCAGCAACGTGTGTGTGTGTGTGTGTGTGTGTGTGTGTGGGCGTGACTATGACTCAATTCACTGCCAGGAAGCTTCAGCACCTGCGACCAATCAGCTCATCAGCCGGTGAAGCCGGACACGCTGATGCCTGCAGCACGGTTCTGACCCGGGTTCTAACCTGCATTAAACCCGTTTCAGGTCCAGAGCAAAATACTCTGAAACATTCAGCTCATCAACAGAACGCTTTGTGTTCCAGAACCACAACGTCCAACCGCACCCAGTGCACAAAAGAAGGTCCAGACCCAGGACCAGGTCCAGGATCAGTCTATACAGTTATCAGGCAGCAGATTGTCACGCAGCCCGGTCCAGAAGCAGAGAGACAAAAACAGGCGAACTCACCTGGTTCTGGGTCAGAACCTTCAGACCGACACGACCCAGCGCACATGAGCGACCGTCAGCGGCAGAGCGGCAACTAAACTGAAACAGGAAGTTAACAAAAGCAGCGAATCAGGCTCCGCTCGTGGGCGTGCTCACATTTCCCCCCGTCACATGCGAGCTCACATCAGTTCCTCCCTCCTCGTCCCCCGGGGACGTCGGACGTGGGACACGAGGCGCCTGCTGCCCGGGTGTGTGCGTCTCCAAAGAGCTTCCTGTTTTTTTTCTTCAGTTGTGTCCTGAAGTGAGCGACTGTTGTTTTAAAATCCAGCTCTGCTTACGCTATCGCCCACACACACGCACACACACACACACACACACACACACACACACACACACACACACACACACACACACACACACACACACACTACGCACTTTGCTTCCAGCTCTCAGAAGGATTGGACTCTGACAAAGCCGTCCCAACAGACGAAACAAACGCACCCGCTCGGTTACAGTAAAATCTCAAAACTTTATTGACTCAGTTGTTAACAAATAATTTAACGCAGTTTGTACAAAGCCAGGAAACTCACTTTCTTTTTGTTTTTAAATAAAGAGATAAAAACTGTGGGAGTGTCGGGGGGGGCGTGTTCCCACGGCGACGAGGGACAAACCTCAGCGACGCAACGGAAACGTGAAAAACAAACAACACAGAGAAATAAACAAAACACACAACGCTAATTAAAACAGGAGAGGGAGGAGCCCGGGGGGGGGTTTATCCAGCAACAAACTATCCGAGCGATCCGATTGGCCGAAGAACAGCTGAGGAACAACCACAATTCCCACCGCTGGTTGCCGCGGCGACCTTCGGCGAGGTTACATGACACCACAAAAACAGGAGAGCAGCCTGAAGAGGGCGCTGTGGGTTAGGGTTCGACACACACACACACACACACACACACACACACTCAGGTAGTTTGGCAGAATAAGGCAGCGTGGTGAAGACTCTTATTTTGAAATGCCCGCGTGAGGTCGTGAGTGAAAACAAAGACTCTTACTCTGAAAGGTCACAGGGATCACACCTGACACACCTGGCTCGTTACACTGGCGGCAGGTAAAGTCCGGAAGAACGAGGTCCGACACGACGCGCACACGCACGCACACACACACACACACACACACCCGGGCGGGGGGGCTCAGGGGTCCACGAAGGACACCATGATGTAGCGGGTCCCTCGGGTGGTGGGCAGGCCCTCGTGGTAGTGGGTGAGACGACCCGGGTGCATGAAGGACCAGCCCTTCCTGGGAGACTCCACCTTACAGTCGTAACGCAGGAACCTGCAGCCCCCACCCTGACAGGTGGAGAGACACGGGCTCAGGCAGGGACACAGGTGCAGGGACAGAGGGAGGGACAGACGGAGGGAGGGACAGACAGAGGGACAGAGGGAGGGACAGACAAGAGGACATACAGAGGGACAGACAGACAGGTGGAGGGACAGACGGAGGGAGGGACAGAGGGACAGACAGGTGGAGGAACAGACAGAGACAGACAGGTAGAGTAAAGGACAGGTGGAGGGACAGAGGGACAGACAGGCGTGTCCTGACCTCGTAGTCGACGTTCTTCCTGTTCAGGGCGATGTTGATGGTGAAGGTGGACGAGTCGTGATGCGGCCGCAGGAACGGCT
>JAFBJZ010000111.1:845000-852500 GCA_016785225.1 Psettodes erumei | reverse complement strand
CACACACACACACACACACACACACACACACACACACACACACACACACACACACACACACACACACACACACACACACACACACACACACACACACACACACACACACACACACACACACACACACACACACACACACACACACACACACACACACACACACACACACACACACACACACACACACACACACACACACACACACACACACACACACACACACACACACACACACACAGACACACACACACACACACACACACACACACAGAGAGAGAGAGACACACACACACACACACACACACACACACACACACACACACACACACACACACACACACACACACACACACACACACACACACACACACACACACACACACACACACACACACACACACACACACACACACACACACACACACACACACACACACACAGAGAGAGAGAGACACACACACACACACACACACACACACACACACACACACACACACACACACACACACACACAGGTGACAGGTGAGAACAGGTGTGTGGGGCTGACACTGTGGACTCAGACTGGGTTCTGGTTCTGGTTCTGGACTCACACAGCCATGGTTCTGGCCCGGTCCTCCTGCAGGTTCTCCTCCGGTCCGACCAGAACCGCGTCGGGGAACAGAGACCGGTGTCTGTCCCAGAACCTCTGGACATGACGCTCATGGAACACGACCTGGACCACAGGACGGGACGGGTCAGAGGACGGTCCTGACCCGGGTCCACCACAGCTGTCTGTGTCCCTCAGTGTCTCTGTGTCTCTGTCTGTGTCCCTCAGTGTCTCTGAGTCTGTCCCTCAGTGTCTGTGTCCCTCTGTCCCTGTCTCTGTGTCTCTGTCCCTCAGTGTCTCTGTCTCTGTCTCTGTGTCTCTGTCCCTCAGTGTCTCTGTCTCTGTCTGTGTCTCTGTCCCTCAGTGTCTCTGTCTGTGTCCCTCAGAGTCTCAGTGTCTCAGTCCCTCAGTCTCTGTCCCTCAGTGTCTCTGTCCCTCAGTGTCTCAGTGTCTCAGTCCCTCAGTCTCTGTCCCTCAGTGTCTCTGTGTCTCAGTGTCTCAGTCCCTCTGTGTCTCAGTCTCCGTGTCTCTGTCCCTCAGTGTCTCAGTCCCTCAGTCTCTGTCCCTGAGTGTCTCTGTGTCCCTCTGTCCCTCAGCGTCTCAGTCCCTCAGTGTCTCTGTATCTCAGTGTCTCTGTGTCTGTCCCTCAGTGTCTCTGTCTCTGTCCCTCAGTGTCTCAGTCCCTCAGTGTCTCTGTATCTCAGTGTCTCTGTGTCTGTCCCTCAGTGTCTCTGTCTCTGTCCCTCAGTGTCTCTGTCTCTGTGTCTGTGTCTCTGTCCCTCAGTGTCTCTGTCTCTGTCCCTCCGTCCCTCAGTGTCTCAGTGTCTCACATTGTTGTGGATGAAGAGGCGGATCCTCGTCATCGGGTAGTTGAGCGTGGCCAGTCGGTCCAGGAACTCGTCCATGAAGGGCGTGGCGTGTTCGATGAAGACGGCGACGTACACCAGAGGCATGTCCTCGTCCTGAGAAGACACGGGTCCAGATGAGACCGAGCCGGGTCCCTGAGCCGGGTCCCCGGGGGGACGAGGCTACTTACGGGGACGTCGTCGAAGAAGAGCAGGTCGTCGTCGCAGACGCCGCAGCCGCTCTCGTAGGTCCAGGCCGTGGGGACGTAGTTCCCCAGGTAGTTCAGCTGCAGCTGCAGAGACAGAGACAGAGACAGAGTCCTGATCCGTCCCGAGACAGAGACAGAGTCCCGATCCGTCCTGAGACAGAGGACCGCGCGATCCCGAACCCGGCGGGACGTCGGCACCTTGGTCGGCCCGTTGCCGTGGATAACGACGGGAAGCGTGTCGTAGGCCACGTTCCTCACTCGGACCTTCGCCCGCTCGAACTTCAGGACGACCTCATCTGAAACGGAGACGCGTCACGTCGGCGAGTGTCGTCACAGACGCACAAACTGTGTGTGTGTGTGTGTGTGTGTGTGTCCCACCGACAGCTCCGTTCAGGTTCTGGAAGATTCTGGAGCGATGATCCAGGGTCATGTTGAACTTGGTCTGAGGAGACAGAGCACAGGTTCAAGCTTTGGTTCACGTTCGTTGTGCGTTCGTTGTGCGTCTGTTGTGTGTTTGCTGCACCCTCTGAGTCTTGTCCAGGTAGATCCTGGTGTAGAAGAGCTGGTCGTCGTCATGGTCCTTGTACTTCCACTGCTGGACCATGGCGCTGAGGTCCGGAGCGAAGCCGATGAACCCTGAAACAAACGCACACGTTTCTTCCTCGCCGCCGTCCACGGGACTGACACACTGTGTGTGTGTGTGTGTGTGTGTGTGCGCGCGCACATCTGACCTCCGGAGTTCAGGTAGCGTTTCCCAGAATGCACCACAGGGTACTTGGGGGCCAGCCTCTGGTCGGGCCAGCAGAACCCCTCAGCCGAGAAAACCACCCGGTGACCCAGGCGAGAGAACTTGGACAGAAGTTCCTCCGGACCGGACGCAAAGATCACGTCGTAGCTGTGGACCAGTACAGACCAGTCAGACCAGTACAGATCAGTACAGACCAGTACAGACCAGTACAGACCGGTACAGACCGGTCAGACCAGTACAAACCGGTACAGACCAGTACAGACCAGTACAGACCAGTACAGGAAACACCACAGAGAACAGATGAAAAGTTAATCTAATCTAATCTAAAAAAAAAAAAATAAATAAATGTAAATTTCCCCGTTGTGGGATTAATAAAGTTAATCTAATGAAAAAACACACACACACACACACACACACACACACACACACACACACACACACACACACACACACACCTACCTTACCTGTCCACGAACATGATGACCAGTTCCTTCTTCTCTGAGTGTTTGAGCAGCTCCTTCTTCAACCATCTCACCTTCTGACCCCCGCCCACCGTCCGGGCCACGTCCCCCCTTCCATTCCTCCCCCAGACCGAGCACCTACACACACACACACACACACACACACACAGCATCGTTAGTGTAGAGCACACATCCCACATCTGCCATCAGCCCCTGTGAGCCCTGCACAGTGTGTGTGCATCGTTAGTGTAGAGCACACATCCCACATCTGCCATCAGCCCCTGTGAGCCCTGCACAGTGTGTGTGTATGTGTGTGTGTGTGTGTGTGTGTGTGTGTGTGTGTGTGTGTGTGTGTGTGTGTGTGTGTGTGTGTGTGTGTGTGTGTGTGTGTGTGTGTGTGTGTGTGTGTGTGTGTGTGTGTGTGTGTGTGTGTGTGTGTGTGTGTGTGTGTGTGTGTGTGTGTGTGTGTGTGTGTGTGTGTGTGTGTGTGTGTGTGTGTGTGTGTGTGTGTGTGTGTGTGTGTGTGTGTGTGTGTGTGTGTGTTACCTTCACTGTGTAGTTGAACTCTCTGCTCGTCCTCATGAAGCGGTTGAATCCGTCCGTCTCCTCCGTCGCCGCCGTGATCAGCAGCAGATTTTCTGGAAACACACAGGAAGTGATCGGTGATGACATCATCACTGAGGTCACCGATCAGGTCGGGCTCGTTCTGATCGAAACGATCGTTGTGGTTGTGTTCACTCTGATCGCAGAGTGAACACAACCACAACGACACACACACACACACGCCTCCGGGGGGGACGCTCCAGGAATTTGGAGAGTGAAATTCCTCGGAAATACTTTGGGAAGGGAAGGTTAAGGAGGTGAGGAGGAAGAGGAGGAGGAGGGGGAGGAGGAGGAGGAAGAGGAGGAGGAGGAGGGAGGGAGAGTGTCCTGTGACAGAGGCGTCCTTGTCCCCGGTCTCCGTCTCCATGGCAACGGGTCTAAAACCTGCTAAAACAACCCCCGCCTGAAAAAGTAAGACACATTACAACACACACACACACACACACACACACACACACACACACAGCTGACCTCGCTCATCATGACACAACAAAATCAAAGCCATCAGTAAAAACAAACATGAAATATAAAAAACAAACAACAGCTGCACCACAAACATCTGGACTGATCGATTGGTCGCTTCAGCTCAATCAATCAATAATGATTTTTATGATTATTATAATTTGAGTTATCGATGATTCCTTCCGTTTAAAGTTGCTGGTCTGTTCAAAACTTCATCAACACGCCAGCGTTTGTCTTGTTTGTGTGTCACATGTTGTTGTTGTTGTTGTTGTTGTTGCGTGAGCGACACACAAACGTGAACCAGACACGGATCGATCCGCGGTTCTCCGGGAGAACCGGAGCCCGGACGCCCCGCCGGGACACGGCGGTCCGCCCGGCCGGGCGGGGGAGCCTCCGGAGCGGCCTTACCTGGAGAGAGCCTCCGCTGCTCGGCGGCCGCGGCGCTCAGGAAGCAGGCGAGAGCCAGCAGGCGGAGGGGGCGACAGGGCGTCATGGCGGCGCTGTGCTGACGGTAACGGCTCGGTTCGGTCCGGTTCGATCACTTTTATCCCGCTTTTCCTTCTTCTTCGTCCTCACTCCATCAACTCCGCTCGGGAATCTCCTCCAAATCTCGCGATACCCAGAGTCCCGTCGCGGAGGGGCCGGGGCGAGCCGCGGGGGCCCCGCCCGCTTTTACGAGGATCGGCCAATGAGAAGCGCCACAGGCTTCATCGACGGAGACGCCGAGCAATCAGCGCGCCGGAGCGGCCCGTCCGCGAGCCAATCAGAGGAGGACAAATGGAAACGAACGGACTGCGAGGGTGTTTTTTTTCTTGTAGAGCAGAAAGTTCGTGAAAACGGAGAAAGTGAACGTTTGCCACGTGTGATGCATTCCGGGGGGGGAACCGAAACTTTATTTACAAAAATCACGATCGTTAAACTAAATCACATCGTATGAAACGTGTATATATGTGTGTATATATACATATATATTTTGTATATCTTGTCATTTTTGTGACGTTTTTGTCAGTTCACAGAATTTGTAACATACACGACATATCGATAAACAGTGAACAGATTATTGATAATCTATTGATTGACATATCTCCATTAAAATTACCACATATTATTACAATATACTGGGACACTTTACTCTAAATGAATGAAAAATATATTAATCTCCGGTTTATGTTCGCGCCTGTCCCTCTTCGGCGGCCCCGCCCCCTCGCCCCTTGTTGCCAGGGCAACGCGACAACACCGCAGCGACCGGCCGAACCGGACGAGATGGACGGACCCAGGTACTTCACTGCCGCCGAGGTGGCCGCACACAACACCGCCGACGACCTGTGGGTGTCGTTCCTGGGCAAAGTGTGCGACCTGAGCCCGCTGGTGAGCCGCTACAAAGGTGAGGCGCACAGGTGAGCTGCCGTTACGACGTCACGACGCCGTCTCACCTGTCTCACCTGTGTCACCGGGCCCGCAGGTGACGCGTTGCTCGTGCCCATCATGGACTGCGCAGGGAAGGACATCAGCAGTTGGTTCGACCCTGTGACCAAAGACGTGAGCACAAACAGCCAATCAGCAGCTCGCACACTGACACGCAGTCAAACAGAAGTACTCAGATACGTCACTGAAAGTAACGGTACACATACCACGGTCTGAAAGTACTCACTCTCAAGTAAAACTACTGTAGTCTGAAGTGAAAGGATGGAGATATTATCTCAAAATGTACTTCACTGGTTCCCAACCTGAGGGTCCGGCCCCTCCAAAGAGTCACCTGACACACCTGAGGGGCCGCCAGGTGACTGAGCAAATAATCTGGGAAAGTATCACATAGTACTTTTACTACTTGCTCTGGTTCCTCTGTCCTCAGGTCCGGAAGTACGTGGACCCTCTGATGAACTGCGTCAGGTACTACACCCCCAGGGGGCGCTTCGTGCACATCCCCCACGGGCCCTCGCTCCGACTGGGCCAGCGACGCGGCTCCGCCCTGGTGGAGGGATCCCAGGTACGAGGTGGGGCTGCTATCAGCCAAAACCAGGTGGATACGAGTCATCAACACGCTGACGTCGCAGGTGCAGCGGCTGCAGGTAAGCGCCTCGCGCCAGGTGCGCTCTGGCTAACTGAGTCACCTGGACATTTAAAAACGTGGCGCCGCTGTCGTTGCTCCTCAGGTGTGTTCGGAGGAGACTCTGGCTGAGATCCTCCAGCGTTACCTGGGCTACAACGCCCACGCCGGCAGCTACACCTGGAAACACGATGGAGCGACCCTGGACATGAGCCAGACGCTCGGCGACAACGGCGTCGCCGACGACGACCGCGAGCTGGAGCAGCTGCGCCTGGACCGAGACCTCTTCACCCCCGCCGTCCTCCTCTACTTCAACGACGACCTCACCGAGGGATGACATCACCGAGGGGGTGGGGCCCTGAGGTGTCAGGTGTGACTCACCTGTACGGCCACATTTCAACCAGTGAATTAAACAGAATGAGAAAAGTTTGTCTCCGTCCTGATTCTGTCGGCAAACCGGAGATTAAAGGTCAAATCCGCACGTTTGAGCGGTTTGGTTTGACCCGAGCGCAGCACGCGGCGGTTTCGTTTGAGGAAGTGTCGCCCGGGGAGCGGCTTCCTTTCCGGAAAAATGTGCTCGAAATAAAAGGGAAGTTTCTGGCAAATCTGGTGGCGATTCTTCGGAAAAAAAACAGAACCTGGGACCCGGAGCCGTTGGAGAAGTGATGAGTGGACGTTTTCACAGCGCAGAGCTCGTCAAGACGCCGAGACGCCGAGACACCAAGACGCTCTCCTTCAAGCAGGTGGACGCAGGTGGACGCTCCGGGGCTTCAGGTGTGTGTTCAACACCGGAGACACACCTGAGGGACGGCTGAAGGACGCCGCGTTCGGACCTCGCTCATTTTGAGTAGACGCGCTGAGCTCTGGTGTCTCTGCAGGGAGACGGACCGAAGGACTCTTCGTCTTCGTCTTGAAGGAGGACCGGAGACGTGATGGCGGACTTCCCCTACGAGAGACATCTGGATGACGGCCCTGTGTCCACCCTGTGGACGAAAGGTCTGTCTCTTTATTCTTACTGCGAAACTCCCATGTGACCGTCTCTATGTCCGTCTCATGTCTCTGTGTCCCTGTGTCCGTCTCTGTCCATCAGTGGCTCCCGGCCTCTGTCTCTCAGGTGTGTCCAGGTACAGACGGTGGGCTTGGCCTGTTGTCACAGCTTTAGTCCTTCTGGCTCTGATCATCGCGCTGGGAGTGAGCAGTGAGTGCACACACACACACATTTACTATCATCAATAATAATGATCGGCTGTGGCAAACTGCTGAGTGTGTGTGTGTGTGTGTGTGTGTGTGTGTGTGACCAGACACACACACGTCCAGGCGTCTGGGGTCTGTGGAGCAGAGTGTTTCCAACCTGAGCGACATCATCGAGTCACTGAACGCCTCACTGCAGCGCGTTCAAGGTAACACACATACACACACACACACACACACACACACACACACACACACACACACACACACACACACACACACACACACACACACACACACACACACACACACACACACACATGCTGAACCACTTCCTGTCCTCTGCTC
>JAFBJZ010000111.1:812500-835000 GCA_016785225.1 Psettodes erumei | reverse complement strand
TCGCGCACCTTCCGCCAAACTCCACTCAAAAACCTGCTGATTTTAGGATGACGTCACGAACGCGTTACAACAGCCGCTTTTTCAGTCCGAACGTGTGAACGAACTCACGTCACGTCAGTCGGTCGACGTGTTAAACCGTCGATCTTTGGACCGAACACAAACACGTTCAGAACGTGTTGTTGTTGTTCCCCCCCTTAGGAGCGCGGCGACGTTAAAACGACGGATTTTTGAACGGAGTCTGGCGGAGGTTCGTGAACGCAGCGCCGCGTGACGTCACGCACACGTCAGCGCCTCGATCACTCATCGATAACGATGATTACGCACCTTGGTGGCACCGGGTCTGGACCGGGTCAGGATTCTGCGGAAGACGCATCCATCGGCCGCCATGTTGGACACCCCAAACAATACGACCGCGGTGCATTATGGGAGCTCCGAGGATAAACAGCTCCGTTTTTTTATTTATTATTATTATTTTCTTCTTCTTCTTCCGGGAGAAAATAATTTGCACACGTCACACCTGGTGACGTAATTTTTAAAAATATTTTATTATTCATAACTTTTTATTATTTATTATCAAACACACTGGTATTATATATGACATTGATATGAATATGAAGATGTTATTTTACACTTAAAGCATCGGGCTCTCAACCGATCATCATAAACAGCCGAGACCGATCGATCGGACGTATCGATCGACTGTGAGCACGGGCCGGACGAGGCGGGCTCAGGTGTGCGCCCGGTGCGTGAAGTGCTGCAGGTCTCTGAACTCCAGGTAGAGGCTGAAGAGCAGGTGCAGGGACTGGACCCGGCTGCCGTAGACGGGGACGTCCAGCAGGCCGCAGACCACGTCCGCGTACTCCGGCAGGGCGCAGGCGAGGCGGGCCGGGGGCAGCCGGCGCCGGCCCAGCAGCTCCTCCAGCTCCGCCGGCCACTCCTGCATCAGGCTGTCGATGTCGGGCATGGGGCGGCCGTACTGGACGCTGGCCGGCGGTTTGGACCGGTGCAGGGCGCCGATGCTCTCCACCCAGCTGTCCACCGCCCGCGAGTTGGACTGAGGACTCGCCACGCTCGTCACCTTCTTCAGCTGGAGGACGGAGCGAGGATGAGGTGTGTGTCCTTACACGGGCCTGCTTGTGTGTGTGTGTGTGTGTGTGTGCGTGTACCTCGGCGGCGCCGTGCTGCTTGGTTTCCTCCGACAGCCACAGCGACAGAACCGTGGGGTCCGACTGCTTCACGCTGGGCTCGTCCAGCGCCAGCAGACCCAGACCGTCGGCCTTGCCGTCCGGCCTCGGCACCTGAACGCCGCGCGGGTCGCAGTGAGGTCAGAGGTCAGAACAGCTACAGCGATAAACATGACAAACAAAGACGCGGTTCTCTGGGAACACGTGAATCAGAACCTTGAGGAAGGCGTCGATGTCTCCCACAGCCGGGATGAAGTCCGGGATGAAGGGCTTCAGGCTGTGGTCCAGTTCTACGGCCTGAGGCGTGTACCTGGGAGGCGACAGCGGGCGATGAAGACTTTGATGAAGAGCGTGGCGACTGATCGGCGGGTCGATCGGGTCGGCTCCTCACCGTGTGATGTACTGGAACAGCTCTTTGACCTCGGTGCTGACGGGCAGGTTGGTGTAGTCGGCGGCGTCGTACACGCCTTCAGGGGCCCGTCCGGGCTCATCATCGTCGTCCGTGTCCTCTTCATCCGAGTCGTCGTCCTCCTCCTCCTCCTCCTCGTCCTCCTCTTCGTCCTCCTCTTCGTCATCCGGACCGGCCCCGGGCCGCTCGCTCAGCTCTTTGGCCCCGCGAGGCTTGTGGTCCTCCTCGAACTCGTCGCTGCTGCTGTGGGCCGACATCAGGCCTCGACCCGCCCCCCTGCTCCTCCTGGGCTCTGACTGACAGGACCCGACCCAAAACACACACACACACACACACAACAGGTGTAACAACCATGAGCATGACAATCACATTCAGGCCTTTAAGATAAATAATAATGACTCGGTGACCCGGTTCTCCAGCACACGCTGTTTCTGAGCCGGGTTCGGAGCCGCGGAGCCCCGGGCGCTGAGGCCGCGGATGACCGCCGGGTGTTACCTGATGATGGGTGCGGGGAGTCGGGCTGTAGACGCTCGCCACGTCCTCGGAGTCGACCACCTCCAGGCTCTCGTCGTACGGCTGGTTCTTCAGCAGGCGGCCGTCCTTCCCCCGCTCGGCCCGCTCCATGGGGCGCCGTCAGGCTAGCATTAGCCACCTAGCAGTTAGCATTAGCCACCTAGCAACGCACGGAGCCGCGGGGCGGTTCGACCCGCCGGTGCCCGGTGAGAAGGGCTCGCCCGGGGACGGCGCGTCTCTGCCGCACACGCCTTGAGTTAAAACCCGGAGCGTGGCTCGGTCCAAACGCGACGATCTGCGTCCGAACCGCGGCAGCTCGGCGAGCGGCGGAGCGAACGTTCCGTATCCTGGCAACGGCCCGGGGAATGCATCATGGGTAATGAAGTCCAGCGCGAAAACAACTATTTTTGATTTTCCCGCATCATGCCCGTCCTATGACGTGAAACACGGATGTGATTGGTGATTAAAAACCGTCACGTGAGGCGGTACGCGTGTGACGTTGCGGTCGAAAACAACCGGAGGGTGAAAACCGTTGTTAGCTTATGTGTTTTTAGCTAATGGCTTCACTGTGATGCTGAAACTTAAACACAGAAACAGCCCTAACAATCATTAGCTGTGAATATTTTATGATGTACAGATATTAAACGCTCTGTGTTGATATAATCACCAGCAGTGACCCTGTTGGGGCTTTGATGGGACTTTATGGAGTCATCATTTTTATTTCTTTTATTGACAAAACATTGAATACAGTGTAAAACCTAACCCGTTTCCAGTTTTTCATTTTTAACCTGAAAGTTTGGCTCAAAATTGATGCTCGGTGGTGATGTCATCATACTCCCTGTCCAAGTCTTCTTCTTCCTCGTTGGGTGAGGGCGTCGTCATGGAAACAGGCCGGACCCTTTCTGTATTGAGTCATAATTTGAAAACAACCAGAAGGAAATGGTGTTTTTCTTCTTATGTTATGATGGAGACCCAATTGATTGATTGATTGATTGATTGATTGATTGATTGATTGACCGGTTACACCTGTCGTTGAGAGGGTTACCTGTGGGTCGGCACACGGACACAATGAGCAGAGTGGAGATGAAGTACGGGGAACACACCACGACGTAGCGGACCATCGTCAGCATAGAAAGTGTGGCTCCCTGGGCTGCAGCTGGGTCGGGGGCGTCAGGACAAACAAACTTTAAAACGACCAATCACCTGCCAGGAGAGTCACGTTTCACATTATCCTGCCGCCGTTTTTGTAAATATTCACTTGTACCGTCACGCCCGTCCTCCTCCGTGACAAACAGCGAGCTGGCCTCGGACCCTCCCCATCCAACGATGTGACAGCTGTAGCTGCCCGCATCGGACCTGGACACCTGGCGGAGGGTCATGTGATCCACGGGCTCAGTCCCGACGAGGGCGCCGTCCTTATAGAAACTGGACGGCAGGTTGAGCGATTCGTTCTTTGTCTTACAGCGCAAGGGTAACGTCTCGTCCGGCCGCCACGGGGAGGACGGGACTCTGCAGGATCACCGGTCTGTCCGCTGTGGAAGAAAACGTTTGTACGGTCAGTCTTCTGTCTCAGCGACTCACACCTGTTGTTCAGGCTCCTGAGGTGTCAGAGGGTTTCCGCAGCGGTGCCTGGTTGTGTTGTGATTTGTTTGACTGAGCTCTGCCGCCCCCCAACGTATTCCACCGATCTCCCCTAACTTTGCCTTCAGCCTTGTGTTTGTGGATAAAAACCTTGCTTGTTGTTGACGAAGATGAGTCATCATCATCGTGAGCGTCACACCTACCGTACACCGTGATGTTGACCGAGTTGCTCCGCTGCCTCCGAGGCGACTCGCACCAGTAAATGCCGCTGTCGCGCGGCTTTGCCATCTGGATGTCGCAGCCGGAGGGGCTGGGAGTCCCCCAGCGCTCCCCGCACCTGGACAGCTGGGTGAGGGCGGTGAACCTCCTGACGCTCCAGCCACGGGAGCTGCCGTTGCGTTCACAGCTCAGAAACAGGTTTTGGTACTCGTGCAGCTGAGACGAGTCAGGAGACACAGAGAGAGAGACCGGAACAGAGTGATCTGTGGACAGACAGACCTTCATCAAAGTTCAGCTGCAGCTTCTCCAGTGTCCACCAGAGCTGGTGAAGTTCTTTGACCTCAGGGATCCACAACACCTGGTCCTTACCTTCCAGCAGCAGCTGGCTGGTTGCAGACTTTTGGTATCCACTGATGTGACAGCTGTAGCTGCCCGCATCGGACCTGGACACCTGGCGGAGGGTCATGTGATCCACGGGCTCAGTCCCGACGAGGGCGCCGTCCTTATAGAAACTGGATGGCAGGTTGAGCGATTTGTCCATTGTCTTACAGCGCAGGGTGACGTCTCGTCCGGCTGCCACGGGCAGGACGGGACTCTGCAGGATCACCAAACTCTCTGCAGAGAGACGGACGTGGTTCTGTCACGATAATGTCGACGCACGTGAAGTTTCCTCAGCTCTTCCGTGGAGATGAATCATCTCAGAGATTCACTTCCTCTTCCTCATTTCCCTCCCCAGCAATCCACGAGAGCCCGGCGGAGACAAATCCGCATTCTTCTGCATTAAAAACCGATCGGGACGGGATGGGTCCCAGGAGGAGGAGGCGGAGTCTCACCGTTCCTTTCGTAGACGGTGATGGTGGTGGTTTCGCTGCTGCGTCTGTCTTCAGACTCGCACCAGTACACCCCACTGTGGAAAGGCTTGACCGTGATTCTGCAATCGGAGGACTCCTGCGAGCCCCAGTCTGTGCCGCACTGGGACAGTTTCAGCCTGGGAACACCCCCCGGTTCATCAATCCAGTGTCACACACACACACACACACACACACACACACACGTTCATATGCACATTTTAAAAATGTACATCAAAACAACTGTAGAGCAGATGAAGAGTGGAGAACTTCAGGAGAACGTCTGGAGAACTTTGATCCATGAGTTTGGAAGCTGACGGACCATCAGGGATCTTAAAGTGTGCTGGATTTGTTCACAGAGGTGAAGAAGTGTGTGTTGTGTGTTTTCGTTGCGTTTGCGGTGTGAACTGACCCGTTTGTTGTGTATCTCCACACCGTCCATTCCCGGGAGCTGAAGCCTCCACAGCTCAAAGAGACCACGTCATAGGAGAAGTGCTGAGAGCTGTCCGGGATGACTGTCACAAAGGCTGAGATGGACGAGGAGACAGAGGAGGAGACAGTTGAGGAGACAGATGAGGAGACAGAGGAGGAGGCAGAGGAAGAGAGAGAGGAGGACACAGAGGAGGAGACAGAGAAGGAGACAGAGGAGGAGACAGAGGAGGAGACAGAGGAGGACACAGAAGAGGAGACAGTTTAGGAGATGGATGAGGAGACAGAGGAGGAGACGGACACAGAGGAGGACACAGAGGAGGAGACAGAGGAGGAGACGGAGGAGACAGAGGAGGACACAGAGGAGGAGACAGAGGAGGAGACAGAGGAGGAGACGGACAAGGAGACAGAGGAGGAGACAGAGGAGGAGACGGACAAGGAGACAGAGGAGGACACAGAGGAGGAGACGGACAAGGACAGAGAGGAGGAGACAGAGGAGGACACAGAGGAGGAGACGGAGGAGGAGACAGAGGAGGACACAGAGGAGACGGTTTGTGGTCAGTCACCGCAGGTTTTCTGCAGCTCGAGTTTCAGTTCTGGTGTTCGACAGAAAAATCTCAAACAAAAAGTTTCAGACTTTTCACCAAACCTGAAATTCACATCTGGACGTTTCACATGTCGTTTACATGTTGTTTACGTGTCGTCGTGTCGTTTACGTGTTGTTTACGTGTTGTTTACGTGTTGACTGGTGCTGTCCGTCTTCTCAGACAGTCACCAGTGAACAGTCTTTAGACTGTTTCATGTTTTTATCGATGTGAAATGTATAAATCAGTGATTGTCCACACACACACACACACACACACACACACACACACACACACACACACACACACACACACACACACACACACACACACACACACACACACACACACACACGAGGCCGGCTCTCACCGTGACTGTGGGCAGACGTCCTGCAGATCAATAACACTGTGAAACAACAGCAGCAGTCAGAGTGTATAACTCATAACAGTTTGTAGTTTTGTTTCTGATGGAAAAACGATTGATTATCGATCAGTTATTGGTGTTTTCTACTTACAGAGGAGAAGCTGAGTCGTCTTCATGGTGTGAAGTTTCACATTGACCAACCAGTTGCAAATGCAGCGCGAACATCCTGTTTAGCACGAGGAGGGGTGTGTGTGCGCGTGTGTGTGTGTGTGTGTGTGTGTGTGTGTGTGTGTGTGTGTGTGTGTGTGTGGTGGTGGGGAGGGGGCACTCATCCCCCAGTGATGTAAATATATTCGTATTGGCTTCAGTTGTGGTTTCATCCAGTCAACACACACTTGATGTTTTGAATCTGCTGTGGTTACGTGAGCGAGACAAAAGCACCGACACAAAGGTCACATCCTGTTTGCTTTATTACGCGCTCGCTGCACGCCACGACGAGATGGCGCCGCCGTCTGTCAGCAGCTGGTTAGCTTAGCTTAGCATAAAGACGCCGCAGACCTGCCACATCTGGTTGGTTAGTAGCAAAAAGCGAGCGTTAGCGTTTCAGTACATAAAAGGCGACAGCGGGCGTGAAGAGAAAATGTGGCTCCGTACAGTTTAACGTCGAGTGTGTACATGAGGATGCTGCGTGCAGTTTGGCCAATCAGAGGCCTCATAACTTGCTCTCAAGGGTCACGCTGTCTTTTTCTCGGCCAATCCTGTTGCTGCTTGGAGTCGTGTCTTCGCCCTCTGCTTCTTCTGCTGAGATTTAACAGAGAGTGTCAGTAATAAAACGACCTGTTGATCCATATCTCGTTTTTAAAGAACCAACAACAACAAACAACGACCGACCTTTGACCTGCCGAGCCAGGAGGCGCGGCCCGGCCAGTCCGATCCCCAGCGCGCCAATGGGAGCCGTGGTTAGGATGGCTAACACTGCTAACGTTAGCACGTCCAATCCAAACTTTATTAAGGCCTCGTCCCCGACCTCCCTTGCCATGTCCAGCGCCTTTGAGCCGATGGCGGCCTGACACATGAACAAAGAACACACATTAGAACTTGTTCCTCATTGATCACTGACCCTCCTTGGCTGGTCCGGGGTCAGTGGGCGGTTCTTTTGGTTTGTGATCGGGTTCTGAGAGTTCAGTTGCCGCGGTGCACCAACACGGACCTGCACAGTGGCTTTCGGCATCCAGGCCACGGCGATGAAGAGTTTCTCTTTCAGGTTGAATCCTCCAAAATGAACGAGCAGGAAGGTCACGACCAGACGGATCACCAGACCGACGCTGATGCAGGCCAGACCCAGACCTGGACACACAGAGGGTGTGAAGCAGGCGGAACAGTGTCTGTGTTAGTCCTGAGTCCGCTTCTTACCCACGGTGCTGGGGCTGAGTTTTGCGATGGTGATCTCCGCCCCGATCAGACCGAACAGCAGAGGCTGGAACACGTCCCAGGACCGGCCCACCATGGCTGCCACCGGGCCCTGGATTTAACAGATCCAGTTGCGTAAAGACAACATGCTGTGCACTCGTGTTGGAGCCGGACCCGAGCGGTTCCGACGTGTCTTACCTTGTCGGTTTTCCAGCCCAGAGCGGCCAGGAAGGCCAGCACCAGCGTAGAGAGACCACCTGCTCCGGCAAAACCAATGACGTGACTGAAGAAGACCGAAAACATGGACAGACCCAGCAACATGAGAGTCCTTCTCAAGACCAGGTCCTCCTGCAGGGAGAGGGAAACACGTCGCGTTAAAACACGTTAAATCTGAATTCAGTTCAGTTTAAGTTAAAAACAACGTCGAACCTGGTCCCTGCTGGGAAAGTAGCACAAGAACAGACCCAGGATCAGCCCGGCGATGACCCCGCCCACCACCTCCAGGAGACCCTTCAGGATGTTCATCCACGTAGAACCTGACGGAGGAACACACACACGCCGTCGAACAGACTGAATGGAACCGAACAGAATAAAACTGAGTAGAACACGCGTTCTCTGACCGGAGGAGAAGGCGATTCCCAGGCAGGTGGAGAACCCCGTTATCGCCAAAATGTCATCAAAACTCCCGGCAGCCATCAGCAGGGTGGGGATGCCCTGGAGAACCGCACAGAACAACGTCACCGTGTGAACACTGCAAAACTTCTCCATGATGTTCTGTTTTTTGGAGGTAGGTCTTTCAGAGGATTCATGTCATCACTAATGAGCTTCGACAGGGGACAGTGAGGTTCTGTGGGTCCTACATGTGGTCACTTAAGGTTCTATAGGATGTTCTACTTATAGGTACTGTATAAGGGGAACTATAAATGGTTGTAGTGCTGTTTGAGCTGGTTGCGCTCAGTTCGCAGGTTCTGGTGGTCCTCGGTTCTCTTCACTGAGGAGGGTTGGTTGGTCTTCTCAGAGGTGTTTACGATCACTGAAGAGGTTCTGTAGGTTCTAGCATCTATCCAGGCAGTTCTAGAGGTTTTTATTTGTCGCTGAGGGTATTTTAAGGATGTTCTGCAGCTCTTATGGTCACTGAGGAGGTTCTGCAGGTTCTGCTCCGCTGCGCCCCCTGGTGGCGGAGCGTCCAACCACAGATTTACCTTCTCCACCCCGAATCCTTCCCTCTGCAGCAGCAGCATGGACGGGACGACGACGGCCGGAGACACGGCAGCCAGGACGAACCTACACACAGACACACACACACACACGTGTGTAATCTCACAACAGCGTCACAGAACAACAACTGCTTCGGTTTCCGTGTGTGTGTGCTGCGTTACCCCAGGATGAAGCCCCACACCCACGGCAGACCCAACAGGAAGTGAGACACCAGCGCGATGACGGAGGCCTCCACCACACACGGGCCGATCGCCACGCGCACACACACCGCCTTCAGACGGCGCAGCGCCTGCACACACACGTTTAAACCCGCGTGAGTGGAGTGTTCGCCACGTGTGCAGTTTCTGTTGTGTGTGTGTGTGTGTGTGTGTGTTCACCGAGGGGTTGAGGCCCAGCCCCGCCCTCGTCAGGATGATTGACAGGGCGATGTTCCTCAGAGCCGCAGACCAATGAGTGTCGATGTAGACGGCGTCCGTGATGTAGGGAACGTTACGCAGAACCAGGCCTGCCAGCAACATGCCTGCACACACACACACACACACACACACACACACACACACACACACACACACACACACACACACACACACACACACACACACACACACACACACACACAGAGCACACACACACACACACACACACACACACACACACACACACACACACACACACACACACACACACACACACACACACACACACACACACACACACACACACACACACACACACACACACACACACACACACACACACACACACACACACACACACACACACACACACACACACACACAAAGGATGACATTAGTTTTTGTGAGATTAGACTTACTTAGGTGAGACAGACATTATACCATATCGTTTCCTATTATAATCAGATTAGATTAGATTAGGTGGTCGGGTCGTACCAAGCAGTGGAGGGAAGGGGGGCAGCGTGGGCAGTTGGATCATTCCCACCAGTTTCCCTCCGAGCACGGAGCAGATGAAGAGGATGATGATGCCGAACAGGTTCCCTCCAGGTAAACACTCACTTCCTGTGATCGACCAGACGACTCCGAAGAGCAGAGCGAACAGACACGCTGCTCACACACACACACACACACACACACACACAGACACAGACACACACACACACACACACACACACACACACACACACACACACACACACACACACACACACACGTATAAACACAAACACACACAGATTAACATGAGGTGAGTCATTACAACAGGTTTCATTATCGACAGGTCATTAATTATCAACACTGAACACATGAGGATTGGATTGACTGATTTCCTAGTGTTGCACACACAAACACAAAAACACACACACACACACACACACAATGGGTGTTTGTCACCTTTAGTGATGAGCAGACTGAAGAGTCCCCGAGGTCGAGGACACCTGTCCTTCAGACGGACGCAGGACGAGCAGCAGGAGGTCGAGTCTGACGCTGCCATCTGAACACACACACACACACACACACACACACACACACACACACACACACACATCAGGTGTCCAGTCCATGTCTTGTACCTGGACAACTCCTCGTCCCTTTATCATGATCCATTATTACAGAATCAGTGGGTCGCTGTGACCAGGAGCTTCACACAGCAACAACAACAACAACAACATGTGGCTTCTATTAATAACCAGCTCAGTGTGTGTGTGTGTGTGTGTGTGTGTGTGTGTGTGTGTGTGTGTGTGTGTGTGTGTGTGTGTGTGTGTGTGTGAGTGTGTGTCTGTCGTTGATCAGTCACCTCCTCGTCCGGATCGTCCGTCTTCCTCCGCGGCAGGACGGTGATCTCTCCCTCCCCCCGTCCCACCTGAACTTTTCTCTCTCGCTTTGGTCCCGGAGTAAAAACGTCATGGGGGGGGCGGAGGGTGGGGGGTGAGGGTGGGGGAGGGGAGAGAGCGGGGGGGGTGAGGGAGGGGAGAGAGAGAATGAAGTGCTGCACTTTGTCCTCTGTCAGTATTCAGACCCTTCCCTTCAGTATCAGTAAATAAGTATTTAAAGTGTACAAAGTACTCTAAGTACTGTAAGTGACAGTATTAATCTTAATCTTAAATCCTTTTCATTAGTGATTAATCTGCTGATTATTTTCCAGATGAACTGACTGACTTATAAAAAAAATAAATATTAGCTTTGTAAATATTTTAGAAATCCTGGTTTCGACTTGTGGGCAGTTCTCAAGTACCTCAGTGTTGTATTTCAGTATTTACAAGTACACAGGTACCGGCGCACAAAGTATTTGTTTGCTTTTGTTGATGTTGAGGTGAGTTGTACTTCCTGTTACCTGCGTGCGACCTCACAGACTTTGATCCTCATCAGTCAAGGTGCGACAGATCAATAGCCAAAAAGATCCTTGGGTCAATTCCCAATAATTCTTTTGTTGTGTTTGCTCGCCCCGTCACAGTAATCATTAAACGCCCCGTCCCGTCACCGCCGTCCACAACAACGTCCCATAACAACGTCCCATAACAACGGAGACACAGGGACGATGGTCGAGGGATGAAAATAAATAAATAAATATATATATATTATGATACATTATATATGTGATATAATATAAATATATATTATATGAATTAATTAATAATTAATATAATATATAGCATATATCATATAATATATATATGATATAATATGAATGATGATACCTGCGGTGTTGTTTTTATAACAAAATAAAACGTATTGGAGACGGGCCTGCTTCAGTGAAACACTTCCTGCTCTGCACTGACGACCCACTGGAGGGCAGTGTGTGTGTGTGTGTGTGTGTGTGTGTGTGTGTGTGTGTGTGTGTGTGTGTGTGTGTGTGTGTGTGTGTATGTGTCTCAGGTGTTCTTACCTCTGACGACGAGCTGATGAGAACAGCTGCCGCCTCAGCTTGTTTCTGCTTCGGCCCGTCGTCGCTCGGCCGACAGTAACGTTTGGTGGCTTCTTCGTCCATCATCTGCAGACACACACACACACACACACACACACACACACACACACAAAACCTGATCACACACACAAACCTCACAGCACCCTGACACAAACTCTTGGACCGAACCAAAACGTCCTCGTGAAGCACAGAGAGCTCTGCAGGAGGAAAATCACACACCTACACACTCATCAACATGTTGTGTGTCACACATTGTGTGCGTGTCACACACTGTGTGTGTCCATCAAAGACCGACAGGTCAGACACATTATTATTTTACATTTGGTTTTCATCACCGCACAGTTTCAAAACTCCACGGAAAATAAAGTAAAAAAGGAAAATAAAACGCACAACTCTTACTTTGATCCATCTGAGTGACGACAAACTGCACAATTAAACATTCCTGTTGTTTGCAGTTCAGACACACAAACAGTTAAAGTCTCCAGAAATAACTGACAGGAAACGTGTCACAACAGCCGGGTTTCACAAAAAATAAATCATCACATCTTACAAACTCACAAATTGCACAACAATAAACCAACGCACACACTGACTTTATTTTCTGAGCGGTTCTTACCTTGAGCTGATGCAGAGCTGCGACTGAAACAAAGAGGAAAAGACGACTGACAACTTAGTCATCAGCAACAAGAGACGCACAGCGTGTGTGTGCGAGTGTGTGCGTCTGCTGCGCGTGTTAATAACAGTTGGTTTAAACGCTGTTGTTTTTGTCGCTCTGCAAAATGACAGACATCACACACACACACACACACACACGCACACAAAGCTGCAAAGCCTGGTATTATGGGGACACAGGTCAGTGTCACACACACACACACACACGTTGACACACGTGGAGTTGCGTTCACGGTCGCCTGCAGACACGAACACGTCTCATTATCATTCACATAATAGCAGGTGTGTGTCAGCGTGTGCGTACGTGTGACACCTGACGTTGACGCACCTGACGGGACACCTGTGGTGATTGACAGCTCCGAGTTAAAGGGACATTTCAGTGCGAGAAACAATTACACAACTTTTATTATTCCAACGTGAAGTATCTGAGCTGTGACGGTCACGGGGGGTCAGCAGTGTGTGTGTATGTATGTGTGTGTGTGTGTGTGTGTGTGTGTGTGTGTGTGTGTGTGTGTGTTTTGTACAGGGGGGGTCATGAGAAGATGATGGAGGAGATGATTCTTCAGTCTAAGAAAAACTCTCAGACCGATGTCTGAAATGTCTCCGTCTTATTTGCGGAGCTGAGGAAGTGGAAACACACTGAGTGTACGTCTGCACACACACACACACCGTGAGTCACACACACACAGCAGAGTGTGTGAACAAATTTATTGGTGGGATAAGAGGTGACACAATCCAAACATTCACTGTGTACACAAACATCGGGGGCTACAGTTTGTCCACGAAGCATCAAACGGAAACTCTCCATCGTCATGGTAACAAAGATGTGACAGCTAAATCAGGAAGTGACATCAGAAACACACACAAGCCAAATCGCATACACACATACAGTCCGTATGTTAGCGCACACACGTGTGTGCGTGCGCAGCCCTGTGTAAGAAGCGTGACATACAAAAAGCTGTAGAAAAATACTCTTAAAAAACCAAACACACAAGACGACCACGTGGAATGTTCTGGATGTCGGTGCGACGCGGCGGACACGCCGTCCTCCTGCGCAGGGTAATCTGATTACCCCACGAACGAAAAGTAGTGAAAGACACAAACGTTCAACAAACGAGATCAAACGTGGGAAGAAAAGTTACTGAATTCGTGTTGACTGATAACTTGAGCTAACTTTAGCAGCTAGCTGGGTACAGCTAGCTGAAACACTGCTTTCACTCTATTGGATTAGCCTAGCGTGCGGGTTACATTAGCTATAATGTCCATCTACTGAAAACTACGACTGGTAAAACGACACAACTGGAGTGTTCCTTAGATACGTCTCCAAAGTTCAGGTGGACGACTGCGGACATGTGCGTTAGGAAAGTACAAAGTACTATGTTAGCAATATTTAGCTGCGTTTGTGCTTCACATTCTAGCTGGCGCTAATTTGGCAGTTAATCGTTTGTGTTAGCAAGGCTGCTAGCTAACGTAAGCAACAGCTAAGTAGCTATCGAACAATTGAAGATTAGCATCTGAAGCTAATTCATCTCAGTCTCAACATTTGCTAACATCACGATTCAGCGCTAATCGGTTACCTGCATTAGCCACATATGTTCGACCTGTTTTTAAACTTTAAATTTATTTTAATTTTATTTTACGATATCTAGCTAACAGGTAAACACTGATCAATTATTCATTTAAATGTCTTTATTTACGTCCAGTATTTGCTCTAATGTCTGACAACAGATTTCATGTTAGCTTAGCGCAGCTGTTTTACGTCACTTTTTAAAGAGCAGCCTTCACTAAAGGGTTAAAGCTGAGAACAGAAACATGAATAAACTTCATATAACGACACCATAGTGTGCTATGACCCACTGATTAACTGTATTGATTATATTATTGATAAATGGGGGGGGGGGCTCCTGAAGCTCCGAGGTCTTTTTTTACATATTAAAAAAAAATAAGACGTAACAGCATAAAATAAGATAAATGTTTGAGGACAGGGACGTCTCTGCGGGACAGCGTCTGTCCCACATGTCCCACTAATACAGCTAACGTCTCTGTCGCTCACACACACACGTACAGTACGACACGGGACAGGGGACGAGTCGTCGGGTTATTTTACTGCGAGGTTCGAGTACAGGCACGAGAGTGAAGCATTGTGGGAAGTGGAGTCCTCAGCTCCGACAACCTCCGGACGTTTAACGCTGTGGGTGAGGAAGGAGACGATCGGGCGACAGTTTGGGTGTGTGTGTGTGTGTGTGTGTGTTGGCCAACACACACACACACACAGACACACACACACACCACAATGAGCATGACAATAAACTCCTGCTGCCACTAAACTACAGATAAACGACACACGTGGTTAATGTTCATATTAATCTGAGCGAGAAATTAAATTTAACCACGACTGATGTTTTAAATATTTGCTAAATAAATGCTTTGCACTTTCACTTTCCTGCGAGTACTTTCACTTCACTACAGTGTAGAATGCAGTACTTCAACCTGTGTACTTTTACTTTGACTCAGTGATCAAACATCCGGTCGTGTTTATAATCGATGTGTACTGACCGTGTTAAAGCATTAAGTAACAGACAGACATCATGAGCGTGAACTGAATGTGGAGTCATGTGACGAGTCATGTGACGAGTCATGTGACTGAGTCAGCATCCGTAACACTCACTGCTCCGACAGCAGCTCTGAAGGCGATCAGTACAGATATAGGCACAGGTAGAGGAACTGAAGGTGTGTGTGTTTGGCCGTGACGTCACTTCCTCCTGGAATGTGTGTGTGTGTGTGTGTGTGTGTGTGCGCGTCAGTCGCTCAGGTATGTGTGGATGTAGATCTGCTGCTGGATCCAGGGGGTGAAGTGCGTCACGTTGCTGTAAACTCCGGGTCCGAGCACTTTGCTGAAGCAGACGCTGCCCCACGACGTCAGGCCGAACAGTGTCCAGCGGCCGCCGCCGTCCTCGCACACCAGCGGGCCGCCGCTGTCGCCCTGCGCACACACACACACACACACACACACAGTCAGAACAGCGTTCGGTCCGATGTGAACACGCTGGTGAATCGGCTGCAGACGTTACCATGCAGGAGTCGACGGTTCCGGCGTCGTAGCCGGCGCAAAGCATTCTGGGAGTGATGGTCTTCATGTCGAAGTAGGACTGGCACTGAGACAGGGAGATGATCCGGACCTCCCCCTCCTGCAGCTTGAAGGGCACTGGACACACACACACACACACACACACACACTGGTTTAAGTCCCACGAGACGACCACGTGTCCTCGCGCGTACCGTGGGACGGCGTGGACTCACTCCTGTTGCCCATGTGACCCCAGCCGGTGATGTAACAGTAGGAGTCGGGTGACGGGAGCTGCCCGGGCCGCGGCAGACACACCGGCCTGACGAACGCCGTCTCCTCCACCTGCGAACGCGAAACAGCGCGCCTCACAAATGCTGCCCAATGGCTAATCGACGGTGCGCGGCGGGACGCTCTGACCTCGGAGTCCAGCTGCACCACGCTGATGTCGTAGTCCACCACCGCCCGGTTGTAGCGCGGGTGCACGACAATGGAGCGCACCCCGTGGCTCTGGCTGTGGGCGCCCGGATGGTCCAGGTTGTTGAGGCCCAGCACCACCCTCCACAGCTCAGCGCTCTCCCGCCTGGTCGCACACGCACGGGTGTTAACGACACCTCGCGGCCCCGCCCCCCTCGCTCCGCCCCCGCCCCCGCCCACCCCCCCACCCCCGCCCGTCTCACCCCTCAAAGCAGTGTGCGACGGTCAGGGCCCACCGCCGGGCGATGAGGACGCAGCCGCACACGTGTCCGCTCTGCCCGCTCTGCAGCGAGCACTGCCAAGGCCACGCCCCCTGCCGGGACACCCGCCCTCCCAGGATCCTCTTCTTCCTGTGGGGGGGGTGGAGGCCCACAGCCGGACGGAGACCACAGTCTGACGGGGGGGCTGATCAGGTTTTAACTCTCATCATTGAACATGAATGAGAACTGAAAAAGTAGTTTTACCTTCTCTGGTGCACAGGACGGACACCCTCCTCCTGGAGTGACACGCATGACTACACACACACACACACACACACACACACACACACACACACACACATACACACACACACACACACACACACACACACACACACACACACACACACACACACACACACACACACACACACACACACACACACACACACACACACACACACACACACACACACACACACACACACACACACACACACACACACACACACACACACACACACACACACACACACACACACACACACACACACACACACACACACACACACACACACACACACACACACACACACACACACACACACACACACACACACACACACACACACACACACACACACACACACACACACACACACACACACACACACACACACACACACACACACACACACACACACACACACACACACACACACACACACACACACACACACACACACACACACACACACACACACACACACACACACACACACACACACACACACACACACACACACACACACACACACACACACACAGACACACACACACACACACACACACACATGCACACACACGCATACACACATAGACACACACACACACACAGGGTTATTCCTCATCTGCCGACACACACCTGACACCACATGATTTCCTGTATTGCTCTGATTGGTCGAGCCGGTCCTGGTACCTTCTCTTCTCCAGTCGGGCCTGCAGGGCAGAACCGTTCCTCAGGTTCCACTCCGGGTGGACGTGTAACCAGCGGCGCCGGCCCGGGACTCCGGGCTGGTCGGGAACCTTGGAGACAGAGGAAGGAACCCTGCAGCACACACACACACACACACACACAGTTCACTGGACCTGCCATGTGTGTGTGCGTGTGTCGCGTGTGTGTGTGTTACTAACCTTACCCTAGTCCCAGCTGGTCGCAGGTCAGTTTGCTCAGCTCGTGGTTCCACTCGTCTGCGCAGACCTGGTACTCCGCCGCCGTCCTGAACACCGTCAGCACGGAACCCGATCGATCGGACAGAGACACTGCAGAGGGACGGATCAATACATCATCACGACGACGGGTCGATACAGGAGCCGGTCGATCGGCCAGACGTGAACGTGATCGCTTGAACTCCCCCAAAGACAGTTGGATTATTGAAGTCATTCCTGATTAATCAACTCATCAATCAGTGGACTTATTGATCAGTACCGCAGTTCCACTCGTCGGATCCGTCCGAACAGTGCTTCCTCCCGTCGCACCACAGCGTGCGGTGGACGCACTGGTGGTTGTTGCAGGGCAGCTCGTTGTCGCTGCACACGGCTGCGGAGACAGGCGCAGGGGTCGTCACCACGGCAACAGCACCACTCACCTGCCGCGCCGTCGGCGGAGCGCGGGGTTCTTACAGCAGTTGGCCTCGTCCGCCAGCAGGGGGCAGTCCGGGAACCCGTCGCAGATCATGGCGGCCTTGATGCACACCTTGCTGCCGGGACACTCCCACAGGGCGCGCTCGGAACAGCCTGACGGAGACGGACACCCGGCTCAGCCTCGTTGTCACGGCGACGGGTCTTTATATAAAAGATGTCTCACCGCAGTTGTCCTCGTCGCTGTGGTCGTCGCAGTCCAGGTGTCCGTCGCAGCGCTTGGACGCCAGCACGCAGCGGCCCGAGCGACACTTGAAGTGGCTGGGGGAGCACTCTGTCGCCGCGGCAACGAGAGCGAGACGGGGAGACGCGTCAGTGGCGGACGGGCGCATTTACAGGGACAAAGAGTCGAGTCCGGTACCGGGACGCGGGGTCAGTACCGTCCACTCCGGGCTCCGGCAGCAGGCAGGCGGCGTCTCCCCCCTCCTCGGGAAACTGGCCGCAGTCCGAGTCCTCGGGCCACTGGAGCCCCACGATGGCGAGGACCGACTCGCACTTCTCCTTGGCGTTGCGGCACAACGACCTGCGGGGCGAGGACAGAACCGGGACGGAATCAGCACCTCCGCCTGCGCCGGGCGGCTCGTCGACGGACCCGGCCGGTTTCCGACCTGCAGGGCGGGACCCGCCGCAGCGTGACCGGGTCGCACTTGGGCACCAGCAGCGTGCAGGCGTAGAACATGAGGTACTGGTAGCAGCCGGTCTGGACCAGCGCCGGGAACAGGGAGGACTCCCAGGACACGGAGCTCTCCCGCTGGGACAGGTGGCCCAGGTAGTTGGGGAAGCTGGTCAGGTTGTACGGCAGGTTCATGCACAGCTCCAAGCTGATTGGCTCGCAGCGAGCTGGGGCACAGAGGGGGCGGAGTCAGAACTGAGCAGGGGAGGGGCTCTGATGTGTGTGTGTGTGTGTGTGTGTGTGTGTGGGGGGGGGGACTCACTGCAGTTGCTGTTGTTGTTGTTGTTGTTGTGTCGGGGGTCACAGGCGCCGCTGCCCCCCCCGCACGCCGACGGACAGGAAGTGGAGATGCAGCTGGGCTGACCGGGGACGCACACGCCCTGAGCTGGAACACACACACACACACACACACACACACACACACACAGGTACAAGGATGAAGAGGAGAGGGGGAGACAGGGGTGAGACGGGGGAGGGACGGGGGAGGGACGGGTGTCTCACTCTGCTCTCTGCTGCAGTGCTCCTCGTCGCTGCCGTCCTTGCAGTCGTCCTCGCCGTCGCAACGAAACGCCGACGGAATACACTGACCGTTCCTGCACTCCAGCAGACCCTGACTCTTACACGCTGCACACACACACACACACACACACACACACACACACACACACACACACACACACACACACACGTGTCAAGGCTGAACTTGTGACGTAACACAACCTCACAACAAAGTCAGGTAACTCACAGCAGTTCAGCTCGTCGCTCTTGTCCAGACAGTCGTGGTCTCCGTCGCACAACCAGTCTCTGGACACACAACGGCCGTCACCGCAACGGTGCTCACGAGTCAAATCACACACTGAGAAACGCACACACACACACACACACACACAGCACTTTGTTCACGACACACGATGTCAACAAAGTTTGGAGAGGAACTGGTTGAGGGCAGATCAACAGCTGAGAGACACAGGAAACCCCCGTCCCGTGACACCGTGTGTGTGTGTGTGTGTGTGTGTGTGTGCGCTCGATGGACAGGTGGTGGATTCCGCGGCTGTGAAAGTGTGCGTCACTGCGTGTGTGTGTGTCTCACCACAGTGCAGCTCGTCGCTCAGGTCTCCGCAGTCGTCGTAGCCGTCGCACACCAGAGCGGGCGAGAGACACCGACCCGTGCTGCACCGAAACTCTGCCTCTGTACACACTGGAGAGAGAGAGTACTGCGCTGAAGTACTAGTACCCTGAGGTACTAGTACTTTGAGTATTTCTGCTGTTGTTGCCAGCAGGGATTGTGGGTCGTGTTTTCTTTGTGCGACTTCCTCGCGTCGAGGTCAGAGGGAGGGCGAGAGTCTCGCTCTCTTCACATTCCTGTGGCTTCAGTGTCTTTACATCGCCATGGCGACCACCTCCACGCCGCTGTCAGCCAATCAGTCACTTGCCAGCGCGTCACCGCGGCAACTAGCTGAGAACTCTCCATGTTATTTACACACACCGTCGTGTGTGTGTCTTACCACAGTGCGTTTCATCGCTCCAGTCGTCACAGTCGTTGTAGCCGTTACACACCAGTTTCTGGGGAACGCAAATCCCCGTCGCGCACAGGAAGTGGTCCTTCCCGCCGCACACGGCTGCCGACCAATCAGAGAGAGGGTAGAGCAGTGATGTCATTGGACTACCTGATCACCTTCAAGGTGCGCGTCCTTGTGCGTTTACACTCACATGGCTTCCCTTTGACCTGTCGTGGCGTGTAACAGGCGGGAGGGGCGGGGCCTGCGGTCGCCGCGGGCGATGATGGCGGCGGCGCCACAGCGGAGGTGACGTTGCTGAACTGAGAGCAGCGCAGGAAGTCGGGCCAGGAGGCGTTGAACATCTGGAGGACGGGCTCGCAGCCTTCCCTCGCCGCCTCGCAGAACGACGCACACGGCAGCACGACCTGCCTGCACACACACACACGCACACGCCAACAACACAACGTGTCAGAGGTCAGGGGTCACAGAGAGGTGAAGGAGCGTGTGTGCTAACTCCAGAATGTGTGAGGCTGTTATTCTTAGCCACACACACATACACACACACACACACACTTACAGTCGCAACAGCTGAGGCTCATGTGGAGCAGCTTCTCCTGTGTGTGTTTTTCCACCCGTCCATTTTGTGTTTGCCTACGTTTCCCACAATGCACTCTCCAGGTTCAGCGTGGTCACGGTCAGAGTTGAGCGTGTTGTTGCGTTACCTGTTGTGCGCGTCGGTGGCGGCGACGCACTCTGGCAGGGCGAGCGAGCAGCCGAACAGCATGATGTGTCTGTAGCAGGAAAGTCTGCTGAGGTAGCTGAAGAACCTGCAACACACACACGCATCAGTTCCCGCCACACCTTCCATACAGGTGTGTGTGTGTGTGTGTGCGTGTGTGCGCAGTTACCTTAGCAACATGTCGACCTCCGAGCTCTTCACCACGGCGACGGAGGATGACAGCCATGTTTGATTGTAGGGCAACATGTGACACTGAGGCTCGACGATCAGCTGACAGCTACCTGCTGAGAGACGGCAGGTGAACAACACAACAACCACACAAACACTGAAGGAGGCTACGCCAGGCTAACACAGATGTTAGCTTCTCCACTGGGCTAACAGACATGTTAGTTTATCAACACAGATGTTAGCTTCTCCGCTGGGCTAACAGACATGTTAGTTTATCAACACAGATGTTAGCTTCTCCGCTGGGCTAACAGACATGTTAGTTTATCAACACAGATGTTAGCTTCTCCAATGGGCTAACAGAGATGTTAGCTTCTCCGCTGGGCTAACATAGATGTTAGCTTCTCCGATGAGCTAACAGAGATGTTAGCTTCCCCTACACTTCATCTTGTTTTCCACCTGATGAATAACAATAAAACCTTTCACATCCGGCAGCTAACTGCTTCGTGGAGGTTAAACATCAAGCGTCCAATCAGACGACAGGACAGACTGAAGCTCATTAGCATTCACCTTGACGACACATCAATATATATACAGAGAGAGAGAGAGAGAGAGAGACACTGAAGGACAGTGGAGGAACAGAGACGAGGGGAATTTTAAAACAGAAAGAGAAAGAACGATTCATCACACACACACATACACACACACACACACACACACACACACACTCACACACACACACACACACACACACACACACACACAGTAGAGGAGAGTAGAGGACAGTAGATCTGAATTCAGCTCAGAAGCTTCATCACGCTCCGTCTCAGGTATCTACTCGTCCATTCTGCCATAATGGAGACTAATAAGATTTCAGTGTTCGGGGGGAGAGGACAGAGCGAGACAGAGTGAGACGGCAGGAAGGACGGAGACCGATCGCGGGACCCGTGGTTTGTTTTTCTGGGACGTGACGGCAACTCCGTTTCGTAGGCACAGATTCAGCCAATCAGAGAGCAGCTAGCGCAGACAGACGGCCCCAATTGGCTCCCCGACATCACATTTCCTCAGGAGTTAAAATAAAAACGTATTCACGTGGGTTTGACCCGGACACGATACCTGTGTCAGGTGCGGCGGTGGTGCTGATCGGCCAGGCGGAGCTCAGCGATGTCACAGACGTCAGCCAATCGGGAGGCTTCGTGTGGGGCTGTGTGGGCGTGACCTGAGAGGAGGAGGGCGTGGCAGCGCCGGTGGTCGCAGCCGGTGTGCTCTCGCTGGGGCGCGTGATGTCATCGCCGCTTCGGTTTCGCGGCGAAGACGTGGCGCTTTCCGCCTGAAAGGAGGGGGAGGGGGTTGTGCTGTTGCCATGGTGACCGCGGTCGCCGTCGGCCATGGGCTCGGGGGAGGGGAGGGGGCTGGAATCCAAGAGGCTGCTGCCAAATATACCTGAAGAAAAAAAAACACACAGGTGAGAAACACACAGGGCTCACTCTCAGCCAATCACAGTGAAGCATGATGACGATGCAAAACCAATCATCTGATTTAAGAGCCCAGAGGTGGGCGTGGCTTTGTGACATCATCAATTACCTGGAGGAAACGAAACCTGCAGAATAGATGATATAGATCTGCACATAGACACAGATGATATAGATCTGC
>JAFBJZ010000111.1:795000-805000 GCA_016785225.1 Psettodes erumei | reverse complement strand
GCACCTGCACAGGTGAGAGTCGTCACAGGTGGAGCTCACACACACACACACACACACACACACACACACACACACACACACACACACACACACACACACACACACACACACACACACACACACACACACACACACACACACACACACACACCCCGGCGACGCCGAGCTCACCTGCTGGGACCGGACCAGCACCAGGTCGTGGCATGGCCGGGGGCAGGCGTGGCCGCAGCCCGGCAGCGGCAGCAGGCAGGTCTGGGCGCAGGGGGGGCACGGGCCGGGGTGGCAGCGGTGGGACTCCCTGGCCGGGTGGTGGCAGGACGGGGGGCGCCTGGGGGGGCGGGACAGAGGGGCGGGGGGGTCACACGGGCGTTTCTGGGCGGGGGGGGACGGGCGAGGCTCTGTGCTCACCTGCAGGGCTCCTTGCAGCGCGGGGGTTTGGTGCTCCTCTCCCGACCGCACGGGACGACCAGGACCGTCGAGGCGCACGTGCACCGGACCTCCACCAGCTCGGGACAGGGGTAACAGCTGCCTGCGGGACGGGGGAGGGGCGCCGTCACTCAACCCGCGACGGGACACAAGGAGTCCGAACCAAACGAACCGCAGCAGCAAAGACTCATGGGAACTTTGGTTCATTCTCAGAGTTTACTTCAGACACACACACACACACACACACACACACACACACACACACACACACACACACACCGTTATCTGTTCCCCCACCAAAGGTCAGAGCAGCCAATCAGCACGCAGACGCCAAAAATAAATGACATGTTATCGCACGGCCAATCGCAGGGCAAACAGGCGCATAAATTATCCTTTATCGTCCAATCAGAGAACAAAAGGTGCAGGAAGCTGTCTGCACGCACACACACACACACACACACACACACACACGCCTCGTTATGAAAGTGGATGAACGATGTTTGACAGGAAGCAGAGGTCAACGTTTTCCCAGACACACACACACACACACAAAAAAGCGTTGTTGCGCTATCAGCAGGAGGAAATGTCAGAGCAAACGCACACACACACGAACACACACACAAACACACACTGTTATGGGTCAGAATTTTCCTGAGTTTGACCTTTGACCTTCACTCAGCGACAACTTCCTCAACAAATCACGACTGATCTGACCGACGCTGATGTGACGCGACGTGTGTGTGTGTCTGTGTGTGTGTGTGTGCGTGTGTCTGTGTGTGTGTGTGTGTGTGTGTGTGTGTGTGTGTGTGTGTGTGTGTGTGTGTGTGTGTGTGTGCGTTACCTTGGTGACAGACAGACGGACACTTGTGGTTCCGGCAGCCCAGCGTGCGGCCGCAGCTCTGGTCGCAGGCGGGGCAGTTGCCGGGGCAACACTGAAACACAAGGCATGATGGGACGTCAGCTCACGCCTCGTGACATTTAGAGGGAACCGGGCAGCTCCGTTATCGGCCCAGTCTGACGGCGACCTTCTGCTATCGGAACCGGAACCCGTCTGACATTCACGCTCGTCAGATCGGTCGGCGGCGAGAGACGCATCGCGGGATGTGTCACCGGACCGGACCGGACCGGACCGGAGCGGGCGGGACTGACCTTCCTCCTGCACTGGTGCCTCTGGCAGCTCCGGGTCCCGGGACACTTGGACTCACACAGGTACTCCCTGTGACACGGCATCAACTTCCTGTACCTGCCACACCTGCACTCCTTCTCCACCTCCTGCAACAGACGTGTGTCACCGTGTGTGTGTGTGTGTGTGTGTGTGTGTGTGTGTGTGTGTGTGTGTGTGTGTGTGTGTGTGTGTGTGTGTGTGTGTGTGTGCGTGTGTCACCTGTCTGCAGGTCTCACAGCTCCCTCGGTGACACCTCATCGAGCAGGTGTGTTTTCCGCACGACAGGCGGCGGTCGCACGTGTCACCGCACAGCGACACCTCCTCCGTGCACGGCAGAGACGACTCTGCACACACACACACACACACACACACACACACACACACACACACACACACACACACACACACACACACACACACACACACACACACACACACAGGATAACATATTGAGAACAGCAGCATGGAGTGTGAGATGGAGTGTGAGACGTGTGTGAGACGTGTGTGCTTCTGTGTGTGTGTGTGCATGCATGTGTGTGTGTCTGTGTGTGTCTGTGTGTGTGTGTGTGTGTGTGTGTGTGTGTGTGTGTGTGTGTGTGTGTGTGTGTGTGTGTGTGTGTGTGTGTGCATGTGTGTGTCTGTGTGTGTGTGTGTGTGTGTGTGTGTGTGTGTGTGTGTGTGTGTGTGTGTGTGTGTGTGTGTGTGTGTGTGTGTGTGTGTGTGTGTCTGTCTCTGTGTTTGTGTGTCTGTGTGTGTGTGTGTGTGTGTGTGTGTCTGTCTCTGTGTTTGTGTGTCTGTGTGTGTCTGTGTGTGTGTGTGTGTGTGTGTGTGTGTGTGTGTCTGTGTGTTGTGTGTGTGTGTGTGTGTGTGTGTGTGTCTGTGTGTGTGTGTGTGTGTGTGTGTGTGTGTGTGACGTCTCACTGGTCTTGCCACAGGGACAGGATCTGCTGACGGAGCGGGGACACGGGGGACACGCTCCAGAGTGACACGTGACCTCACAGGTGTGATTCCCACAGGAGAGGACACGCCCACACACCTGGGGGAGGGGCGGTGACATCACAGACATCAAAGCTCAATCTGCACACTGTTTTTTTGTTCGTCGCCGTCGCCGACATCAAAGTCACTCCGACCGTTGACTCGACCTCAACCGCGTTTCTCAAACGAATGTCCAAACGCTGCTCTTTGTGTCAGAGGCCTGACGGCGCCGCGCGCCCGCCGGAGGAGCAGGGGGGGAGGAGCCGCGGGGAGGCGGCGGACCGGGACCACCTGCGCGAGAAGACCCTGGTGCTGCCCGAGCTGGAGGACGCGTGCGAGGAGATGCCGTACGCCGAGGCCCGCAGGGCGCTGGAGCGATGGCGCCGCCTGGAGCAGGTCCAGCACCTCTACTGGAGGAGGGAGGAGGTGGAGGAGGCGCTGGAGGGGGCGGCGGCGGGGGGCAGGGAGGCGGAGCTGAAGGAGGCTCTGCGCTCCCTGGGTGAGGAGGAGGAGCGCCTGGACCGCGCCGCGAGGGCCGAGCTCCGCCGGGCCGAGGGGAGGGGGGAGGGGGGCGAGGCCCCGGACCCCCCCCTCCTCCTCCCTCGGCCCCCACCCAACGCACCCCCCTTCCCCGGCCCCCCGGCCGAGGAGGCCCCCCCGTACCTCCACCCTCGCTCTCCCGCCACCTCCCTCTACCCCCCCCTCCCCACGTGCTGCCCCCCCGCCCCCTACCCCCCCCACCCCTCCGCCCCCCCGTCTGCCCCGGACCTAAGGTGGTGGCGCCGCCTGAGGAGGATGCTGAGGTGGAAGTGAGAGAAGGAAGACTTTCAAAATGACACAAGATCTGTTTCCATGGAAACGAGTGTGTGTGTGTGTGTGTGTGAGCCACACACACACACACACACAAACTGCTTCCGCGACTCGGTCCGTTTCAAAGTAAAGGCAGCTGTCACCGCACAGGACCGGACCCAGTCCTGACCCGGACCCGGTCCTGACCCGGTCCTGGTCCTGACCCTGACCCGGTCCTGACAGCACGGCTCGGTTCCGGTCGGTCCGGTACCTGCTGACAGTTCCAGCGCGGGCTGGCGCAGGGCCTCTCGCTCGTCTCCCGCCCGCACACACACCTCTGCACGCTGACTCTGGGACAGGGACGACACTCTGCGGGACGGGACGGGACGGGTCAGTGCTGCGTGTGTGCGTGTGTGTGTGTGTGTGTGTGTGTGATGCGTACCTGCGTGGCAGGGCAGGGAGCAGGTGTGTTGTCCGCAGGGTAACACTTTGCCGCAGGGCTGCTGACACGACCAGGCCTGCAGAACAGAACCGAACAGAACTGTCAGGCGCGCACACACACACACACACACACACACACACACACACACACACACACACACACACACACACACACACACACACACACACACACACCTGCGACGCACCCACCTTGTTGCTGCAGCGGCGGGGCAGGGGCCTGGCCTTCCCGCAGGCGCAGGACACGGACACCATCTTGGGACACGGGGGGCAGGGACCTGAACACACCGTCACTTCAGCTCGCCGCGTGGACTTTCACAACAAAAGCTCCGTCGAGGTGACGGGAACACGCGTGTTGCGTGTGCGTGTTGTGTGTTGCGTGTGCGGTTACCGGGGTGACACAGCAGCAGGCAGGTGTGTCCGCAGGCGGGTCTGATCTCCTTCTGACAGACGGCGCCGCAGGAGTGAGGAACCAACCAGGGGTCGGCCGGAGGGTCCTGCATCTTCCCACAGTAACACATGTACCTGAACGCAACGCACACAGGTGAGGGAGTGTGGCGCCCCCTGCTGGACGCATACGAACCTCTGAGCTCAGAGGTCAAAGGTCAAAGCGTGGGGGTCTCACGACGCGTTCAGGGGCGACGCGTACCTGTTGGGCTTGGCGCCGGGCGGGTACTCGGCTCGGCACTTGGGGCTGAGGGAGGAAACAGAGCGTTAATCGTTTTTGCGGTCTTCGTCCCGTCCCACGCGAGACGGGGACGCGTCCTCGCCGTCCTCACCAGGGCCACGGGTGCTGCTTCTGCCCGAAGTCTTCGTCGGTGACGGAGGACACGAGGAAGGCCGAGTCGCGGGCCCACTTCTGGATGCACGGGAGGTGGAAGAGGGAGAAGCAGCTGGAGCAGCTCCACACCTGGAGGGCAGATCAGCCAATCAGATCAATCGATCCCAACGGGGGGGTTGACGGGGAGGGGGGGAGGGGGGAGGGTGTGTGACATCACCGGCTGCGTCCGCTTCACGGAGGCGATGCAGATCAGGCAGGTGAGGGCGCCGGAGAGAAACAGGTCGCTGACGTACTGACCCGTCCGGACCAGACCTGTGGCGTCGCCACCTGGACACACACACACACACACACACACAGGTCGTCAGGTTCACACACACACACACACACACACACACACACACACGTGCAGCCTCACCTGTCTGGTCCGTGTAGGTGGTGAAGGTCGACGCCAGGATCTTCCCTCTCTTCCCGTCGCCGTGGTCGACGCCTCCCTCTTCATCGTCGTCGTCGTCAGAGGAGGAGGAGCCGACGCAGCTCTCCACCAATCGCTTGGCGGCGGCCTGGTCGGACTTCCTGATCTCCTCGAACCTGGACTGTCCCCCCACGCGGCCGTCCTCACCTGGAGGGGGCTCGGGTTCGGGCGCCGCGGGGGCCCTCGTCCTCCCTCCCCGTCCTCCCGGCCTCTCCTTCGGTGCGGGTCGTGACCTGTCGCCCTGAGCCTCCTGGCCACGCCCCCGGCCACGCCCCTGCTGACGCCAGGCCGGCTCCATGGCCACACGTCACGGAGCCTGCGGACAGACAGGTGTGACATCATGACTCGGTTCTGGTCGTGAACGATTCGCCACAAACGATTTGAACAAACAGTGGATTGGCTGGTGGTGCAGCCGCACACTCCGGCCCAGGTGACCCGCGCACCTGGCGTCTCACCTGGACCCGCGCCTTCACGTCACAGAGGAAAACACGTCAGACGCGTAGAAAACAGAAAGTTCGGTTAAAATCCCGGTACCGAACGGCGGTTCGGCCCCCGAGAACCGTAAACGACCGAGCCGGCGAACTTCACTTTCAAGTGCTGTTAGCCGGTTAGCACCGACAGGCTAACCGCCATTCAAACCCGGTTCACACGGGCGTAAACCAACGTCACGTCCGGCACACGGCGGTTCATAAAACACGCGCACACACACACACACCTGGAGCCGCCGTCACGTCAAACACCGACGCGACAGAACCCGAGAAAACAGGTTTTCAACTTCAACACACCGCAGCGCTGGATCTCCTCTGTCGCCCGCGGCGCATGCGCGTGGCCGCAACGTGCACGCCGGGAGTTGTAGTCCCGAGAGGAGCCGCAGGCGGGCGCGCCGTGCGAGCGTTGAACTACCAATCCCAGCGGCCACTGCGACGCGGAGGCAGTGCGACGTGTCAACGGCAGAAATGGATGATTAAACTTGTTTTACATCAAATTTAAAAAATAATAATAATATAAAAATTAAAATTAAATAAAAATAAATAAAAAATTTAAAAATTAAACAAAAATAAAATTAAATACAAATTAAAAAATTAAATAAATTGAAAAAAATAAAATAAATAAATTTAAATTCATCAAACAGATGACCGAAGCTTGTGGTATGTCCTCCTTGTTTCCTACATGTTGAAAAGCACTTTTCAAAAGCAGTTTCATTATAAAATCTTTATTTTTACAGCCGTGTTTACAGCACGAGACCTCTACTGGTTTCAAAGCGTGCGACTCATTTTTACAGCCTAATATTACAGTAATACTCCACTGATCCGGGGTCAGTCAGTCTGTCTTCCTCTCACACCAGGATGTGTTTTTTTTAACTTTTATTTTGAAAAAGCTGAATTTAATGACGTTCGTGCGATGCCAGGCGCTAAATCCAACTCTACTTCTTCTCCCCCTCTTCCGGGGGCTGAGTCTCAGGCGTCGGTGGGGGTGGGGCGCCCCTGTGGCGGCGGCAGCTTCCTCTCCAGCCGGGTGACCCTGTGCTTCAGCTTGCTGTGCGTGGCCTCGTGCTCGGCGAGCAGCCGGGCGTACCGCGTCTGCAGGACGTCCAGCGTGCTCGTCATCCGCTCCACCTTCTCCTCCATCTCCTTGGGGTCGGGTCCCTGCGCCGCCACCTGCGGGACGAGACCGGCTCTGACTCGTAACGTGGCGGACCGGCGTGCGCGCCGCCCGTTGTGAGGTCACGTGACCGTACCTCCAGGTCCAGCAGCCCGTCCTTCATCAGGATCTGCCTCCCCTTCTCCTCCAGCAGAGCCTTGGCGTCGGGGTACTCCTTCAGCGCCTCCATCAGGTCGTCTTTGGAAAGGCAGAAGAGGTCGGAGTAACCGATGCTCCTGATGTTTGCCGTCCTCCTGTTTCCCGCCTTGCTGCCTGCTCAACGACACCGAAGCCCGATCAGGAAGTAAAAGCAGCGGGAAAAAAAGCACGACCTTCTACTCGATTTATGTTCGCGGGCCAGAACCGACGCGGGTCGACCTTTGATCGCCAGGATGCTGATCTCGCCGAAGTAGCTGCCGTCGCTCAGGACGACAAACTGCGTGACGCCGTCGTCGGCGACCACGGCGAGCTTCCCCTCCTTGATGATGTACATCTCGCGCCCGATGTCGCCCTTCTTGCAGATGTAGTCCCCCGGACTGTAGACCTGCGGCTGCAGCTTCAGGACCAGCTCCACCAGCAGGCCGGCCTCGCAGTCCGCAAAGATACGAACCTGCGGGGCGACAGGAGAAGCTGGAGTTCAGCCCCCTCACCTGCGCAGGTGTTTGTTTGGGTGGGGTGGGGGGGCGGCCGGGGGCGTGACCTTCTTCAGCGTGTCCAGGTGGACGTTGATGGCGATCTCGGCCCTCAGCTTGTCCGGCAGGTACTTCAGCACCTCGCGCTCATCCACCGCTTTCTTATTGGTCCACAGGAAGTCGAACCACTTGATCACTCGCTTCTCCAGGTCCTTCGTCACCTGAGGGGTGGAGGTCGAGGGGGGTTATGAAACGAAAGGGTCACGTTCACTTACAGGAAGCTGAGTTTCAAAATAAAGGTTGCCCCTCACCTTTCTGAAGCTCATGTACTGTTTGATGGCGTCGATCCGCGCCTGGAAGTCAGCTCTGGCGGCGTTCATGTTGGTGATCATCGAGCCGACGTTACCGACGATGGTGGCGAAAATCAACACGCCCACCTGGGGGGGCAAACAGAACCGGTTAGAGCAGAACAGAGCAGAACCGAACCGGCGCCGGTCTCTGCGTACTCACTCACCAGGAAGTCGGTGACCACAAAGAAGTACTCGGAGTTCTCGACGGGCGGCGGCGTCTCTCCGATGGTGGTGAGCGTCAGCGTGGACCAGTACATGCTGTAGGCGTACTTCCTCACCAGACGGCCGAACTCCGGGTCCGTCGGGTCGGGATACACGAACCGGTCCGTTCCGAAACCTGTGGGGACGGGAGCGGGGGGCGAGGTCAGAGGGTTTTCACCCGGCGCCTTTGCGGGGGGTGGGGGGGGGAGCGCGACCTCACCAATGGCCTTGGAGAAGGAGTAGTAGAGGCAGGCGTTCCAGTGGATGATGATGACGATGTACATGACCAGGTTGGAGATCCGCAGAGCGTTGGGGTAGTTGGTCCTGGTCTCCGTCCTCTGGAAGAACTCCAGCATCCTGAGGCGGAACAAAGACCCGATCAGGCCCAAGAAACCGGCAGGAGGCCCGGAGGCGGCCGGCCGGCCGGGCGCAGCACCTGTTGAACCTCAGCAGCTTGTTGAGCCGGATCTCGGGGTACGTGAGTCCGAAGACGACGTACAGCACGTCGGTCGGCACCATGGACGCCAGGTCCAGTTTGAACTGGAAGCTCTTCATGTAGCGCTCACGCAGCTTCTGCTCGTCCTTCACCAGGAGGCCCTGCTCCAGGTAACCTGCACACACACACACACACACACACACACACACACACACACACACACACACACACACACACACACACACACACACACACACACACACACACACACACACACACACACACACACACACACACACACACACACAGACACACACACACACAGACACACAGACACAGACACATCTTCAGCAACGTCGCTCAGTATTTGATCAGACGCTGAGGTTCTGGTTGAAGACGTCAGGTATGTTCATTGTCTTTTGTTTGTGTGTGTACGTGTGTGTGTGTGTGTGTGTGTGTGTGTGTGTGTGTGTGTGTGTGTGTGTTCGGACCGGTCCTGGTTCTGAAGACCATGTCGGCGATGTAGACGAGGTCACACACAAAGTCTGTGATGAACCAGTAGACGACGTAGTCCGTCTGCAGCTCCTCAAAACACGCCCTGAAACACACAAACACACACACACACACACACAATGATTGGTTTGGGACCTGAGCTGCTGACAGAGTCCTGTGTGTGTGTGTGTGTGTGTGTGTCACCTGGCGATGATCAGGGTCCAGTTGTACATGACGGGGATGGTGATGACAAACAGCCAGTAGTAGTAGGTGTTTCCTGCCGGATCAATCACTGTGATCTCCTTGGACCTGCACACACACACACACACACACACACACACACACACACACGCACACACACACACACACACACACACACACACACACACACACACACACACACACACACACACACACACACACACACACACACACACACACACACACACACACACACACACCAAGCATGATTCAGATCAATACGAATGATCAAAATCATTGTCAGCAGAGCGATCTGATGAAAACCAAACCCACGCCTCCTCTTTGGCCTTCTTCTCCTTCTCCTCTTTCTCCTTCTTCTCTTTCTCCTGTTTCTCCTTCTCCTCTTTCTCCTTCTTCTTCTTCTCCTTCCTCTCCTTCTTCTCCTGCTTCTCCTTCCTGGGAGAGAAGACGGGAGAAACTTGATTTCAAAGCCTCCATCGAACCCAACTCATCTCGTGACCCCTCGGATGTGTCCCGTGGCCCCTCGTCGGGTCTCGATCCACGGGTTGAGAAACCGCAGGAGGAGAGGAACTCACTCCTTCTTCTCTTTTCTCTCCTTCTTCTCCTTCTTCCTCTGCTTCTTCTCCTCCCTGGAAGACAACACACCTGTGACCATGTGCCCTTGTGTGTGTGTGTGTGTGTGTGTGTGTGTGTGTCGTACTCCTCCTCGTTGTTGTTGCTGTTGTTGATGTTGAACAAAACTCCTGGTCCTGGTCCTGGTCCTGGTCCCTGAGCAGGACTGAAACAAACAGGACACCTGGTGACACCTGCTCCGGGTTCTGGACCCATGTGACCCGGTGGGCTCACCTGTCCCCCTCGCTGACGTCGCCTCGCTCCTCTTCCATGTCCTGCAGAACGATGGTGGGCGGGGTTAACCTGCCGGCGGGGGGCGGGGCTAACGGACCGACTTTCGCCATGGG
>JAFBJZ010000111.1:710000-790000 GCA_016785225.1 Psettodes erumei | reverse complement strand
CCCCCGTCCTTACCCGCGTCCATGAGTTTGATGATGGCGGGGCCGTGGTCCATGTCCAGCGACACGTTGTCCAGCCAGTTGTTGTCCAGCAGGAAGAGGAAGACGCCGAGCCGGGTCTTGAGGGCGGCCAGAGACTCCGCCTTCCTCGCCGCGATGTCATCGGGGTGGTACTTGGACCGGAACCACTCCTGGTCCTTGTGCTGGAGAAAGAGGTCCTGCAGCTGCTGCCGCCTGAAGTCCAGCTTGTACTGGTTGTAGCGCTTCACCGCCTCCGTCTCGTCCACGCTGTCCTCCATGTTGAGCAGGAACTCCTGCACAGATGCGCATGTCACCACGGGAACAGTGGCGGCGACTCGCGCCCGAAGTCCGAAGGGAACTCACCTTGAAGCTCCTCATGGTGGGAGGACCAGGGGGAGGGAGGTCCGGGTCCACCATCCCCAACCTGAGAGACAGTCACAGTTATGACTCAGCCTTCTTCACATGTGCAAAAACTTGTGTGTCCCAGACCTGGACCTGGACCAGGACCCGGACCAGGACCCGGACCTGACGCCTGCTGATTGGCTCACCTGCCCTGCAGCGGGTGACCTCCGTGGTGCGGGAGGAGATGGGGGATGTCGGGGTGCCACGCCTGAGGCCCCGCCCCCGGAAACGGGCCCCCTCCTCCCCCTCCGCCTCCTCCTCCTCCCCCACCTCCCCCTCCTCCTCCATACGGCAGGTCGTAGCGGTACGGCTCCCCCCGGTGGTTGTCCCTGGAAAATTCAGTGATGACGGTAAACGTGTGTGTGTGTTTGTGTTTGTGTGTGTGTGTGTGTGTGTGTGTTTGTGTTTGTGTGTGTGTGTGTTTGTGTGTGTGTTTGTGTGTTTGTGTGTGTGTGTGTGTTTGTGTGTTTGTGTGTGTGTGCTCCTCACCAGTCTCTCCTCATGCGCTTGTGCTGGGGGCTGATGTGTCGGGGGGGGGAGAACCTCTCTCTGCGCCCGCGGTCGTAGTCCCTCCTCCTCTCTCTGCCGCGGTCCCAGTCCCTGTGCGACGCAGGAAGTCGCCGGTTTTAAATAAAGTTTCGCAGCAGTGGCACGGACGCTCTCGCCCGACGTGGCCACTCACCTGTCGGGCCAGTCGTCCCGCCTCCTCTCCTCTCTCTCCCGGGACCGCTCCATCTCGCTCCTCTCCCTCCTGAACTTGTCCCGCCTCCTCCTGTCGAACTCGTCATCGCTGTCTCCCATTGGTCTGAAAACACACAAACATGCGTTTGGAGCTCGGCGTCCCGGGCGACGACCCGATTCGTCCACACCAAGGAGGTTCTGTTCGTGGGCGATCAGAACCCTTCGATGATGTTCTGTGGCGGATTCACTGAATCCCACAACATCACATGTAATTTGCATTATTAAAGTTATATTTATGACAGATACTCTGATCAATTAATGATGTAAATAAACAAATATCTGCAGATTTGATATATTAATATGAATACGTGCATATTCTGGATCAGAACCGCAGAGAAACCGTCTCATTTATTTCAGAATTTATTGATTTGTTTTTGGCTTCTTCATCACTGGAAGGACAATCGCGCAGAAACACGAGCATTTAAAAACAACACGCTCGTGTCTAACGTTGTTTTCATGCTGTGTCAGGATTAGATGCTAATTAGCCCGTTAGCTTCCGCGCTGCTTCTTTCACTTCTTCGACCTGTCGCGTAGCTCAGTCGCAAACTTAATCACATCAGCATGAAAAAAACCCCAAAACAAATCACCACACAAACGCCGAGGCGTTCAGTAGCGCTAACGTTAGCAGCTAGCCGTTCACCAGCTGAAAGAAGCCAGCGGCGGCTAATTGGCTAGTTAGCACAGGCGCTAACCCGGCGTGCTAACCGGTATAAAGAGTTTGCATATTCACTTCGGTGTGAGTTAACGGTGAGTTTCGCAACGAACAAACGTTACCGCCGAGTTTCCCGCGTTTTTACCTGAAACTCCGCCGTTTACAAACTGAGGAATTAGCTCCGCGGCTAACGCAACTATTTCACCGCCAGTCCAAGAGCACGAACAACCAACGAGCCTTCCGGTCCGCTCCACTTCCGGGTCACTTTATTTCCGGTCCAACATTTTTTACCGTCCGAGCGAAAGGAACACGCCCCACGAGGCGAGAAATGTCTCAGCTCCCCCAAAATAAATCGTTATTATAATAATAATAATAATAATAATAATAATAATAATAATAATAATAATAATAATAATAATAACTACAAGAACAGTAATTCAGCACCACAACAAAAATTTCAAACGAACTTTAACCGAGTGAAAACTGTTTAAACAGCGGCCATGTTGGCTCCTTCAAAATAAAATGTGTTAGGTTAATTATTCTTAATATTGATGCTGCCATCAGTCGGTTTGTTTTCGCCTTGTTCAGCCAAGCAATTATTATTTTCATGATCAATCAATTTATTGATTTGTCAGAAACTAAGCAGTGAATATAACTTTAAAGATACAGCACACGCATCTCGACCTCGATCACGTTTAATTATGAAAAATGAAAACAGAACAGGTTCAGACCCGTTTAATCTCACACACAGGGACGTTACACAGGTGTGAACAACTACAGAGTGAAGTAAAGTTACAAACTTTTTCAAACACGCGTCACAAAGAACTGAGAAAAACGTGCAGCGCTGAAAGTATCCACACCACTGAAGTCATGTGACCTGGAGCGCAGGTGTGACGCCGTTGATGAACGCAGCGCGCTGGGTTTTCGTTGATCAAAGGTTCAACTGATCAGTGATTGATTTGAGCTGCCTCCCCCTCAGGAGGCGTGGTCACCCCCCAGGGCATGCTGGGTAAGTAGTGAGCCAGCCACTCCCCCCAGCTGCTCCTGGGCTCCTCCCCTACCCCGCTTTCTCCTCCTCGTCTTTTCACCTCCCATCCCCCGACCACCCAGTCCAGCTCCTGCCTGTCTCCCCCCGCCTCCCCCCTCTCCTCCCTCAGAATCACACTGTAGCGCTTCCTGGACACTGCTCCTCCCCCCTCACCCCTGTCTCCACCCACCCCTCGCCTCCTCCCTCCCTCCTCTGAAGAGACCCGGCACTCCTCCTCCTCGATCACACTCCTCCATCCGTCGATCTCCTCCTCCTTGCTTTGCAGACGGTACAGAGTCTTCCTGTAAACTCCGCTCTCCTCCCTCCCTCCTCCTTCTCCTTCACCCTCTCTCCTGGCTCCTCCTGCTCCCTTTGACTCCAGGTTGACAAGGAGTCTTCCCCCCCCACCTTCTCCTCCCCCCTCACCTCCCCTCTCCACACCTTCTTCTCCCTCTCTGTGGATGAACAGAACAGAGCGATAGAGGGCCAACACTCCTCCTGCTCCTCCTCCTCCTCCTGCCACCGCCTCCCCCCCTTCCCTCCAGCTGTACGTTAACATCCTCACCCCCTCGCCTTCTCCCCTCCTCCTCCTTGCCAGCGCCACCCTCAGCGGCTTGTACACCCTCCTGTACCAGACTGCGAGCCACGTCGCCAACGCCAGGACGCACAGCGCCGACGCCACACACAGCAGCACGCACGTTGCAAACAGCCAAAGGCAGAACACCGCGCCGGGGCCGCCGGCGCCGCGGACCCTCCCAGCGGTCACCTCCACCCCCCACGAGGGAACGGGCGCGGTCGTGACCTCGGCGGGAGCGAGGGGGATCTGAGGCGATCCAGTCCTCCCGGGTTCAGAAGGTGCAGGGATGGTTTGGTGCCAGGACCATGTGACCACTCTGTGGTACACGGTGTGAAATACAACGGTGGCAGCAGGGGTGGCTGGAGGAGCAGCAACAGTGGTAGGAGCAGGAGGAGAAGATGGAGGAGGAGGAGAAGATGGAGGAGGAGGAGAAGACGGAGGAGGAGGAGGAGAAGACGGAGGAGGGGGAGGAGAAGATGGAGGAGGAGGAGGAGATGATGGAGGCGGAGGAGAAGACGGAGGAGGAGGAGGAGACGATGGAGGGGGAAGAGAAGACGGAGGGGGGGTAGGAGGAGGAGAAGAAGGAGGAGGAGCATGAGAAGGAGGAGGAGAAGATGGAGGAGGAGAAGAAGGAGGAGGAGCATGAGAAGGAGGAGGAGAAGACGGAGGAGGAGTCATGACGGCAGACTCAGTCGCTGGTGGATGGTGGAAATCTCCATCCGGACCCGGTTCTGGTTGTGTAGAAGGAGAACACAGGTCCCATTCCTCCAGCGTCAGCACAGGTCGGTGCTGAAGCCGCTGTGGAGAGTCGCACACCTGTGAACAGGTAACAACCGTGGAGGAATTAGTCAATAAGATCACGGTCTTCTTCACTTCCTCTTTGCCGCCGTCACTCACCACGCTCTCGCCGTCGCTCCTGATGTCCCGTCCATCCCGGACGTAGACGTTGTACTCGTAATCCTCCAGGTACCTGCGCAGGTAATCCAGGGAACAGGAGCAGGCCCAGGGATTGGCTGAGAGGAAGAGGTAGGGAACCGACTCCTTCACGCTGAACCAATCGTCGGGCATCACTCTGATCTGAAATGAGGAGGAGACCAGTTTGAGACAAGCCCCGCCCCCTCACCTACCCTCTACAGGCAGAAAGGTGAACCGCAGCCAGGAAGTAAAAATATCTGTCTTCAGCTCAGAAGTTCTTGGTGTTGTACTCCCACCTTGTTGGTCTCCAGGTAGAGGGTTTCTATGGCTGTGAGGGGGTGGAGCATGAGCGGGGGGAGCACCGCTATATGATTGGACGACAGGTCCAGGATCTAGAAGGTGATAGGACGACTTAACTTATTTGAAACACTGCCACTACTTCCTGTTTCACACAGTCACCTTCTGTCGTTACATGCTAACGTGCTAACGCAGCGACCTCCAGTTTGCTGAGTCCGGAGAAGGTGCGGTCGCTCAGGGTGGTGATGTTGTTGTTGTGCAGGTGGAGCTCGGTCAGGGCGGGGCAGGCGGAGAAGGAGTCGTCCGGGAGGGTTTTTAGGTGGTTGGACCCCAGACGCAGGACACTGAGGGTGGGCAGGATCGGGGAGCTGCTGGGGGTCACCTCAGGAACCTGGAGACACAGAAACCTTTTCACGTTCGACCAATCGACCGGTTTCGACGTCGGTGACTCGATGCGAAAACTGGCGCGGGGGCCGGGCGGACACCTGGTTTCCTGTGAGGTCGATCTCGTAGAGCTCTGTGAACATCTGGAAGGAGGACCAGGACAGACCGGAGAACAGGTTCCTGGGAAACAGCAGAACCTGAGGAGAACAGAGGGAGGAAACATTTAGCGCCACCCACGCTTCCTGCCCTCGTCAGAAACAGGAAGCTGGCGTGTCCGATGTGGCGTCCCCCTGTCAGACGCTTCCTCCAAGTTCTAAACTTCTTCTAAAATATTCACAGGAACATTTTATTGTGTTTCATCACACCGTGTTGTGTTACAGCTGCACGAGAACGTTTGTGTTGCCCCCACCGCCTGTCAGTGTTGTCATTACCTTGGTCGATGGTGCGATTCCCACTGGGATGTCGCTGAAGCCGGCCGCCGTGCAGTTCTCCCTCGGCCGGTGGTCCTTGTCCCTGTCGCTGTGGCAACCAGCCACCACTGTAACCACGACGACATGAGATGGCAGGAGGAGGAGGAGGAGGAGGAGGAAGAACCGCATCGTGACTCGGACCCTCGGCTCCTGAAAGACGGCGCCGGTCTGAGAAACTCAGAAACTGAGGAACCCACTAAGTATCTGCTGTGTGTGTGTGTGTGTGACTGACAGGAGGGTGGGGGGGTGAGTTCAGCTGGGGGGGTTGATAACTGACCCGTCTGTCACTCAGCATGTTCCACCATGACACACTGACTCTGACAGGAAGTGGACGGCTTCCTGTCTTCATCCCATTGGACGGTGCGTCTGATGTCAAAGGTCAAAGTACTTTTACTTGTACCCGTGTATTCTGACAGTGTATTTGTACAGTGTAACAGTGGAAGTGAGCCGTGATTGGTTTTGTTTCGCGCCTGTTGGCCGAGCTGCAGATCCACTCAGGTGTCCCCAAACGTTTTTAAAAGCAGCGTAGCTTTCAGTGCCCAGCCGTGCTTCGGTGTCTCGTTGCCCAGTGTAGCTCCAAACACCAAATCCATCAGTGGCAGCAGGCGTAGCAGTATAATCTGCAGCGTTTCATGTGGTTTACTGCACAGGGGAGGAGCAACAGCTGATCAGCTCAAAGTGAAAGTGGTGAGGTCAGACTCCATTTTAACTGCAGCGAGCAGACGGAGGGAAACTGAGGCAGGTGAGTGTTCAAACCAGATTCTTCTGATTTTACCGTCACAGTGTGGGAGTCAGTTTTGTCCCTGTGGACTGTGGAGGGACGAAGAGTCAGAGTGAACTCCATTCCTCTGTGGACACAAAGTCCTGACTAACTGTCTCCCTTACTAACTGACCAGGTGGAGCTTCATCAGACAACACGACAGGTGTTGTACAGGTGTGTTGAGGACATTGTGTCCTGCAGACGAACGTCAACACAAATGATCAGGATCATTGTTAAATATGAACTTTACTGACGTTTGGACGACTTTTCCACCTTCACCAAATGTTGGATTTTGAAGAAATACAAGATGTTTTATTACAGATTGTGAAACTGATTAGATAAGAAGAACATAAAACAACATTGGACATTAACCTGTATCATCAAATCATGAGGGTTACTCATTAACTAATCAATAAAAACCTGAGCAGGTGATCAAGGTCCAGAGGGAGGGAACAGGTAAACATTAACCTGAAGGTGAAGGAGGAAACTGAGGCAGGTGAGTGTTCAAACCAGATTCTTCTGATTTTACCGTCACAGTGTGGGAGTCAGTTTGTCCCTGTGGACTGTGGAGGGACGAAGAGTCAGAGTGAACCTCTGTCCAAACGAAGACACTGAAGGACAAGCTACTTCCTGTTCTCTCAGGTAGGTGAGTTTGACACAGCGCTGTGATTGGCTGAATAAAACTTAGTGAACCTGCAGCTAACCCCAGAAAACTGACTTTTATTACACTGTGTGTGTGTGTGTGTGTGTGTGTGTTGTGTTACTGCTCTCAGACTGACTGAAGAAGATGAGTGTTTGTGTGAGGAAGAGGAGGACAGAGCCGGGTCTCCAGGATCTGACTGTCTGTCTCTGAAGAGTGACCAGTCCAAAGACTTTCCTCCAGAAAACTTCAGTCCTGAACCTGGACCCTCAGACTCAAAGTAAGAGACCTGCTCCAAGCACCAGAGCTCAGGCAGTAGTTTGTGTATTTTGAGCAACATCATGAACTTTCATGAGAAGATTCATCAATGACTGATGTGAACAAAAACATGTTTGTGTTTGCAGAGGTCAGGACCACAGACTGAGAACAAGGTCTCCAGGATCTGACTGTCTGTCTCTGAAGAGTGACCAGTCCAAAGATTTGAACCTCCAGACTTCAGTCCTGAACCTGGACCCTCAGACTCAAAGTAAGAGACAGAGAAAGTTTCTCCTGTAGACGACCTGAAGATGAGTTCTTTGACTCATGTTGATGAAAAAACACAAACCTTAATTTAAACTGTGATTGTCTGTGACTCTCTGAGCTTCTACACACTGTGACCCACATCTGGACATTTGTTCCCAACAACCAACAGAACCTTTTGTCTCAGCACAGGCAGAGCTGCTGGAACCATTGGTTGTTGGGTTCAGAGGGTTCAGTCAAGTCTGGTCCACAACAATCTTATGAGACTGAAAGAACCTGAGACTGAGACACTGTAGTGATGAAGACATGTCTTCACAGAGAGAAGAGGACCTGCTGTTCTTTGTGTCAGGACGTCCTGAAGGATCCGGTCTCTACCAACTGTGGTTCACCAGAAGACACCTCGTGTCCACAGTGTGGACAAAGACCCAGAACCGGACTGCAGACAGGTGATGATAGCAGCAGTGTCCAAGGTCAGACTGTCCATGTGTGTGAACACAGGACTAGTTTTATCTTCACCTGTCATGAGTTCCATCACAGAGATCTGACATTTAAGACGATTGTAAAAACCCACAACATTTTCTCTGCTGATGCAAAGAAGGAGCATCTTCTCTTTGTTTATCTGACACAGTTTCTTCTCTTTCAGCAGAGAGTGGTCTGCACCAGGTTCTACATCAACACAAGATCAGTCTGAGGAGCAGGTGTGAACGTGTGACTGAAGGAAGTGATGGAACAGGAAGTGGAACCCTCCTCAACAGGATCTACACTGAGCTCTACATCACAGAGGGATGGAGTGAAGAGGTTAATACCCAACATGAGGTGAGGCAGCTCGAGACAACTTCCAAGACGAAGACTGTCCATGATGCTCCAATCAAGTGCAGCGACATCTTCAAAGCCTCACCTGAGCAGCAGGGACACATCAGACTGGTTCTGACCAACGGCGTCGCTGGCGTGGGAAAAACCTTCTCTGTGCAGAAGTTCGCTCTGGACTGGGCCGAGGGTTTGGAGAACCAGGACGTTGGTCTGCTGGTCCTGCTTTCCTTCAGGGAGCTGAACCTGATCCAACACGAGCGGTACAGTCTTCTCACGCTGCTCCGTGTTTTCCATCCAACATTACAGAAGGTCACAGCAGAGACGCTCGCTGTCTCTAAAGTCCTGTTCATCTTTGATGGCCTGGATGAAAGCAGACTCCCACTGGATTTCAACAACGAGAAGGTTGTGACCGACGTCACGCAGGAGTCATCGGTCGACCTGCTGCTGACAAACCTCATCCAGGGGAAGCTGCTTCCCTCGGCCCTCGTCTGGATCACTTCCCGACCGGCGGCAGCCAATCGGATCCCTCCTGGGTGCGTGGACAGAGTGACTGAAGTACGAGGCTTCACGGACGCCCAGAAGGAGGAGTACTTCAGGAGGAGGTTCAGTGATGAAGAGCGGTCCAGCAGAATCATCTCACACATCAAGACGTCCAGGAGTCTCCACATCATGTGTCAAATCCCGGTCTTCTGCTGGATCAGTGCCACAGTTCTGGACCACATGTTGACTACAGACCAGAGAGGAGAGCTGCCCAAGACCCTGACGGACATGTACTCACACTTCCTGCTGGTTCAGACAAAGAGGAAGAAGTACAAGTATGATGAGGGACATGAGACAAGTCCACAGAAGATGACAAAGGCTGACAGGAAAGTTCTTCTGAAGCTGGGGAGGCTGGCTTTTGAACATCTGGAGAGAGGAAACATCATGTTCTACCAAGACGACCTGGAGCGGTGTGGTCTCGATGTCACAGAGGCCTCGGTCTACTCAGGAGTTTGTACAGAGATCTTCAAACCAGAGTGTGTGATCTTCCAGAAAACAGTCTACTGCTTTGTTCATCTGAGCATTCAGGAGTTCCTGGCTGCAGTCTACATGTTCAACTGTTACTCCAAAAGGAATACAGAGGTCCTGGAGAACTTCCTGGGAAAAGACGACAAACACAGAAAGTTAAACTCTTTTCTCAGTCATCATTTTAAGTATTCTGGAAACAAATTAAGCCTGGATGACTTCCTGAGGAATACCATGAAGAAATCCCTTCACAGTAGAAATGGCCACCTGGACCTGTTTGTCCGTTTCCTACATGGACTCTCTCTGAAGTCCAACCAGAGACTGTTAGGAGGCCTCCTGGGTCGGACAAAGAACCATCCAGAGATTATCCAGACAGCCATCAAGAACCTGAAGGAGATGAACAGTGATGATATCTCTCCTGACAGAAGCATCAACATCTTCCACTGTCTGATGGAGATGAAGGACCACTCAGTGCATCAGGAGATCCAAGAGTTCCTGAAGTCAGAGAACAGATCAAGGAAGAAACTCTCTGACATCCACTGCTCAGCTCTGGCCTACATGCTGCAGATGTCAGAGGAGGTTCTGGAGGAGTTGGACCTGAAGAAGTACAACACATCAATAGAGGGACAACGGAGACTGATCCCAGCTGTGAGGAACTGCAGGAAGGCTCGGTGAGTCCAGACCTGATCATGAACATCATCATTCAGAGTTTTACAGTGAAGGATTTTAGCTCAGGTGTGTTTTTGTAGATCTTTCACTTGTCTGTGATTGTTACTGTTGATCTTCATGAAGACACTTTTTCTCTTTGTCATGAACTGTGTTAATGACAAACACATGAAAACAGTGTGTGACAGCAGCAGGAAGCAGAGACACATCATCTTTACATGGAAATGTTCTGGAGTCAGATAAAGAACAGAAAACACATATTTTTCTTCCTGACTCTGGGGGTCCAACCACATCAGGCCTGAATGTAACTCCATGTTTTCAAACTAAAGATTCCCATTAAAAGTCTGCAGCTTTGAGAGTGATGACAATTCTGGTTTCATGTCAAACACAATAAGATTCACTGAACCACAGAAGTGTTCATCAAATGAAGATGTGATGATACACACTGAATGTTTTTGTCTAATTTTATTGTAACACGTTTTTATCTGTTCTCTCATCACAGACTCTCTGATTGTGGACTCTCACAGTCTGACTGTGAAGTCATAGTCTCAGCTCTGAAGTCCAACCCGTCCCATCTGACAGAACTGGACCTGAGTGGAAATAACAACCTGCAGGATTCAGGAGTGAAGCTGCTGTGTGGTTTTCTGGAGAGTCCAGACTGTAGACTGAAGACTCTGAGGTCAGACTCCATGTTTGAGTTGTGTGCTGAGATGAATGTGATGTAAAGTTGTGTTGACAGTAAAGTGCAGACATAAGGCTGAGATGATCCTGATCCAGTCTGAGGAGCTTCATGCTGAACTAAACTTCATGTTTCTGTCCAAACAGTTCAATCAGTTTGTTTTAAATCCTGAACTTGTTACTTCCCTCTTTGCTCTGGAGGTGTTGGATTTTCAGGAACTTTGTCTCTAAACTCACATCTTTGATTCTTTATTCAGATTGAGGTGGTGCAGTTTGTCAGAGATCAGCTGTGGTTCTCTGGTCTCAGCTCTGAAGTCCAACCCGTCCCATCTGACAGAACTGGACCTGAGTGACAACAACCTGCAGGATTCAGGAGTGAAGCTGCTGTGTGGTTTTCTGGAGAGTCCAGACTGTAGACTGGAGACTCTGAGGTCAGACTCCATGTTTGAGTTGTGTGCTGAGATGAATGTGATGTAAAGTTGTGTTGACAGTAAAGTGCAGACATAAGGCTGAGATGATCCTGATCCAGTCTGAGGAGCTTCATGCTGAACTCTGCTTTAGTCCTTCAAAGAAGAAGAAAACACTGAATCTATCAGCCAATCACTAATCAATAATCAGTATCTGCTGGTTCCAACACTTTTATAAGGCTCTGTGATGTTTGTACTGACTGAAACCTTCAAACCCAAGAAGCCACAACATCAAGTTGTGTTTCTGTTTGACTCCATGAAATGAAATGTTTGAAGTCAGTGAAGCAGGTTTTAAGTGTCTGCCTCCAAACACTGGAGTTACTTTTCTCTAGATTTCTATAAATCTGTTCACATTTCCTCCACAGTGCAGACGACATGTTGTTGTCTCTGAATACTTGAGGAACTTTAGTAGAATCTGAAATTAATGTGAGTTTGTAGAGATGGAGCCACAGGTGGAGCTGCAGAGTTTCACAGCTGAAGTCACCACGTCTTTATTGAAGCAGCAGCATGTTGTCATTCAGAGGAACCAGAACTCTTTGTCACTTTGTGGATCTGACTGTTTGGAACCTGCGTCCTGTTGGGTTCAGGTGTTTGGACTTTCCATGTTCTAAACTTCTACCTTGGAAACCTTCTTCAGCTCTGAACAGATGATGAAACACTCAACGCTTTCAAGCAGGAACTTTGTCTCTAAACTCACATCTTTGATTCTTTATTCAGATTGTGGTGGTGCAGTTTGTCAGAGATCAGCTGTGGTTCTCTGGTCTCAGCTCTGAAGTCCAACCCGTCCCATCTGACAGAACTGGACCTGAGTGACAACCACCTGCAGGATTCAGGAGTGAAGCTGCTGTGTGGTTTTCTGGAGAGTCCAGACTGTAGACTGGAGACTCTGAGGTCAGACTCCATGTTTGAGTTGTGTGCTGAGATGAATGTGATGTAAAGTTGTGTTGACAGTAAAGTGCAGACATAAGGCTGAGATGATCCTGATCCAGTCTGAGGAGCTTCATGCTGAACTAAACTTCATGTTTCTGTCCAAACACTTCAATCAGTTTGTTTTAAATCCTGAACTTGTTACTTCCCTCTTTGCTCTGGAGGTGTTGGATTTTCAGGAGCTTTGTCTCTAAACTCACATCTTTGATTCTTTATTCAGATTGATGGACTGCAGTTTGTCAGAGATCAGCTGTGGTTCTCTGGTCTCAGCTCTAAAGTCCAACCCGTCCCATCTGACAGAACTGTACCTGAGTGGAAACGACCTGCAGGATTCAGGTGTGAAGGAGCTTCGTGGTCTTGTGGAGAGTCCAGACTTTGGACTGAAGACTTTGATGTCAATAGAGGATTGAGATGGTCCATGCTGCTCTCAGCTGTGAGAGGAGTCCAGTGACGGGACTCAGGAACTGGACAGAAAGACGAGAGAGAACAGCCAATCAGACCAGCTGGTTGTGATCATGTGACACAGGCTGTACAGAGACAGAGGTTCATCCCATGTGATCAGTTGAACATGAACACAGTGATGTTCCTCAGTGAAGATCTCAGAGGAGATCATGTTCCACCGTACATCCACCTGCAGTCAGCTGGTCATCACAGACCAGTGTTTCCTGCTGCTTCCTGTCAAAATAAGAGCGCGCTGATTCCACCACATGTTCTTGTCTCATTTTCAGTGGGACTGGATTCAGTCAGAATCTGTTTTCCTTCCAGTAACCAGTGATGGACCTGATGTTTCTGGATTTAACCAGTGGACACTGCGTGAGCTGGGACGCCTGATTGTCTCCATCTCCTCCAATTTCCTTAGTTCGGGGATTCGTCTCTCCGACTCTTAAAGTGGACAGATCAAACACTCAGTGCTGACTCTGTACTCATTTTACGTGCCTCTAAAATAAATTGTTAATCTTATGCTGTAGTTGTGTCTTCTGTCTTGATACCAACACAAGCTAGCTGAAATATGATTGGATAAAAACCCTACCATAATATATAACACTGGAAGCAGCTTAACCAAGTGGATATCATGTGACATAAAGAGAACAGACCAGGGAGAATAATTTTATTTAAAAATATTTACCAAAAGAAAAAAATAAATTTACTTTAGTGAGTATGTTTAGGCCAGCAGAGAAGGCCTTGCTGGCCCTGACGGCCCACCACTGTATGAAATGAGTTAACCTGAGTTCAGTATGTGAAGTCTTACAAACCCCCATACAACATGAATGCTGTCTTGGCGAGGCTAGGCTAGGCTAGGCTAAGCTAAGCTAAAACGGAGGAGGAGGAGGATGAGAAGGAGGAGGAGAAGACGGAGGAGGAGTCATGACGGCAGACTCAGTCGCTGGTGGATGGTGGAAATCTCCATCCGGACCCGGTTCTGGTTGTGTTGAAGGAGAACACAGGTCCGATTCCTCCAGCGTCAGCACAGGTCGGTGCTGAAGCTGCTGTGGAGAGTCACACACCTGTGAACAGGTAACAACCGTGGAGGAATTAGTCGATAAGATCACGGTCTTCTTCACTTCCCCTTTGCCGCCGTCACTCACCACGCTCTCGCCGTCGCTCCTGATGTCCCGTCCGTCCCGGATGTAGACGTTGTACTCGTAGTCCTCCAGGTACCTGCGCAGGTAACCCAGGGAACAGGAGCAGGCCCAGGGATTGGCTGAGAGGAAGAGGTAGGGAACCGACTCCTTCACGCTGAACCAATCGTCGGGCATCACTCTGATCTGAAATGAGGAGGGAATCAGTTTGAGACAAGCCCCGCCCCCCTCACCTGCGCTCTACAGGCAGAAAGGTGAACTGCAGCCAGGAAGTAAAAATATCTGTCTTCAGCTCAGAAGTTCTTGGTGTTGTACTCCCACCTTGTTGGTCTCCAGGTAGAGGGTTTCTATGGCTGTGAGGGGGTGGAGCATGAGTGGGGGGAGCACTGCAATATGATTGGACGACAGGTCCAGGATCTAGAAGGTGATAGGACGACTTAACTTTTTTGAAACACTGCCACTATTTCCTGTTTCACACAGTCACCTTCTGTCGTTACATGCTAACGTGCTAACGCAGCGACCTCCAGTTTGCCGAGTCCGGAGAAGGTGCGGTCGCTCAGGGTGGTGATGTTGTTGTCATGCAGGTGGAGCTCGGTCAGGGAGGGGCAGGCGGAGAAGGAGTCGTCCGGGAGGGTTTTCAGGTGGTTGGACCCCAGGCGCAGGACGCTGAGGGTGGGCAGGATTGGGGAGCTGCTGGGGGTCACCTCGGGAACCTGGAGACACAGAAACCGTTTCAAGTACGACCGATCGATGGCGCCAACTTCGCCGACTCGATACTCTAGACTCGAAAACTGGCGCGGGAGACCGGGCGGACACCTGGTTTCCCGTGAGATCGATCTCGTAGAGCTCTGTGAACATCTGGAAGGAGGACCAGGACAGACCAGAGAACAGGTTCCTGGGAAACAGCAGAACCTGAGGAGAACAGAGGGAGGAAACATTTAGTGCCGCCCGCGCTTCCTGCCCTCGTCAGAAACAGGAAGTTGGCGTGTCCGATGTGGCGTCCCCCTGTCAGACGCTTCCTCCGAGTTCTAAACTTCTTCTGAAATATTCAGGGGAACATTTTATTGTGTTTCATCGCGCCGCGTTGTGTTACAGCTGCACAGGAATGTTTGTGTTGGAGTTCATCAGCGACAACCCCGTGTTTACAACATCACGTGAGTCTGTACCACTGACCTGTAATGTTCCCTGATCATATATGATCTCATATACTACACATATAATCCAGGTGACACCCCCCCCCATGTGCCCCCACCGCCCGTCAGTGTTGTCGTGTCGTTACCTTGGTCATGGGTGCGATTCCCGCCGGGATGTCGCTGAAGCCAGCTGCCGTGCAGTTCTCCCTCGGCCGGTGGTCCTTGTCCCTGTCGCTGTGGCAACCAGCCACCGCTGTAACCACGACGACGTGAGATGGCAGGAGGAGGAGGAGGAGGAAGAGCTGCATCGTGACTCGGACCCTCGGCTCCTGAAAGACGGCGCCGGTCTGAGAAACTCAGAAACTGAGGAACCCACTAAGTATCTGCTGTGTGTGTGTGTGTGTGTGTGTGTGTGTGTGTGTGTGTGTGTGTGTGTGTGTGACTGACAGGAGGGTGGGGGGTGAGTTCAGCTGGGGGGGTTGATAACTGACCGTCTGTCACTCAGCATGTTCCACCATGACACACTGACTCTGACAGGAAGTGGACGGCTTCCTGTCTTCATCCCATTGGACGGAGCGTCTGATGTCAAAGGTCAAAGTACTTTTACTTGTACCCACGTATTCTGACAGTGTATTTGTACAGTGTAACAGTGAGAAGGAGGAGGAGAAGACGGAGGAGGAGTCATGACGGCAGACTCAGTCGCTGGTGGATGGTGGAAATCTCCATCCGGACCCGGTTCTGGTTGTGTAGAAGGAGAACACAGGTCCAATTCCTCCAGCGTCAGCACAGGTCGGTGCTGAAGCTGCTGTGGAGAGTCACACACCTGTGAACAGGTAACGACCGTGGAGGAATTAGTCGATAAGATCACGGTCTTCTTTACTTCCTCTTTGCCGCCGTCACTCACCACGCTCTCGCCGTCACCCCTGATGTCCCGTCCATCCCGGATGTAGACGTTGTACTCGTAATCCTCCAGGTACCTGCGCAGGTAACCCAGGGAACAGGAGCAGGCCCAGGGATTGGCCGAGAGGAAGAGGTAGGTAGGTGTGTGTGTGTGTGTGTGTGACTGACAGGAGGGTGGGGGGGTGAGTTCAGCTGGGGGGGTTGATAACTGACCCGTCTGTCACTCAGCATGTTCCACCATGACACACTGACTCTGACAGGAAGTGGACGGCTTCCTGTCTTCATCCCATTGGACGGAGCGTCTGAAGTCAAAGTACTTTTACTTGTACCCGCGTATTCTGTGTATTTGTACAGTGTAACAGTGTGTGAGCCACCGTACACCTGAGCAAAGCAGGAAGTGAGCCGTGATTGGTTTTCATTCTCGTTGACAGTTTATTGCCATCATGTTGTCTGCAGGTAGAGCCTGAGATTGGTTCCTGATACAACACAAACAACAACAGACACGAACAACAACAATAACAATGACTGAGGGGCTCTGAGCCAACAGGAGGAGGAGGGGGAGGGGCCACGCCGTGATGTCACCACGTCCAAAACTGTGCTACGCAGGCCTGAAGCGGCGTCACGCTGTGATGTCACAGCGAAGGTGCGGGGGAATGGGCGGGGCCATTCTGGGACCGGTGCTTGAGAAAGTTCTGGAACGACTGCCCCCCCACTCCCAAACAACAACAACAACAACAACAACAACAAAAGTAAACAGACGATTAAAAGAAAAACAATAAAATCAGACTTATAAAGTAAAACAAACTTTAGATTATGATTCTAAATTAACCAGGAAACACACACACACACACACACACACACAGCTGACGTCCAACACACACACACACACACACACACACACTCAGGCAGTTGCATGAGGGCGAGCAGGCTCCCTTTAGCAGCACAAGAACCCAATATTAATGACACTTAGAACTTTATAATAATTATATTAATAATAGTGATGATGATGTCATCATGAAGCAAATATGTAGGCGGGGTTAAAATACTCAGGACAGGAAGCAAATGAATACGCGAAGAAAAAAAACAACAAAAACAGCCAATCAGAGGAAGGAGCAGGAAATAAAAAAAGGAAAAACATTTTTAAAAAAAGGAAAACATCGTTTCCCATCAAGCCCAGCGGAGGCAGCAGGTCAACGAGATTGTCTGTGATTGGTCAAGAGACAGCCGAGCAAAACAAGGTGGACGTACAATTTTGCTGATGTCATACTTCTCAGGCCAATCACAATCGGTTCTTACATTTGAGTCGTCGCCGCAGGGAGCGCCCCCATTGGTCGGTTCTGACTCTAACAAGGGAAAGTCGCGGAGCGCAGGAGCACTTCGCTCGTCATCTCCCACAATGCCTTGCTCTGTGTGGGCGGGGTTTTTAACTCGCCGCTAACTCCCAGCTCCGCCCAACAGCAAGCGGGGCATCGCGACTGTGTTCAGCTGGACACAGGAAGTTGGAAAGCTGTGGCAGATTTCCTACGTTTCTGAGGTGCAGTGAACACAACAGCAAAAAAAAAAAATCAGTAAATAAAGTCCAGGTAATTCTTTTTATCTCATAATCTCTGAGGTTGACGAAAGACGATGACGCCCAAGATTTTTCTTTTTCAGTCTGAAATTCCGGGATTAATTCGAAATGAAAAGATTAATAATTTACAGCGTTAATCTCAGACGTGTTAAAGCTCAGTCGGACGCTGACGACGTCTACAGAGATTCTCCCGACGATCCGTCCGCCACAGTTTCCATCCTTCCTGATGTCTCAGGGAGGCGGCGGCTTCGTCCTCGTCCCGTCTTCATGTGGACGCAAAACCGTAACTCGTGTCGGACTCTTCCGGGGGCAAGTGAACGCCTCGCACACACAAACCGGTCGTGGCGTCGCTCGCCATTTTAAAAACAAAGTTTATATCTTTTCTCTTCAGCCACCTCTCTCTCTCTCTCTCTGACTACATCTCCCAGAGTTCCTTGCACAGCCCTACATAAACTATAATCCGTCATGCCCCCCCTTCAGGTATCACTTACTACATTTCCCACGATTGCCGGAGCCGGTGAACTCACCGTCATCCTACGACGAAGCCCAGTTTAAAATAGATTCATCTTCATCAACGCAAAGGAAACACTTCAAATATACACACACGACAATGTAAAAACAACACGCCGCCCCCCCGTCTGTACAACAGTGTCCGTCAGCGCTCTGTTCTCCCCCAGGAGGCGCCGCAGAGCAGCCGTCTTTGGTTCGTAGCGACGCAGCATTCAGGTCACATGGGAGGAAACGGTGCGTGATGTGCGGTTTGCGTCTCTCGCCGATAATTACAAAACAAAAGGTTCAGTCTGTGTGACGGTGTCCTGGATTTAAACGCACTTTTGTGATGCGTTCAAGGACAAGTGGGAAGTTAAGATGCTCATTATGGTTCTGGTTCTGGTTCTGGTTCTGGGTCTGCCCCCCCAGTGTGAAGATGTGGACTTTATAATAATCATGTGTGAAATGAGTTAACCTGAGTTCAGTGTGTGAAGTCTTACAAACCCCCATATAACGTGAATGCTGTCTTGGCGAGGCTAGGCTAGGCTAAGCTAAGCTAACCCTGCTCGCGGAGCACGTCAGGCCCACGTTAGCCTGACAAGCAAAACAGGCTAACTGACGAGCCACTCCCTAGTGTCGGTCTCTCAGGCTGAACCGGGTTAGCCTCCTTGGCTAATGGCGGCTAAAACAGAGGCACTAATACAAACACCCGTCCTGCCCCCAGCCCCCTCAGAGCTAACGCGCCACGACTGATCGAGACCGCTACATCAATCGATAACAGCAATCAATTAAATCAATTAAACTAACTCAGTCCATCACAAACCTCCATCTCGTTTGACAGCCCGACAAACAGCAAAAAATAAAATTAGAATTCAGTGTTGCTATGGCAACAGCTAGCCCCCCGCTAGTGTGAAAGCTAGGAGGAAGCTACACAGACACACACACACACACACACACACACACAGCAGGATAGAAGACGCAGTGTGTGTGTGTGACGGCCGACTCCACACATTAAAAGTGCTGCAACACGCACACACACACACACACACACACACACACACACACACACACACACAGCCTATTCTCTACAGCATCACGGCCGCCCAATGTCCTGCGGCCAATTGGGGACCTCGGAGGTCAGAGGTCAGAGGTCAGATGGGGGTCTCCTTGTTGTTTTTGAGGTCCGGTGCGCTGAACTGCCGTCTCATCCTGGGCGGGGTGGTGAAGCCCCACCCCCCCGGCTGTGGCCCCACCCCCAGCAGCATGTCGGCGGGTGGGGGCTGCGCCCCCGGGCGTGGCAGGCTGTGGTAGTTGGGGTGGGGTCCCGGCTGGAATGGTGCATTGTGGGGGTTGTAGTAGGGGTGGTGGTGGAACTGATGGTGCTGGCGTTGATTAAAATGAAAGCCTCCGTCTCTGTCTCTCGCTCCACCCCCGCCTCCCCCTGCCCCTCTCCCTCCTCCCCTCTCTCCCCCCGGCCCTGGCGACGCCCCCCTCCTCTGTCTCGGTCGCCCCTGGTGACCGTCGCCCCCGCCGTAATGCTGGTTGTTGTCGTAGTTGCCGTGGGTGGAGCTGTCCAGGGAGTTGCGGCGGTAGCGGTGCTGGTGGTTCTGGTTGTTGCCCTGGTGGTGGTAGTTGAAGCCCCCCTGGTTGCCGGGGTTACGCTGCTGCCAGGCGCGGTGAGGGCTGGGGGTGCGCATGCGAGGGGGCGGGGCCTGGAAGGGGAGGGGCAAGAGCGCAGGGGAGTGACCCAGAGGAGGAGGAGGCGGCGACGGGGAACCCTTGCCCTCCGCCCTCCTCCTCCCTCCTCCTCCCTCTGCTCTCCCCCCTCTCCCCCTCCCTTCTCCAGGCCCAGGGCCTGCAGGGCGGCGCTGGCCGGTCCCCATGACAACCGGTGGGCGGGGTTACTCTTAAAGGGAACTTCAGCTTGCACTCTTGGGGAGGGATGAAACGGCCGGTCCCCGGGAGGTGCACGGGGACGGTGGGTGAGTTCTGACCTGCGGGGGGGGGGCACAGAGTCATTAGTAACGGGGGGGGGCACGGCGTGGGCGTGGTCCGTGCGGGCGCCCGCTGACCTTGGTTCTGGTTCTGTCCGCGCAGCTTCTTGGAGATGTTCTGCTGCTGCAGGTTCAGGATGCGCTGCTGCTCCTGCTTCAGCCAGCGGAGGCGCCCCCTCCTGAATGCCGGGTCCTCCTCCATCAGCCGCTGAACCCGCACCTCCGGGAGGTCGCCGCCGCCGCCGCCCCCCCGTCCCCGCCCCCGTCCCCCTGAGGAGACCCCCCTCCCTCGCCGTTCACGTCGTCGTCCTGGAAACGAAGGGGAGAGGGGAGCGTGAACGAGTGGCGGCCGCCGGCCGGTGGGCGGCGGACGGGGCGGGACGCACCTGAACGGGGATGATGCTCTCCATCTTGATCATTCGGTCTCTCAGAGCTTTGATCTCCTCGTCCTTCATGTTGTTCTGCAGCTTCACTTCCTGTGGGGGGGCGGAGTTATGAGCCAACTTAGATAAACATCAAACGTGACCCCCCCCCGCCCAGAGCGGCGCTCACCTCCAGGATGTCGGTCAGTTTGTCGATGTGAGCCTTCAGGTCGTACACTTTTCCTTTCTCTCCACCCTCCCCCGTCTCTCCCCACCACCTCCACCACCTCCACCTCCACCTCCTCCCCCCACTCCCACCCCCTCCTCCGCGGGGGGGCTCCTCTCCTCCCCGATGCCCACGGTGTCGCAGACGTCCTGGGCCACGGCCCTCCAGCTCTCCCTCTCGTTGGCGTCCTTCTTGGCGTACATGCGGCACAGCTCCTTCATCTTGACGATGGACAGTGCCTCGATCTCCTGACGGGAGTGACGGAAGTCTCCCAGAGCCACCTGGGGGGGGCATACTGGAGGGTTAGGTGTGTGTTTAAAGGGGGGGGGAGTTCATGGTTTTGGAAAAGGAAGCCAGACCTCGTAGCAGATCTCCTTGACGGCCTGCATGCGGAGGTCTTCCATGGTGACCCGTTTGGGGTCTTTGCTGATCCTCCTCCTCTGAGGGATCTGATAGACCCGGAGAGGCTCCCGCCGCTTCCCGCTGCTGGGCAGGCCACAGCGCTTCACGATGGACTGCACCTGCGGACAGGTAAGGCAGACGGGTGAGGCAGATGGGTGAGTCTGGCCCCGCCCCCCCCCCGTCATCCAGGTGTGCGTTTACCTTGTTGGCAGGTAGCTTCTCTCTCAGGGAGGAGATCAGCCTCCAGCTCTCCTCACAGGAGCGTTTGTCGGAGTCGTCTCCGCTGTCGCTGTCGGCGTACTGCACGCACACACACACACACACACACACACACACACACGCACACACTGGTTGAACACCCCACCCTCGCTGGCCGCTGCAGGTGCAGGTGTACAAATCAAACTCACCAGCCTGTGTTGCTCCAGCAGCAGATCGGCCTCCTCCTTCTCTTTACGGTACTGAGTCTCCATGTCCTGCAGTCTGACACACACACACACACGCAGTGAGACGATCCAGCGGGTCTGGGACCAGAACTTCCAGCAGAACCCGTCCTCCCCTCTACCTCTTCTCCATCTCCAGCTTGATGTCGATGCCCTGTTTCTCCAGCAGCTCCCTCTGGGCGTAGTTCCAGTCCTCCGGCTCCCCCTGCTGCTCGGCCGTGACGCTGCGCTCCCTCTCCAGCCTCGCCTGCTCCGGGTGGTTGAACCGGAACACGTGGTTCTTCCCCATCACGATGCGGTTACCTGGCAACGGAGACGGGGTCAAACGTCACCGACGCTTCCGGAAGCTGACGTCGAAAAAAGTCGGGAGCCGAGCCCCGCCCCCCAACAACGCGGCGAGCGATCCGGGCCGATGTGGTCACCTTGTTTGAGGACGACGGCTTCGCTGATCTGCTTCCCGTTCACGTACGTCTCCGCTCCGACCAGCGGCTCCAGGGTCACGACCACTGCAGAGGCCGCACAGACAGAAGCTCAGCGCAGGAAACAGCGGAAAACAGTCCAACGCACACAGTGGGGGAGGGGGGGTCACCAGTGACGTGAGCTAACGTTGCTAAGCTAACATGCGTACCACCTGTTACAGGATCAAACCAACAGTTTTGTTGCTGCAGCTAATATCGGCATTAGCTACAGCGGAGTTTAGCTGCACAGCTAACGGTACTGAGCTAACATTAGCTCAGCAGCTAAACCGCGGCGCTGCGACGAGCCGGACGTCATGTAATCGTCTTAGCACGTTAGCTAAGTAGCGTTAGCGTCATTCACTGCTGAGCGAAAGAAAAGCGCAGTTTGTTCTTCTTCTTTGGTTTTGAAACCGAATGATGAAGGAACGAACCAAACACATATGGGGGGGGCACAGGAAACATCAGTGTCTGTTGTTGTTGTTGTTTGTGAACATGAAGGTGACGTCACCATGGCAACAATGACTGTTAAACGATACCTGACAGATTTCCTGGCAGCTTTTACAGAAAGAGAAAAAGAAAGAGAGTCACTCACTGAGCGCGCACACACACACACACACACACACACACACACACACACACACACACACACACACACTGACCCACGTTAACACACACACACACACACACACACACACACACACACACTGACCCACGTTAACACACACACACACACACACACACACACTGACCCACTTTAACACACACACACACACACACACACTGACCCACGTTAACACACACACACACACACACACACACACACACACAGACCCACGTTAACACACACACACACACACACACACACACTGACCCACGTTAACACACACACACACACACACACACACACACACACACACACACACACACACACACACACACACACACACACACACACACACCCACGCCCACACACACACACACACACACACACACACACACACACACACACTGACCCACGTTAACACACACACACACACACACACACACACACACACACACACCCACGTAACACACACACACACACACACACACACACACACACACACACACACACACACACACACACGCACACACACACTGACCCACACAACACACACACACACACACACTGACCCACTTTAACACACACACACACACACACACACACACACACACACCACACACACACACACACACACACACACACACACACACACACACACACACACACACACACTGACCCACGTTAACACACACACACACACACACACACACTGACCCACGTTAACACACACAGGTGTCTCACCTTCTCCCTGCTCGTTGATCTCGCTGACAAACACACAGTGAATCTCCTTTATAAAGTGTCCCGACAGTTTAATGTCCACGTCCTGCTGTCCCACCCTGAGACACACACACACACACAGTTGTGTTACAGCAGACACTAACCGAGTACTGATGAGTACTGTACTTGTGTACAGCTACTGGTTTACCTGGTGAATCCCTCCTTGATGTAGTAGAGGAGACACTCAGACATCAGAGGGTCCTCGTTCAGGTTGACCAGGTGAGGCGTCTGCAGACACACACACACACACACACACACACACACACACACACACACACACAAAGGTCACTGGACAGCTGAGGACTGGACGAGAGTGCGACAGAACCGGGGAGACGGGAACTCACCCCTTTAGGAGAAAAGACGCCCAGCGTTCCTCCGTCTTCTTTAATGGACACGCCCATCTCCGCCAGCAGGGCCTCTCTGGGCGAGAGACACCCACACAAACAGAGAGAGAGAGAGAGAGCAAACAGGTGAGTTCTCCTGTTGTGCGCATTCACACAGGTACGCAGGTAACTGCAGCCGAGGAGGCGTCACCTCTCCAGGCGAATCGACTCCGTCTTTCTCAGTTTCTCCTCCCACGTCTCGTTCAGTTCGGCGATGATCTTCTCCGTCTCCTGCAACACACACACACACACACACACACACACACACACACACACACACACACACAGGTGAGGTCGGGTGAGTCCACAGGTGATCTTCATGGAGGTAACGTCCTCCGTCTCGATCAGGCTCCTACCAGCAGTCTCTCAGCCGCTTCCTCTTTACTGATGGTCTCCGTGGCGACCGCCTCCTCTCCTTCCTCTCCGTCCTCGATCAGGCGGTCGACAGGTGCGTCGCCCGCAGACGCCGGCTCACCTGCAGTTGGAGGGGAAGGAAAAAAAAAAGAGAGAAGAATATTCTGAAAAGGCTCCGGGTTAAATTATCACCACGAATTAAAGAGCCGAGCAGACGGTCACCTGGAGGGGCGGAGCCAATCTTGGGCGTGATCCCATTGGCTGTGAGCGCCAGCTGGAGGGGGGAGGGGGCCACACCTGCGAGACCGGCGCGGCCATTGTTGTTGTTGTTGACTTTCAGAGAGAGAGAGAGAGAGAGACAGAGTCAGGTTCCATTTCTGAGGGAGGAGGAATGTCTGCTATCCTGGTTATGTAAAGAACAGCTTGTAAATATGCACACACACACACAGACACACACACACACACACACACACACACACACACACACACACACACACACACACACACACACACACACACACACACACACACACACACAGTTGCTGTTGTCTGTAAATACCATGCATTCAGCACACAGACATGCCACACATACCGTGATTAAATAACACACACCAGTTTGTCACAGTATAAACTATGTGTGTATGTACTGTGTGTACTATGCATTTGTCGCAATGAGTATATACCAGTTTCTTATAGTATATACCACTGTGGTTTGTACAGTAAAATGTGTTTTTTACCAGTATAGCTTAAACTACATGGTGTGTGTAATTATATCACTATATACACACACTTATATATGCATATACCACTATAGTGTACACTGTGTTATGTGTATATACCAGTCTGGGGTACACTGTGTCATGTGTGTACCAGTATTAGTGTACACTGTGTCATGTGTGTGTACCAGTATAGTGTACATCGTGTCATGTGTGTGTACCAGTATAGTGTACAGTGTTGTGTGTGTGTACCAGTATAGTGTACACCATGTCATGTGTATATACCAGTCTGGGGTACATTGTGTCATGTGTGTATACCAGTATAGTGTACACCATGTTGTGTGTGTGTACCAGTATAGTGTACACCGTGTTGTGTGTGTGTGTATAGTGTACAGTGTTGTGTGTGTGTGTACAGTGTTGTGTGTGTGTGTGTGTGTACCAGTATAGTGTACACTGTGTTGTGTGTGTGTGTACCAGCATTGTCCAGCAGTTCCTGCAGGCCCTGGGAGAACAGCAGGTTCCTCAGTCGTTCCACTTCAGCCTTCAGCTCTCTGATCAGTTTGGCGTTCGGATCTTCGTTGATCACAGCGTTACAGCGAATCTGTTTGGCCCGGTCGGCATACCTGGAACCACAGGACGGATTCTTATTGGCCGACAGAGTTCACTGATCCGTACGCGACGACATCACACTCGTCAATATCCGACCTCAGGGTGCTCAGTGTTTCTTCATAGTTGATGTCAGCAGGACTTAGAGCGGCGATCATGGCCGTCCGAGAGTTTCCTCCTGACAAATCAAAACAAACAAACGTGAAGACGCCCGTCCCCCAGTTTCCCTCGGCGCTCGCTCGACCGGCCGCGGCCGCACTCACCCAGGTTTTCCTTCAGCAGCCAGGTGAGAACCGAGTCTCTGTAGGGGATGAAGTCGCTCCTCCTCTTCTTACTGCTCTGCTGCGGAGGACAGAAGCCATGAGCCGACGAGCTAACGCGCTCGCCGCCGCTAACTTCCTGATGCTCAGAAAATCGCTGACTCACCATTTCAGCCAGAGCCGATATCACCTTCCCCAGCGTGGTCAGCGACTTGTTGATGTTCGCTCCTTCCTGTGAGCGGACGGAAAGACAATTAACTTCAACGATTCGAGGGTTTCGATGACGCGCGCGACGACGGGACGCCCGTGACCTCTGACCTTGAGCCTGGTGCCCTTCGCCCCCGACGAATCGGCTCGTTCGCTGCCAGCCAGGTCGACCAGACTGATCTTACTGACCTGAGGAGAGAGTGGCAGATTCATTTAAATGACACGCACACACACACACACACACACACACACACACACACGCGCACACACACGCGCGCGCACACGCGCGCACACACGCACGCACACACCTTTTCTGTGTCCAGGCTGGTCATCTGGTCTCGTCGCTTCTGGGTGAACACGATGGTGAAGACAGCGTGTGATCTGGAGGACGTCTCATTCATGTTTGTGGCAGCAACCGTCCTGCGATCAATAACCAACCAATCAATCAATCATTAACCTGGATCTCTCTCACAACATGTCACGAGCGTGAGCGTCGCTGCGGCGTCACTGACCGAGCTTTGTTGCCGGCGTCCATCAGGTCCCGGATGTCGTTGAATCCGGTCACGGCCAGTTTGGACAGGTCCTCCACGTACGGCCCCAGGATGGGGTGCTCTCGGACCCGCAGGGTCCCCTGGGACTTCGGGTTCAACAGATCCCGGACCCGCTCGCAGTAGATCTCCATGTACGACACCTGGAGGTGGAGCGGACGGCGTTCAGCCTGATCGACCTGAACGGATCCGGTTTGAGCGGGCGGACCGGGCGAGCGCTTACCTCCACGGAGTAGGTCAGGTCCGGGTCCGTGTTTTCTCCCGTCCTCTGAAACAAGTCCTCGCACAGCTGCACACAGGGAGACAAGGCGGGTCGTCGGTCAGAACCGTCCAGAACATCACACACACACACACACACTTCAGCTGAACTAGGAGGCAGACACGGAGCCACGAGTCCGGTGGAGGGCGTTACCTGCGGGATGATCCCCTCCTGTCCGGGCTCCTGTTTGCCCATCATGGTGTAGCTCTTCCCCGCGCCCGTCTGCCCGTACGCAAAAATACACACGTTGTATCCTGGGAAAACAACAACAACAACAACAAAAACCGATCAAATCTTACTGGAACTCTGCAGGTCAGTTCGGAAAGAGCTGTAGCTCCATTAGCAGGGTAGCTAACACCTCTGTACAATGTTCACTTCAACTTATTACAATGCCAGTGTTAGCATTAGCACGAGCACCTGTAGCGCCGTTAGCAGGATGGCTAACACCTTTAGCATGTCCGCTTCTTGTCGGAAGAACAGCAACGCAAACATTAGCGTCTGTACAGCTATTAGCAGGATCAGTCACATCAACTCATTACAGTGCCAATGTTAGCATTAGCACGCGCACCTGTAGCGCCATTAGCAGGATGGCTAACACCTTTAGCATGTCCGCTCGTTACTGTAGAGGTGCTCGTGGGGTCATTCACATCAACCCTTTACAATGCTGTTATTAGCGTTATTAGCACTAGCATCTGTAGCATACCTGAAACCATGAATATGAATGTTAGCATGGGAAGCATTTGGATTAGCATCACGGGCGCGGTTCACCTGAGCAGCCCGTGGGTTAGAGGTTTACCTTCGAAGGCGTGCAGCAGCATCTCCTCTCCGATGTCCTTATAAACCTGTCGCTGGGACGCGAAGCCAGGGTCCTCGGTCTGCGGGGACACAAACACACACACACACCTCCGGTTAGCCCCGGGTGCACCTGGCGGACGCCTCCACCTGTTGTGCGTGCGACAGCGCGGTCATCACCGTTGTGTGCGACCAGTAGGAGTAGTCGAAGGTGAAGTTCTTGGCTCCGTCTTTGGTCTGTTTGGGGTTGGAGATACCTGCAACGCAACACACACGTTTACAGACACGCAACCGAAGACATGCCCATCCTATTAATAACCTGTGTGTGTGGGTTTAAATAGCAGCAGGTCAGAGGTCACATGACGGCCAGAGGCATGCTGGGATTCCTGAGGCCGACACGCAAACCTCGAAGTCTGTGAGACGGACGTCGTGTTTGGACACGTGTGTGTGTGTGTGTGTGTGTGCGCATGTGTGTATATGTGTATATGTGTGTGTGTGTGTGTATATGTGTGTGTGTGCGTGGTCTTACAGGTGGTGTTCCCCTGCATCTGGATCACACACTTGGCGTTGCGTCCCGTCTCCCGGGAGTTGAACGGACGGACTCGTACCGCCACCTTCACCGAGGCGCCCGCCATCTTTCAGCTCCGCCCACCCCGCCTGCGTACAGCCAATCAGAGAGCACACGTGTTTGTGTTGTGTTACTTTTCTTCCCTCCCTCTGTCTTTCATGGTCAAACCACTTCTTCTCTTCTTTTTTCCACCCCCCCCCCCACATTCTTTCCTCCGTCACTTTTTTCCTTCCTTCTCTTTTTGTTTCGTCATCATTTCTTCTTCCTCTCTGGGCGTTCGAGCACTGGGAGCCTCTCTCTCTCTTTTTTTTCTCCCTTTCATCGCTGCTCCTCCTCCTCCTCCTCCCTTCATTCCTTCCTCTCTCTCTTCCTTCATGTTTCCTCTCTCTCTCTCTCTTTACATTCCTGTCCTCTGTTGTGTGTTTCCTCGTCGCCATGGAAACCACCTCTCTCGTCCCGTTGTCTCTTCGTCTTTTCCTTCTTTCGTTTGTTTTCACGTCGATCGCCCTATCGCTCTCTCTCTCTCTCTCTCTCTCTTTTGTCAGTCAATGTCGAACGCCCCCTTGGGCGTTTACATGGCCTCGTTCTCCTGGGAAAACAACAGGACAGATGCTGTGTGTGTGTGTGTGTGTGTGTGTGTGTGTGCAGGTGAGTTATTGATCAGGGTGGACATCAGTGTCTGATCACAACAGAGCGATCAGCTGATCACGGGGGGCAGCTTCATTAATGTGGAGCAGCAACACTTCAATACATTCACTCCATAAATGGTTTTATGACATGTCGTAAAAGACGCACACACACACACACACACACAGACAAGATGGTGGACACAGATACTGGATTGTTGTCTAATCTTATTGTGTGTGTGTCTAGGTGAGCGAGCAGCCTGCATACCACACAGCGGAACAGCTGACCTCACATCACAGGCATCCACACACACACACACACACACACACACACACACACACACACACACACACACACACACACACACACACACACACACGCTGTCTGAGTTATTCTGGTTGAACAGGCCCTGCTAGTTTCAAAGCTGCTGTTAGCCAAACTAGCCAGCTGTTTAAATACACTGTTAACACACACTGTTAGACACACAGACACACACACACACACACACACACACACACAGGGACTTTTCCAGCGTCTCACAGTTTTTATCTGGAACCAGCTGGGTCGAACCAACCGGCCGCCTCACACGGCACTCGGCCTGAAATTACACAACCCTCATCCCGCAGGAAAGAATGTGGAAACAAACCAACGCTAACACACTGTACGACAATTTTAACTCCGTCTCTGCGACAGATGACGTCCAAACGACACAGACTCACATCACGCACTGGGAGCACCGTCGACAAACACTCACAGAGTCAGAGAGTCACAGAGTCACAGAGTCACAGAGTAACTGAGTCAAAGAGTCACAGAGTAACTGAGTCACAGAGTCAGAGAGTCACAGAGTAACTGAGTCACAGAGTCAAAGAGTAACTGAGTAACAGTGTCAAAGAGTCACAGAGTAACAGAGTCACAGAGTCACAGAGTCAAAGAGTAACAGAGTCACAGAGTAACTGAGTAACAGTGTCAAAGAGTCACAGAGTAACAGAGTCACAGAGTCACAGAGTAACAGAGTCACAGAGTAACAGAGTCACAGAGTCACAGAGTAACAGAGTCAAAGAGTAACAGAGTCACAGAGTAACTGAGTAACAGTGTCAAAGAGTCACAGAGTAACAGAGTCACAGAGTCACAGACTAACAGAGTCAAAGAGTCACAGAGTCACAGAGTCAAAGAGTAACAGAGTCACAGAGTCACAGAGTAACAGAGTCACAGAGTAACTGAGTAACAGTGCCAAAGAGTCACAGAGTAACAGAGTCACAGAGTAACAGAGTCAAAGAGTCACAGAGTAACAGAGTCAGAGAGTCACAGAGTAACTGAGTAACAGCGTCACAGAGTAACTGAGTCACAGAGTAACTGAGTAACAGTGTCACAGAGTAACTGAGTCACAGAGTCACAGAGTAACTGAGTCAAAGAGTCACAGAGTAACAGAGTCACAGAGTAACTGAGTCAAAGAGTCACAGAGTAACTGAGTCACAGAGTCACAGAGTAACTGAGTAACAGTGTCACAGAGTAACTGAGTCACAGAGTAACTGAGTCAAAGAGTCACAGAGTAACTGAGTCAGAGAGTCACAGAGTAACTGAGTCAAAGAGTCACAGAGTAACTGAGTCAAAGTGTTACCAAGTAACAATATAATAATAAAAAGTAACAGAGTAAGTGAGTCAAATATTCACAGTGTAACAGAGTCAGAGAGTCAAAGAGTTAGAGTCACAGAGTAACTGGATCAAAGACTCAAAGTGTTACCATGTGACGATATAATAATAAAAAGCCACAGAGTAACTGAGTCAGTGAGTCACAGTCACAAAGTGTGTGTGTCTCTTGAATCACCTGTGAAAACATCAAATGAAACTTTGAAACAAAGACACTTCCTCCTCTCACGTTATCTGATCGGCTGATTATTGATCACGTCTGATGTGATCAGGTCACGTGGGAGCGCAGGCGGTCGGCTCCCATGTGGAGGCCTCTCTGCAGGAATGTGATAATGAATGGTCTTCATAGGACGCACACACACACACACACACACACACACACACACACACACACACACACACACACACACACACACACACACACACACAGCTAAAGATAGTCATCAGCTTGACCCGACGCCCGGTTTGAGGACGGACGACGTCTCTACGTCCTGATCACGTGACGGCCGACGCGCGTTGCCTTCAGGCGCAGTGGGAAACGCTGCTGGCACAGCCAGAGCCCGACGGATCAATCAAACATATCGACGCTTGCGCGTGTCTCAGCCGATCGATCAATGAATCTGCTGATTGCGTCCAGCGTGCGGTCGGCCGTGAGGTTTAGTTGCGTGTTTGTTCACCTGTGTCTCAACGCGGACACACACACACACACGGATGCTAACACGCGTTTCCACTGAGAAGCACTAGCTTCAACGCTAACATTCCTCACCTGGAGGACGCACACACACACACACACACACACACGCACTCACACAGACACACACACGCAGGCCTGCGATAATGAAGCAGATGATCCTGTGTCTCATGTTATCAGTTTTGTGGTGTTGCCACAGACACACACACACACACACACAGAATCACACACAACATGCAGCTAAAAATACACACACACAGACAGACACACACACACACAGACAGACAGACACACACACACACACACACACACACACACACACACACACACACACACACACACACACACACACACACACACACACACACACACACACACACACACACACACACACACACACACACACACACACACACACACACACACACACACACACACACACACACACACACACACACACACACACAGACTCACACACACACACACACACAGATAGCTGAGATGCCACTCAGGCTAACTTTAGAGCGTCTCTCTGCAGCGACGCTGCCTCTGAATCAGCTGGACAGGAGTCAGTGGACGGACCCGGGTCCGGCTGCTCCTGGTCCGGCTGCTCCTGGTCCGGCTGCTCCTGGTCCGGCTGCTCCGGGTCCGGTTCCTCCAGGTCTGGTTCTGTCTGGACTCACGAACACTCAGGAGCGAGACCGGCGCCGGCGTCCACGTACGTTTGGCCCCGTGGTGCCGAGGAAAACGCCGGCGAGCGATCGATGGCGTAACGACAGTCGAGATCGATTTTCAGATTTCAGGGGGAAGCTGCCGGACAATCTGTGATCAATCCGCTTATTGATTAGGGTTGGTGGTTTGCAGATGGAATCCCTCCACAGACCAGAGGATCCATATGTCAGCTGATCGATCATTCAGCTTCAGTGTGAACTGGTTAATTATTTAATGAGGAGTTCAAGGACAGTCGTACTCGATCACATCAATCAATCGATCAATGATCGATCACTGACAGTTAAATCCACCTTCAGATCAATGAAGTAGAAAAGTACAAAAACACATTTCTCTCTGAGAGGTGAAGTACAAATACTACGACTACTACTTCAGGGTATATTATAACTTATGTGACGTCAGATCGATTATTTCTGATATTAGGTTGCGTGTGTGTGTGTGTGTGTGTGTGTGTGTGTGTGTGTGTGTGTGTGTGTGTGTTGGGGGGGGGCTCACCTCGACCGAAAGGAAACCGTAAGTCTCGTGGAGGCCACGCGCTGATCCGGTCACACCGGCCCCATCAGAACAAAACAACAAACAAACAACAACAAGGTTCGGCCGGTGGAGCAGCTGGTCCCGGTCCCGGTGCTGGTCCCGCTCCGGGCCTGTCGGTACCGGGACACACACAGACAGACGGTGAGAGTTGGGTGGGGGCGCTGCTGTGTCTCTCTCACACACACACACACACACACAGTGTAAAAAAAAAAAAAAAAAAGAAAAGAAAGAAAAGTTAAACGCTCACCTGCGTCGCTTCCTCCGGTGTAACGGCGCCGGGCTCCGAACTTTCCTCTGGGCTGACGTCACCGTCCGGTAACCGGACCCGGCGGAGGGAAAGTCGCGGCCCGCTGCTGGGCGGCGAATCACGGCAGGTCCGGCCGCGAGTTCGTCGCTCGAAGTCGGTTAATCCGGCGACTCGTGACGGGAGGGGGGGGCGGGTCGGGCCGGGGGGGGGGGGGTTAACGGCGGGGCCGGTGCGAACCGGAGAGTGTTAACGGAAAAACGGAGGAAAAGGAGAGAGAAGAGAGGGGGAGAGCGGCGGAGAGGCTGGCCGCTGGCCTGGCCGCGCGGCGGGTGTGTGTGTGTGTGTGTGTGCGCGCGCGCGAGTGCGGGCGCGTCCCCGCGACGGAGGCGAGGGGCGGCCGGTCGGCCCCGGGGCACGCGCCGCCGCGCCCCGCCCCGCCGGGGCTTACGTCACAGAGCTGCGACGGAGACAGACGTCTCACTCCGACACAAATACTGCAGTACTACCGGAGGGTACTTTATACTCCACTGCACTACATAAAGTACCTTTAACTGCATGACGTCATCTTGTAACTTTATTTTAAAAAGTGAGATCCAACACATTTTTTAAACCTTGTTAAAATATAAAAGTTAAATATATTAAATGAATAAACCAGCGTGTGTCTTTGAGTGTATATATTATATATTTTATATGTTTCACACAGTTTGAACAAACTTCATCAACTTATCTCGACCCAAGGAGGTAAAACTGCAAAAGAAACACCATTACTACACAGAGTACTGCACTACATAAGTACAGGAGTAGTACTCGAGGGGACGCGTCATCTTCTCGTGCAGAGACGATCTTCGGCGTCACTTCCTCCTTCTTGTCCTCCCACATGTGTGTCATCTATTTTTAAAGAGGCTGAACAATCGAAGAGTTCGGTGTGACGGTCACTTCCTGATGACGTCACCACCAACGCGCCCAGAGATAAGGATAAAAAAACAAAACAACAAAGGCCTGCTCCTGTCTGCAGGTTCTGGACGTTTTTAGCGTCACCGTGACGCGGCGGCGCTCGGCTGCGTGTCAGACTGAACATATACGTGTCGCACAACAACACTGTCAGCATCCTCTTCAGGGATTGTCGTTACACACACACACGTCTGCGTGTGCGCGATTGTTCAAACATCACGAGTGTCTGATGGCGTGTCTGTGTCCACATTACAAAAAGGGGTGGGGTCAGGAAACACCTGGGTGGGGTCAGGAAACACACACACACACACACACACACACACGGATAGATGGCTGTATTATCTTTGAAAACAAAGCATCACCATGATGGCGATTGTTGCTCTCTTTGACCTTTGACCTTCTTGAGTGTTGATTGATCCGCTCCTCTGGTGAAGTTATTATTTTTTTGCGTGTCTGCACATGAGGTTTGTTGACAATAAACAAAACACAACCTGTAATAATGAGACGCTGCAGGAAACAGATCTCTCCCGTTCCTCCGCAGCAGGCGATTGGTCCTTCCCGCTTCCTGCCGTGAGACTGAAGCACTTCCTGGTTTGTCAGGCGGTGTTCCTCCTCCTCATCAGGGCCAGCGCCAACCTGAAGGACTCCACCCTGCTGGACCGGAGCGAGGACTGCGCGTCCCTCATGCGGTTTCTGAACGTCCTGGTGGAGTAGTAGTACAGCAGGGGGTTGACCACGCTGTTGGACGCCGCCAGACACAGCGTCACCGCCACGGCCCGCTGCAGCGCCACGATGACGTCGCAGCTCCACCTGCCGCAGACGGCGTGCAGGTGGAGCGACCGGATCACGTGATAGGGCAGGAAGCAGAGCAGGAAGGTCACCATCACCATGGCGACCAGGTGCACGGGGCGCCGCCTGCCGGGCGCGGCGGCGGCGAAGCCGGAGCGATCCGTCAGGCGCCGCACGATCCCGCTGTAGCAGAAGACGATCGTGAGGAAAGGGACAAGGAAACCCAGAACCACCGCCACGTAGTTCAGGACCAGGACACGCCCCCAAGAGGAGGGGCCCGAGAGCTCGAAGCAGCGAGGGAACCCTCCCCTGAGAGAGAGAGAGAGGAAGGGAAAGGTCAAGGGTCACCGTGACTTCCTGAAAAGGCGAGGGGACAGAGCGGACGGCGCTTGAGGACAGCACGGCCGATTTGTCCATGTATGTCGAGGACCTGAGGACAGCTGACCGTGGGTCCAGTTCAGGTCCTGGTACCAGGTATTACAAACACAGCGAGCAGCGTGTGTGTGTGTGTGTGTGTGTGTGTGTGTATGTGCGTTTGCCAGTGTTTACACAAATCCATCGCTAACATCAACACGGCGTGAGCTCCTCCTCAGCGTCGCACAGCTGCTCCTCGCTCCCCGGCTTCCCTCCGTCGCCTTCACTTGTACCAATAAAGTTTTAATCCAAGCGACGGTTTAAACATAATCCGCTCTCAGCGCCCGAGCCCGTCTCACCTGTCTGTCATCCCGTTGGACAGGAAGGGAACCGAGGACAGGCCCACGAACAGCCAGACTCCCAGGCAGACCAATAGGATTCGAGTGGGCGTGGCCAGATGGCGGTGACGGAGGGGCTTGGCGACGGCAAACCAACGGAGCACGCTCAGCAGAGTGAGGAAGAGGATGCTGGGGGAAGAATTATAAAATGAATGTGTGTGTGTGTGCGTGTGTGAGTGTGTGTGTGTGTGTGTGTGTGTGTGTGTGTGTGTGTGTGTGTGTGTGTGTGTGTGCGTTACCTTGTGTACAGGTTGACGTAGAAGCCGTAGACGCACAGTCTGCACAGCCAGTCGGGAAAGTCCCAGACTCCGCCCCTGAAGTAGTAGGCCAATCGCAGCGGGAGGGTGAGGGCGAAGCTGGTGTCTGATAGGGCGAGGTTGATCATGATGACGCAGGAGGCGGAGTTTCTGCGGAGGAAACGCATTCTGGACGCGTTACGCGCAAAAACAAACAACGCACAACAACACAAACCGACAGGAAGTCGCCTGAATGTCAGTCACAATTCAGAAACACCTTTAAACCGAGACGACGCGTTTGCGTGTTTCACCTGCGGCTGCGCTGCAGGAAGAAAACCAGCAGCGCGCCGGAATTGCCGAGCAACGCCACGGGAAACAGCAGCAGGTAGGAGACGGTGTAGGCGCGGTACTTGAACGCGTCGTCGTCGTGGAAACACGCCACCAGCCTGTCCCCCGTCAGGGCGCTGTCGTTGGGAGAGGTCAGCGGGGGGTCTACGAAGCACAGATACGGAAATGTGCTCAAACACTCGTACAAATACAAGTACAGTGTAAAAGTACACAGTACTTGTGTAAGTGTTTACCACCAGTACACAGACCGCGTGTGTCTTAAACCAACCAACGGCAATCGCTGGATGAGCCGCCCCAAACAAACCGCGTCATCGGAGCCCAGATCTCCGAGCGGACGCGAACGCAGCACCAGGAAACCGTCGCGTGCAGGTGCGGTGCACCTGAGGCCACCGCGAACAGAGCGTGATGGAATTTGTTTGACTCGTCGAGCGACATGTAAATGAGTAACGACACAACCACAAACACCATCTAACATCAGGGACATACTGGACACACTGGACATACTGGGAAAAACTACGACAGTTTCCAGGTTGTCTGACCCCGCAAGCCCCCCCCGCCAAAAAACAACAACAAACAAACAAACAAACAACAAACAAACCAAAACAAACCATGTGACCTCTGGACTGTGAACAGTGTGTGGGAGAAGTTCCCACATCAATCCCTCTGACGTCGGACCTCGGCGACCCACCGGGACCGAGGGTGTGTGTGTGTGTGTGTGTGTGTGTGTGTGTGTGTGTGTGTGTATGTGTGTGTGTATGTATGTGTGTGTGCGTGTGTGTTTTGCTCACCGTCCATCCTGTCGCAGCTTCACCTGTCCAGCAGCCGTCCCTCCGTCCCTCTGCGTCCTCCCTCCATCTCTCGCTTCTGTCTGTTTGTCTGTGGGCGTGACCCACGAATTCCATGGAAGCAGGCGGGAGGCCAACACACACCCACTGATGACACACACACACACACACACACACGCACACATACACACACACACACACACACACACACACACACACACGCACGCACATACACACACACACACACACACACGCAAAACCAAACATCCAGGCTCTGACAAGACCCCGGCTCAGGAGACGGTTCTTCAGAACACGACGACGTGACAGAACCCGTTCTCAGAGACCCCTGTTAAAAAACAGCTGTGAGTTCAGACCAGGTGAGGGCAGGTGGGGGGGGCAGGGGGTCAGGGGTCAGGGGGTCAGGTGGAGGCAGGGACTCTGTGAGGACAAGGCCCGGGGACAGACAGGGTGAGTCCAGTCCAGACGATAAAGGAAACGTCTCCATATTTTAATGTCGACACACTGAGCTGGAGGAAACGACAACATGAGTTTATAAAGATATTAGTTTATAAAGATATTAGTTTATAAAGACGTTAATTTATAAAGATGTTATTTAATAAATAACTTATTTCACTGGCCTAGTCGCGGGTAAGTTTAATTTATCTCTTTTTAAAAATGACGTTCCTTTTGGTTTCCGGGTTGTAAAAACGATGCGTTGGCCGGGAATCGAACCCGGGTCAACTGCTTGGAAGGCAGCTATGCTAACCACTATACCACCAACGCCTGATGGAAGAACGGAACCATCATGAGTTTATATTCTAGTTCATATGATGTATCACACACTATAGACTAAACGTTAAATATAATATATCATATTTAACGTTTATATTTGACGTCACTGATGCCCACGCGCAGCACCTTGACTGGACGAGCATCAGGGCTAGCTTACATGCTAGCTCTGCGTCGCTGCTGATTGAGCAGCACATTGTTACTTCCTTAGCGTGTCGGTTAGCTGGCGTGTTAGCGCATCGCGAGACCCAGCTTTGCCAGTCACGTGCTCGTCGCAGCGTCACGCGTACGTCCCACTTCCGCCCGCGAGAGGGCGACAGCGGAGCGGCTCTGCTGCGGCAGCGGGTGGAGACAGACGTCACCACAAGTCAACGTAAAGAAGTTAAAAAAAAGACGGAAATGGAGAAAGGAAAACCGGAAGTTTAGAATTAAATTTAAAGCGAGGAAGGTACATGAGTCACACGTGACTTCTCAGGATCAATACACTTGCTGCTTATTTCCTGGATTAATCACACACATTGACTGATTGGCTGATTGATCCACGGAGCTTCACGTCACGTCACCTGGAAACAAACAAACAAAAAAAAAAATGTCACAAAAACGTGTTCTGATTAATCGATCACTCGCTTGATTGATTGATCGTCACAGGCGAACGTTAAAACCACGTCGTAAATAACTTAACGCATCTCTGTGGTCTCTCTCCTCTCTCTCTCTCTCTCTCTCCCTCCCCCTCCCTCTCCCTCTCTCTCACCGGCGGGCAGCCAATCACACCGCACGCAGTCTCACGGCACGCGCACGGCACGCCGCCGACAGCAGGAGACACGGCGGAGGGCACGAGCCACACACACACACACACACACACACACACACACACCCTCCCCTCTCCGTTACTGAACATCAACGTCGCGTGTACCCCTCGCCCGCCCCCCCCCCTCCCTTCACGCTGTCGCGAGAACGACGCACGTATCCGTTCATAACCTCCGTCGTTTTTCATCGCCCCCCCGCCCCCCTCCCATGGCGGTGTCTTTTTTCCCGCCCCTGCAGGGTCTCCGGAGCCGCTTCCTCCTCGCTTCGACCTGGCTAATTTAACACCCCCTCCCCCTCCTCTCTCTCTCTCTCTCTCTCTCTCTCTCTCCCCCCCCCCCCACGTTCGCTCGTGCCAAGCCCAGGTGATTATCCATCCGCCCCCCGTTATCCATTACCCCCTCCCTCCGTCCCTCCCTCTCCTCCTCCTCCTTCTCTCCTCGGTACCGACAGACCGACAAATCCCCTCCCAGTGCACTCCCCCCCCCCCCCCCCCCCCCAAGCCCCCCCCCTCCCCACACACACACACACACACACACTCCCCCCCACCTCTCCTCTCCTCTCTCTCTGTCTCCTTCCCCGCCAGCCATGATCCGTGGCGGGCTAATTCCCAGACGGTCTTCTTCTCCTTCCTCCTCTTCTCCTCCTTCCTCCTCCTCCTCCTCCTCTTCTTCTCCTCATCACCCTCTTCCTCCAGCTCCTCCTCCTCCTCCTCCTCCTCCTCCTCCTCCTCGCGGGCCCGGTAAGTAGCAGCTCGCGCCGTCCATCTTCTCTCTGTGTCGGACTTCATGCTGCGTTCACGGTATTTATCGCTTCTTATCGGATCTGCCTCCTTTTTTTTTTTTCCTCCTCTCCTTTTTTTTTTTTTTTGATTGACCCCCCCCCCTCCTCCCCCCTCCTCCCTCCCCTCCTCCCCCCCCCCCCCCCCCCCTCTTTCCTCACACTGTGCCTGAGGGGGAAGAGGAGGGAGGGGGAGGTGTGTGTGTGCGGGGGGGTAATGTGTCGCGTGGGAGAGACGTTTTCCCCTCGCGGCCGGTGGCCACCGTGACCTTCTGTCGGCGCTCGCGCGGCCCGGTTGACCAGACAGGGTAATTAGTTACGCCTCGAGGGAGCGCGGGGGGGTGGGGGGGGGGCGAGGGAGGGAGGGGGGGGCACCGACACACACACACGCTCTCACGCTGGCTGCGCACACGCACGCACACGCGCTCAGTGGAGAGACGCACTCGCGCTCTCCTTGTCTGTACGAGCCGCACACGTTCGGTGTGTTTCTGCACACGCACACACACACACACACACACGAGTTAACACGCGCGCACGCACATGCACACACACACACGCACACGCACACACACACACACACACACACACACACACACACACACACACACACATTTCTCTGGCTGTTCCACACATTTTACTCTCGCTCACACTTTTAGTTTGTCTCACACACACACGGACAAATCCGAGTGGGTTGCTATCGTTTGTAAACGTGTGTGCGTCGTGCGCGCGCACACGCGGAGGTCAGAGGTCAGCGTGGAAACTTTACAACCTTTGTCAGGTCCCGCGTCCCGGAGAGGTTGGGATCCGGACCCACGTGGTCTCGGGCGGTCCCGGTGTGCCGGTCGCCGGACCGCCGTCGCTCTGCCTGCGGTCCGGATCCGTTAACGGTTCTGGCGGGACGTTCCACGGCCCGTGATGTCAGCGGCGGACGCTCCGGTTCGGTCCGTGGGACGGACCACGCGCGTCACCTGACCTTCTCTTCGTTTCCTTTCAGGGCGAAACGAGACGACCGCGCGGGATTGACCACTTGCCGCCGACGTCCTGCGTGAGCGCACCCACGTGCGCGTGCGTGCCTCTGTGTGTGTGTGTGTGTGTGTGTGTGTGTGTTTTGTGCATGTGCGCGTGTAAGCGTGTGAGGTCATGTCGGGCATGACGAGCGGCGTGTGTGTGGAGAGCGACCTCTCCACGATGCTCCAGAGAAGCTCCGCCTCCTCGCACCATCACCCCAATCACCACGTGTACGGCGGACAGGGACAGGTGAGTCATCTCCGCCGTCGGCTGGTGGAGACCAAACTTAGAGGTAAAAGAGCGGGTCCAGAGCAGTTCAGGGAACGTGGGACGACCGAACGCTGGACCGGAGGATTTTCCCGACGCCGTGAATCCCAGATTCCCTCCAGCGTCTGTCCACGGAGCTCTAAGATTTCCTTATTGATTACTCCGGGTTCTGATCACGACGATTTGTTGCAGGTGTCGAGCCTGGCGCCGATGCTGGACTACACCACCGAGATGGACCGGTACCGCTCGTCCATCGCCAACTTCTACAAAACCAACGTCAACATGAACGTCACCAACTTCCCGCAGTCCGCCAAACTGGCGGCCCGTTTGGCCGCCGCCGCCCCCATCTTCCCCCCCGCCGCCGCCGCCAGGCTGGGCACCATGGCGACGGCGCCCTGGGGTTGCCCCGACAACATGAACATGAACCACCCGGCGGCCATGTTCTGGAGCCGGCCCAAACCGGTGGCGACGGCGCCGACGCACCCCCACCCTCACCACCAACCCCCAGCGACGCAGGGTCACATGACCCCCTCGCACCCCCACAGTTCCAGCATGCACCATGGTGGCGGGGGGTCGGGAGGTGGGTCAGGAGGAGGGGGAGGGGGCGGGGACGGGGGAGGAACCGAGAAACCCGGACACACCTCCTCCTCGCAGGGAGGCGCCCACCCGATGGCGCCGAGCAACGGGAACTTCCTCCCCGGTTACGGCGGCGGCGCCGACTGCGGTATCATCAACAAGCACGGACACGCCCACCCAGACATGATGGGCCTATCGGAGGGCGGGAGCTGCAACGGGGGAGGAGTGATGGGCAGCGGCTTCCTGGGGGGGCTGGGATTACCCCCCGGGGTCATCGTCATGGCGATGGGGTCGGCGGGGAGCGGGATCTCGGACGCGGGCAGCGCCTTCCAGATGACCGCCGGCCAGCGGGCGCTAACGGACTGCCAGCAGCACGCCAACTCCTCCCCCTGCCCCTCCTCCTCCTCGCCCTCGTCGTCGGGGGTGACGACGGGGGGCGCGGCCTTGTCCTCGTCCTCGTCCTCGTCGTCGGGCGCCGTGGCCAAGAGGAAGAGGAAGCGGTGCGGCGTGTGCGGGCCGTGCCGGCGGCTCATCAACTGCGGCGTCTGCTCGTCCTGCCGCAACAGGAAGACGGGTCACCAGATCTGCAAGTTCAGGAAGTGCGAGGAGCTGAAGAAGAAGCCGGGGGGAGGAGGGGGGGCGCTGGAGGTGAGGACGCACACGCACACGCACACACATGCACGCACACACACACACACACACACACACACACACACACACAAGGACAGAGGTGGAAAATGAGAACTTTTTTGTCGTATTTCATCTTTTCTTTAAACACTCGACCGTATTGTGTGTGTCAGTGTCTCTATGAGCGTGCGTGTGTGCGTCTGTGTGTGTCTGTGTGCGTGCGGTGTGTGTGTCTGTGTGCGTGCGGTGTGTGCGTCTGTGTGTCTGCGGTGTGTGCGTCTTGGCTCACTTAACCCAGATCGCTGCCAGCGGGGCAGGAGCTGGAAGGCATCGCTCACCCTGCTGAGTGCGAGAGTGTGCGAGCGCTGTGCAGATGGTGGGTGGTGAAAAGCGAGAGCGCGGTCCCCGCTGAGGTCTGGCAGGCTGCCAGCGCACACACGGACACACACACACACACACACACACACACACACACACACACACACACACACACGGACACGCACGCACGCACACAGCAACCCTCCGCTGATTCAAAGTGATAAAGCGAGAGAGGAAAAGGAGAATATTTATGTGATGTACTGCTGTGTGTGTGTGTGTGTGTGTGTGTGTGTGTGTGTGTGTGTGTGTGCGCAATAAGAATTAGTGGCGATCAATAACGCTCTGACACCAGCTTTCGACCTCACTGATGACTCTATATATCACACGCACACACACACACACACACACACACACACTAATTATTCCCTCGGCATCGACACACATGGTTTGAAGCGGGGCAGCACAAGTGTGTGTGTGTGTGTGTGTGTGTGTGTGTGTTGGTAAGACAGTGAATTAGCAGCCGTAATCTTCCTCAATTACACGCTAATTGGACCTGTGGAAGCTAACGGCAAGTGACAGCATTGTTTGTGTGTGCGTGTGTGTGTGTTACAGTGTACCTGTATGTGATTGTTCAGTGTGTGTGTGTGTGTGTGTGTGTGTGTGGCAGGTGCTTTCACACTCTTGCCTCATCCTTCTTACGTCCTCTTTGATGTCGACCCGACAGGCTCTCAGCCAATCAGAAAGTTTACTCTGCGAAATGTAGCCACACACACACACACACACACTGCTGCCCCCCCCGTTTGTTTTGTCACTTCCTGCTGAGTCCACCAACTTCTGCTGAACTTCTGAGGATCAAATGTTCTGCCCGTCACCTGATGACCCTCGTCCAATCACGTCGTAGCGTCACAGGAAGTCCCATGTCGTCCCTCTCACCTCTTTCTCTTTGTCTCCCCGCCGCAGCGACCGCCGTCCGTCCCGACCGGCGAGGCGTTCCGTTGGTTCTTCTAGCCGTCCGTCCGCCGACGGGGGCGGCCGCGAGGTGCCGGACAGGAAGTCGCCGTCACACCTGGACGAAGTCAGCGAGGGACGAACGCGTCCGGAAACAAACCACAGGACTACACAGGACGCCGGTTTAAAAGACTACAAATCCCACTTCTGCTGGAACCAGGTGAGGTGGGCAGAGGAGGAGGGGGCGGTTCAGTCACGGGCGGGAGGAACTGACCAATCAGGGCAAGGCATCGCACGAAGTCGCTCCCAGGTAGATCTGAAGCGCGCGGGTCAAGATGCTAGCGGCCCGTTAGCACGTTTTAATTTGGACCGCGTTCAAAGAGGCTGTTTCCACGGTAACAGCCCGACCAATCAGAGCTCTGCGTTCCTGCCGACGACAAAAGTTTTTCTGTCGTATTGATCCGGTAAAGATAATTGGTCAGACTCACATCTAATCAATGTTTCTGTCAATATCGATCGAGCGTTAGCACGGACGACCTTTGTTACGTGTGACCGAAGCGTCTCCTCCTCCTCTTCCTCCTCCGAGCGAATCACAAACCCCGTCGTAGCCAAACCAGGAAGACACACCCCCCACACCACCACCACACACACACACACCTCCACCATCACCACGGAAACGATTAGATCGACCAAAACCGGACGACAACCTGACCTCAGCAGGAAGTGATCCAGCACCGTTCCTAAGGACTACAACTTCCCCACAGTCGGACTACAACTACCACGTCACTGTTATCCGTCTCTTCTGTCTACCTCCTCCTCAAGAACTTTAACGGCACCTCGGTCGACGTTGACGCCGGTTCTGGGCTCTCGAGGCGGTTCCTCGCGGTTCCTCATCCGATCCGGTGGTTTTTTTGTTTTTTTGTTTTTTTGTCACGGACGAGTTTTGCGACGCCACCGACGACGGGAGAAGTCGAACGTGGGAACTTCATCAATCTGTCTGGAACGTTCTCAGGGCGCAGTCACGCTTACGTTTGAAGCCGACCGAAGAACTCCGTCGTATTTTTGTATCCGCGCTGAGGGCGGCGGCGGCGGCGCGTTTGGCGTCTTTTCGCGACGAGCACGGGTGGAGCTCAGCTCCCGAACGCTGGCTCGAGACTGGCTCCGGCCCCCGAAGGCTCAGATTTCTAAACCTGGACCCGGAGGAGCGCGGGGGAACCGGAACCCGACCTGTGGACGCTCTGGGGTTCCGAGCAGAACCCGGGGGCCGAGGGGAACCGAACTGAGAGAGGTCCACGCGTGTGCGTTCCCTGACAGAACTGTTTCTAACTGCAGGGGATCGACCCGCTCTGCGGTTCCACGGAGAACCCCCTCCCCCGAGCGCTGGTCTGACCGCAGACCTTGTTGTGAACTGATTTCCTTTTTTCTTTTTTTTTTTTTTACTGGAATTATAAAAACGCCATCCCGCTGAAAACTGTTGAGCGAGGACCCGTGGACGTCCCGGCGAAGGCGGTTCTGATCCGCCCGGCGCCGCCGCGTCGAACGTTCTGCACGCGACACGTCGGAAAAGATCGTTTAATTTCTCTTTGGCTGTTTTCTGTTGAGCATCACGAGGACAAACGTCCCCCCCCCTTCGCAGGAACGGAAATCAAGCGTCCCCTTGTTGTCGGGACGGGGGGACGTTGTCTTTGTGTGTGTGTCCTCCTCCTCGTGTATTCTGTCTCTGTGACCTCATGTGCTGAATTATAATAAAGCATTTCAAACATGAGCTGCAGGAGTGATGGACGCACGTCGCAGGATGTCGGGCGATTGCATCATCCAGCAGCGTGTGTGTGTGTGTGTGTGTGTGTGTGTGTGTGTGTGTGCGCGAGAGAGAGCGAGAGGGAGAGCGGGCATGAAAATGAACAATATGTTTTTGTGTTTGTGTGAAATTTTTCTGCCACAAGATGGAAGCCGTGTGTGTGTGTGTGTGTGTGTGTGTGTGTGTGTGTGTGGGCTTGTCATCTCAGTAATGGTGTTGCTATCAGGCAGAGGGAGAGAAAGACGGAGAGGCTGGTTGTCCCTGACGACGGTGCGCCGTGTTGCCTGGCAACAGCGCTAACAATGGCCCACCACCAGTGTTCTAGAATGTGGGCGTGGCCTGAGCGAGAGGGGCTGGGGGAGGGGGGAGGGGCTCAACCCCCCTCATGTGACGTAAACGTTTGTTGTGACGTGTCACTCGCAAACAAACAAACAAACAAACAAACAATCTTCACGCCACCTGAATCCAGATCCGTCAGAACCGGATCTGGACCGGTTCCGCGGATGCCGGTCCAAACCGCAGGCTCGGGCGTGGAGCAGGTTCTGGTTCCACAGCATCTTCTCCTTATCGTTGCTCTGACTCCCTCCCTCTCGGGCCCGACCCGGGACTCTGGCGCTGATCCGCCGCAGAGCGTTTAACAACCGTTTAATCGGACCCCGGTCGCGGTAATTAGCGTGGGAGAGAGCGCCGCCGCCGCTCCCTCGGGCCTCGTTATTGCCCTCCTCCTCCTCCTCCTCCTCCTCCTCCTCCTCTGCGGGCGAGAGGAGGCGAAGGGCGGCGATGACGAGGAGCGAAGGAGCGTCTGGCTCCACCTGGTGGAGAGAAGCACCACCTGACGGATCCGGTTCTCCAGCGTGGAGCAAAACCAGATCATGTTCACGCTCCGCTGGAACAAAAATAAACCTTTTATCAAACTCCTGTTTTAGTGATTGATTATTGATCAGTCACTGCTGCTGTGATGTCATCAAATTAACACTTAAGTTTTTTTTAGACGAAAGCGACGGTTTTGCCAGAAAACACAGGAGACGAGTTTTTTTTTGGAATCGTCCTTTAATGTTTGTTCTTGTTTGTTCTGCCGACGGGGGCGGGGCTTAAACGTCGTCACGTGACTCGTCCGTCACCCGGGGCCGGGACCGACCGTCAGCGAATCAACGGTCACGGACTGAAAGTTCGAGCCGCAGACGCTGAATTAAAACTGAGATTAAAACCATAAATACAGAGAAATCAAACTGATCAATCACACTGATCGATCAGTGTGATCGATCAAACACGTTGATTCGATGTCTGACGTCGTCGCGGCCCCAGAGACGAAGACGTTCGGCTGAAACTGGAAACAAACACAATTCATCTGATAAACAAACAATCAGAGGTAAAAAAAACCAGTATGAGTCTCCGGACGTTTCCGCCGCTGCTCATTGGTCCGAACGGGCGTCGGCGGACGGGTTCCACCGGTTCTCCGCGGACTCCACGTGATTGTTCGCGTGGAAGGGAACGGGTGAAGGTTTTCGAAGGAGCGTCAGCGGGGAGGCGACGATCCGAGCGGGGGTCGGCGGCGGGATCGGACCGGTCGCCGCATCCCGACCCGGCGTCGGGTCCGGAGCCGCACGAGCGGGAGGTAGAGGAGGGAAAGGCCGAGCGGTCCAGGTGTCCGTCGGTCACAGTGCTGATGCCGGGAGAGGAAGCGAAAGCGGGTCGACCCGTCCTCGCGGGCCGACACCGACAGAGTCCTCCTGTCCGCCGGCCCGTCGGCGGGCGCCGCGCCGCGAGAACTGTCCCCTGAGAAAACGCCGAGACCCGCCTCCGCGGGAACGCCGCTGGAAAGATGGAGGCCGACGGGCGCCGCCCGATGGGAATTCACGACTAAAATCTTATTCCCACGACCCCCGGAGGTAGAGTCGGCGTGAGCCGGCGTCTCTTTGGACCGGCCCGTCTCGGCCGGATGCGATTCGGAATTCACGGGATGCGGGTGAACGGCCGAAGATCTTGGAGCGGAGGAGGATTTTTCCTGGGAATGTGACTCCGGAGACCGGCGGGGATTCAAGTCCAGATGCGGTAAAAGAGCGGCGCTCCTGGAGCCGTTTTCCGACCCGGAAGGTTCGGGAAATCCTCCGGAGTCCGGCGCTCCTCTCGGGAACGGGCTCTTCAGCGTTGAAATGGGGGGATGGCCCCGCGGTCCGCGGGCCGCTCCGGCGCCAGGCGGGACTCGGCGTCGACGGAGGCGCGAGGCGAGCGGAGGTCGGCGACGGAGACGGGTATCAGGTGCGGACTCCCGGCATCTTTGTGTTTCAGCGGCGGCGGCGTGTTCCTGACGTACGGCCGGACGGGACTGGCTTGTTTCAGGAGAGGAGGGACGTCCGCGACCTCCGTCGGCTGCCGGAGGGGCGGCGGGGCGGAGGTCGGCGAGGCCGGGCCCCGGTTACGGTCGGACCGTCGACCCTCGGCCGCTCCGACGCCGAGACGATCCCGAGAACCTTCTGTCACCGCCTCGGGCGATCCGCCGAGCTGCCGGTCCCACGGAGGGTCACATGGCGGCGCAGCGATTCCCCGCAGGTCGTTGAGGATGCTCGCCAGCAGGTCGGAGGTCGCGACTTCGGAGGCGGGCGCCGTCGCGTCGACCTTTCCCATCGCCCCCGGCGCGCCCGGAGGCGACCCGCCCTCTTCGGCGTTCTCCGCGTCCACGTCGCGGTCGCTGCTGTCGCTGTTATCCACGGCGATGGGACCCGCGGGCTCGGTGTCCGACCCGTCGGACCCCCGGTCCAGGATGTTCACGGGGAGCTCGCCGATCTCGGCGTCCAGGGCCCCGCCCACGCCGCCGGAGTGCACCAGCGGGAGAGGGGGGAGGTCGGAGAAGTCGACGGTCTGCTGGCTGCTGAACGGACTGCTGCTGCCGCTGGCGCCGTCCTTGTGGCGGGCGCCGTCGCGGCTGCTGTCGCTGTCGAGCGTGATGATGACCGGAGAGCTGAGGAGGAGACGAGGCGCGTTAATAAAGTTCGATCGCCCCCTGACGGCCGATCGCTCGGCGGCGGCGGCGGCGTGCCGCACCTGCTGAGCTGCGTCCGGCGGCGTCTCCTGCGGCGTTTGCGGGCGGGGGGCTGCGCCGACCCGGGCGCCACGGTGCCCTCGTAGATGATCTCCACGCTGGGGCTCCGGTCGTCCCTGCGCCTCCTGCTGCTGCTGCTGACAGACAGGAAACAAGGTGTGAGCAGACCCCGCCCACGTTTTGAAAAGACCCACCCCCGCCCCGCTCCCATTGGCTCCGACGGAGAATCAGGAATTTCTGTGTCTCACCTCTCTCCACAGTAGCTGTGAGCGTCTCTCCTCTGTCGCTCCCTCCGCCTCCTTCCGTCTCTCCCCCTCCTCCTCCTCCTCTCCCCCCGCTCCCTCCTCCTGCTCGGCCTCCAGGTGGGGTCCTTGTCGTTGCTGTCCAGGTGGCGGCTCTTGTACTTCCTCTTCCCGCCAGGTTTCTCTCCATGGTGAGCGTCACAGGGGGAGAGCGAGGGCGTCGGCGGCGGCGGCGGCGACGAGGGCCGCTGGGAGGAGCGGAGGGGCGAGGGCGAGGAGGAGGAGGAGGAGGAGGGGGAGGAGGAGCGGGACGGCGAGGACAAGGAGGAGGTCGGGGGGGAGCAGTGGTACTCCCAGCTGGAGTCGGGCGGGCTCGGCGGCAGCGGCGACCCGGACTCGACGCTGGAGCGAAACGGCGAGGGGGAGCGGGAGCGGCGGCACATCATGGCGGGATAGATGGAGCGGTTGGGGTTGGACAGGGTGCCGCTCCTCTCCCGCGCCCTCTTCCTCCTCTTCCTCCTCCTCCTCTTCTCCCGCGGTGCCTCGCCGCCGGGCGGCTTCCCGTCCCCGCGGCACCGCTCGCCCGGGCTGAGCGAGAGCACGGAGTCGCGGCTCCTCCCCGAGCTCGCCGACCAGGAGCGCGAGCGGCGGCCGGCGCTGCCTCGGCGTCCCGCTCCTTCGGCTTGTCGTCCCGCTCCTCCCGGTAGGCGCCGGACGTGGAGGGAGGGATCGTGGGTAGTGAGGAGAGGGGAGGAGCGGCGGAGGGGGTGGGCGTCTTCTCCTCCTCCTTCTCCTTCTCCTCCTCCTCCTCGGTGTCGGAGGAGAGCTGAACCAGCTCCGGAGTCCGCTCGGCGATCGGCTTCTTGTATCCGACGATCAGACACTCCTCCTCCCCCCCCTCCTCCTCCTGCCGCTGCTTCCCTCCCGCCTCCTCATTGGCCGCCTCCTCGGGGGCGGGGCTGAAGGACAGCGAGGCGAGGGAGCACGACGGCGCGGCGGTGGAGTAGGAGGGGCCCGGCGTCTCGTCGTCCCACGCCGAGAGGCTGAGGCAGCTTCCTGTTTGAATGACGTCGTCGTGCGCGCTCGCCGCCGCCGCCGCCGCCTCCTCCGACCTTCCTCCCGCCCGCCCCTCCTCTTCCTCGCCCTCCGATATGGCGATGACGGAGCTGCTGTCCGACGGGCTGCTCATCCCGTCCGGCTCCGGGGCGCCGGGCGGCGGCTCGTACACCGCCTGCTGGTCGTAGCTCTCCAGGCTGAGCGGCGAACGGGCGAAGCTCACCAGCTCGTGCAGGAAGTGGTCGGTGCGAGCCAATAGGAACGGCCGCAGCTCGTCTTCCACGGTGGGCGTGTCCTCCAGGCCGTGGCGGGCGAGCTGCGCCGTGATGATGCGCTGGACGATGTCCACCAGCGTGCCGTGGGCGCCGTACAACACGGTGAGCTCCCGCCGCAGCCAGGGGCGGAGCCTGCTCAGGTGGGCGGGGTTGCGACGGAAGCTGTCCGCCGTGACGTCGCGCTGCGGCCCCTGCTCGCCGCCGCGAACCCGTATGCCGCAGCGGTACAGGGCGCGGCGGAAGGCCACGGTCTCCCGCTCCCTCAGCCGCCGCACGGCTCCGCCCTCTCGCTGCAGCCGCTGCCTCGCCACCAGGAGCGTCATCAGCCGCCGCGACAGCCGGTCGCCGGGGGCCGCCGCCCCCGCCCCCCCGAGGCCCGTCAGCCCCTCGAATATGACGCCGCGCTCGGGCGGGTCGGCCCCGCCCCTTGTCCTCCGCTGCTCCGGGTCGTCGGCCTCCGCGCCGTCGTCCGCCGCCGCGGGGGAGACGGCGGGATGGTGAGGAAGAGGAGCGAGGGGGAGGGAGGGGGAATCCAGATACCACTCCCACACCCCGGTCCTCCTGCTCCCCGCTCCCCTCCCGCCCCTCTCCCTCCGCCGCCTCCTCGCGGTCGTCTCGCCGCCGCCGTCCGCCGCCCTGTGCCTCCTCAGCATCAGCCTCATCTGGTGGTCGCTCCGCGCCGCCGACGCCATCGCCGCCACCATGGCCACGGTGGCGGCGACGCTGCTGGTGGCGGGCGCCGGGCGCAGTGTGTACTCCTTGAAGTCGTCCTCGGCACGGACGGAGTGCAGGATGGAGGCGAAGGGCTGCTTGCACAGCGGGCACTCCGCCTTGTTGTGCGACCACTCCTGGATGCAGGGGAAGCAGAAGCGGTGGAGGCAGCGGTCCAGGTACGCCAGGTTGTTGAAGCGGTCCAGACAGATCGGGCACTTGGAGTCGGGCGACGCCTCCTCCGCCGCCACCACCGCCGCCGCCCTCGCCGAGGCGGACGAAGTGGGAGGGGAGGAGGCGGCGGCGGCCGCGGCGTTACTGCCGTTCTTCCTCCTGCTGCTGCTGCGACCGGCGCTCTCTCGACCCCTCTCCTCCTCCTCCACCTGCTGACCACGCACGCGCAGCTTCATCCGCGTGGGCGCCATCACCTGAGCGGGGAGAGAGCAGAGCGCCAGGTGAGGACTGAGGGGAATCACGTGACGTCCGCCTCTTCCCGAGTGGCACGGGACATTGGTTTCCCTTCACTTCCTGTTTTACGCTGTCTCAGTTAGTGTTTGTGCGGCTTCAGGTTTTATGCAGGTGACCTGCCGGGTACTCAATCAAACCCACACCCGGAAGAAAGAACAGCTACCTGAGGACAGTTTGGTCACCTGACAGTTTGGGTCATCACCTCAGCGGTGATGTAGCAGAACCAGCTCACAGAGGGCTAAGCTAGCTCGACCCTCGTCGCTCCTGCGAAACAGAGACACAAAACACAGCGTTAGCCGCCGCTAGCGTTAGCACGGTACCAGCATCACACAGAGCGGCGTTAGCACCGAGCGGCTCGAGGTTCTGACGCCCCCCCCGCCTCTGCCCGCTTCACACACGTTTGTCGGGTTCCGTGTGACACCGCGAACCGGACCGGACCTCCGGTCAGCGCTCGCGCCGCTGCGGGAGATAACATCAAACACCCAGTCAGCTCCTGTTAGCATGCTAACGCTGCTAGCTCCCCGTACCTGAGCAGAAGTCGACTCCCCGGGACACTCCGGGAGCTTCTCATCCGGGGTTTTTCTCCTCTTCCCGGCGGAATTCCGCGCCGTGAGCGGCATCCGCCGACAGCGGCGTCCCCGGCCTCCCGAACTCAGCCGCTCCGACCCGTTCAGACCCAGACTCCGGTCAGAAACACAGGCATTTGTGTCGGGCGTTTTCGTCCGGACCGAGGCTACACACAGCTGGAAAGAGAAAGATGCCGAGGTGGATGATGGGAAATGGGTCGTACGCTTCTTTTTGACCAAAGCACGTAAATATAGAAGAGGATCTCACTCGCAAACATATCACTATCTCCTTATTTATCAAAATATTGATTCTGGTTTATCTTGGAAATACTGAAAGTACCATCGGCTGAAGGTTATTTACACTGGAATTACTTATTGTTACCGATCGATCGCCGAATCAGTGTGAACAGAACCGAGAGTGTTGGCGGTTCGTGTAAAATGAGGCGGAGTGAGACCTCGGAAACCCTCGGCTTCACGTCGCGGGTCACAGGAGGAGGACGATCTTTGGGAGGCTGAGCTGTGTCGCTTTAACGGGAAGACCGTCGTTTAATCCTCGGTCCGCCGCAAGATGGCGCTGGTGCAGGGCGGAAGTCAGTGGCGTTTTAAACTAGCGAAGAAGAAGAAAAAGAAGAAGAGGCGGAAGTAAACGGTGTAAACAAACAATAAACCGGCGTTTCGGCGGGATAAACGAGGGTCAGATGAGAAGATGGAGACCTTAAGCAGACGGGCGCTGGACAGGATCTATTCCGCGGTACTTTAATGACCTGGTTTTAACTTACACGTCGTTCTCACGTCCCGGAAATGCTGAAAAATATCTGGAGCTAGCGGCGAGCTAACGTGTTAGCATCCAGCCTTTTAGTTTAAAACGAAGATTAGATCACGAATGAATGATGTTAGCAGGTGAGGGCTGGTGGGCTGCATGTTGCTTTTATAATTATGATAACAAAATAATACTATTTTAAAAAATATATATACAGGATAAAAACAGCGCAAACGTGACTATAAATGGTGAAATAAAATAAATAGATTTACAGACATTAGAAGTTCTGAAATGGGATATAGAATCCAAATTTAATTATATTAAAATAATAGTAAATGAATAAACGACCATCGGTCCTGGCCACTGTACAGCTTCAATGATCCGTCATATAATTGATCAGCTGATCAGTCAAACTCATTTTGATGTTAGTTATTGGTCATTTTCCAGTAAACGTTAAAGGTCTTGCTGCTTCCTGCATCTCACGTTAAAGAAATACTTTAGTTTTATTTTGTCATTGAACCATATTTAAATTTTTTCCACTCGGAAACTAAAATAAAATCTTCAGTCACATTAATTTATACTAATTAATTTCAGCAGAGCTTTTCTCTCGGTCTCAGGTCTTGCTGGCCGTCGTGGTCTTGTCCTGGTCCTACGTGATCTACGCCAGCAGGATCGCAGCTCATTGGCTGCTGGAGGAGCGGACCGCCGTCCTCAGACAGGACTGACCGTCGGGACAGGTGAGTGTTTGTGAACGCCACGAGAGGGCGCTGTGTGAGAGGGTCACCTGAAACCAGATCGACTCCCCGGTGAAATGATGGAAGGATTCTTTACCCTCTCTCTGTCTGTCTCCGCCGCTCTGACGGACTCACACGGCATCCCGGGGTCCAGACCTGGACTGGATCTGTGCAGACCTGCAGAGACCTCATCTGCACCGGACCTCCACAGGCCTTCAGGAAAACAGGATCCTGATTCTGTGACACCACAGGGCAGTGGGTTATTACAGACTCATCATGGAAGAGCGGATCAGACGCGAGGGTCGGCTGAGCGAGACGATCTCACGACAGGAAACTGATGAGATTCAGTTTTTAAAGAACTAAATATGAAGTTCAGCAGCTGTTTGAATGAAGAGTCGACACTGACGTCGGCACAGAAATCACGTGTTAGATGCTCATCATCAGCAGCAGTCTGACCATGTCACTGATGACAAGACTAATAAAGTTATTTCACAAACTGTACGTTAATAAAGCTGTGGTTAATGTTTGAGGATTTAAAATGTGTGTGTGTCACAGGTTTGTTTCTCACTCTGAATAGAAACACACATCAGTTCATTGTGTGTGTGTGGTCATCTGATGTATTCAGTAACTAAAAGCTGTGTAACGCACACGCGTGTTTGATGTGTGCGTCCTCACGTATGTAAATGCTCCCGGCAGAATGGGTGAGTGGGCGAGCGAGGTAATGAAAGAATGAGAGGGAGAGAGAGCGAGGCTCTTCAGGTGAACACTCATTCTATTAACAACAAACACTTCAAACATGTTGTGTGTCATCTGTAATTAAAAACCAGGCGACCTGATCCCTGTGTGTGTGTGTGTGTGTGTGTGTGTAGTGTGCTGCCTGCCGTTTGCAGCTGCGGTCGTATTCAAACCTCTCATGTGTGTTACACAGACACACAAATAAAAACACTGTCAGTTCTTTAAGAATGAAATTATTTATCATTATTTTAAATTAATATTTAAATTTTTACATTAATTTAACTCAATAATAAATTAACAGACTTCATGATCTGGAAGACACAATTGTCAAAGTTTTAACAAAAAAATAAAAATCTTTTAAACATTCAATTACAATAAAACATTTTTTAAAATTGGGTTAAAAATCTTTAAAAATAAAAAAAAATATTTTTCAGAAATGTTTTCACCATATTCTAATTTGTTGAGCTGCACTGGCAAAACAAGCCCAATGTGATCTAATTTAAATTTTAGAAGATCATCTTGAAACAATCTAATCCCCACAGTAATCTGGATTATAACGTGAAGAAAACAGAGCGAGTGTTCCTCCTCTCCTCTCCTCCCTCGGCTCCTCTTCTCCTTCATCCATCTGTCCTTGCATCAGCCATCTCGGCCGCGACCAGGCAAACAGCTCCTCTTCCAGTCGTCCGTCTGCTGGACGGCGTGACATGAATATTCATACGAGCAGAGATGTCGTTTCATTTGATCCGTCACTGACAACACTGAGGTCGGGAGTCAGAGCAAACTGATTTTAATATCTTCTCATTTCTTTAATATTAAACGTTCAATTTTCTGGAAATGTGACGAATCTAGAACCAGCAGACAGGAAATAAAACAGGGAGGATTCCTCCTGATACAACATCAAACACATAGTTTTACACAATAACTGAGTTTAAATATAATACGTCTTTTTCTAATAAAAATCTAAGTTAATGTTTTTCTTCACTACTCGTCAGATTTTGTCAGTTATAACCGGTGACGTCAAACCACGAGCTCGGAGTCCGGGGATCAGGCTGGATCCAGGAGCAGGTCGTCGCTCAGGTATCCCGGCACGGAGGAATACGTCCCCCGCTCCTTCTCCGCCTCCTTCTCCGTCTCCGTGGTGATGGGCCTGGTTGTCCTGGCGTCCGGGCCGACGTCCTTGGAGACCAGAGACGTCCTCTTCCCTTCCAACCAGTAAGTGACCATGTCGCCTTTTCCCTGGTGGAGATGAAAATGCGGCGTTACTGGGCAGCTCCCAGTGTCCAACAGACGTGGAACTGGGATGGGGGGACTCACCTTGACCTGTAGCGTTCCTCTGCACTCCAGCACGTAGCCACTGATCTCCTCCAGCAGGTAAAATGCACTGGAGCTACACTGGATCTTCAGGGCTGCAACGAAAAACTAGTTAGTTAATCCACCTGAGCAGGTCTCAGTCGACTGGGTGGTTCTTAATCTACCTGGGCAGGTCTTAATCTAACTTGGCGGGTCTTAATCTACCTTGGCAGGTCTTAGTCTACCTGAGTGTGGCAGAGTTACCCAGACTGGTGGACTCCATCCGAGACGCTGTGTTGACTGTGTCTCCAAACAGACAGTAACGAGGCATCTTCGTCCCCACCACCCCCGCCACCACCGGGCCTGAGGCCAGAAACAGAGATTGTCAGAGATTCAGTTCCACATTTTATATTTCTGAGAAGTTGTGCGACGGCTTGCTGGTGTACCGGAGTGTATCCCAGCTCGTATCTGCAGCTGTGTGTTCGGTTTGTGAGGGATCCTGAAGCTGCGACAGACTCCCACCAGGTCCAGAGCCATGCTGGCGATTTCTGAGGCGTGGAGGATCCCGTTCTCCAGGGGAACGCCCGACACCACCATGTCTACACAAACACACAACAATAAATCCACCATGAACGTTCTCTGGTGTGGTTTCATTTCATCGTTTCAGTCTGTGATGTTGTTGGGTGTTGGGTCGGTGACCTGTTTTTATGGTTCAGGTCAGACTTAGCTGGGGGCGGGACTTAGGGGAGGGGGCTGTCACTCACAAGCGTCTCCGATGGTTTCCACCTTGTAGACGTCATAGTTGTCGATGATGTCGTCAAACGTGGTGTAGAGTTTGTTGAGGAAATCCACGACCTGGTACGGAGTGCTGCTGCTGGACAGCTGCGTGAAGCCCACGATGTCACTGCACGACACAACACAGCAGCATCGTGTCTAACACATTTAACCTGTGACTGTGTCCGACACACAGTTTGTCACCTCCTTATTGTCACCTGAAGAAGACGGTGGCGCTGACGTAACTCTGAGCCTGCGACGGTTTCCCCTGACGCAGGTCGTCGGCCACCTGTCGAGGAAGCATACCTGCAACACGAAGGTACGGGGGTTCTGACTCATCTGAGTTTATCTTCATTCAGCTGTGAAACCTCAGGAGAGTCTGAATCTCTTTTAGGGACCAGGTCTGCTCAAACGGCAGTGCAGAGAATCCAACACAAGGTTCATTTAAACAGTAGAAATATAAATCACTGTATCGTCTGCATACTGACAAATCTTTATGCTTTAGGATCCAATATTCAATGAAAAACCAGAAAAATATTATGACTAACAGCATGAATCACATTGTCATTCTGTGTGTGTATGTTTGTGTGTGTGTGTGTGTTTGTGTGTGTGTGGGTGTGTGTGTGTCGTACTGTACAGAAGCCGGTCAGTTTTCTGTTTCTCGTGCATCAGATCCTGAGTCCGCTCGGCCACCAGCACCTCCAGATGTTTACTGTACTTCTCCATCTGAAGCAGTTTCACATTTATTACAGTGATGACACACAACAATACATACAGTACTGCATCAAATACACATCCATACTACAGTATGATATATGACATACTTTGTTAGTTAAAGGTAAATAACAACACTATAATACATCAGAAGCACAGTAACAGCATGATCAGTCCATTACCAGGTTCATCATCATGTCCACTGGGCTGACTTTGACTGGGTTGATTCGATGAACGAACTTCCTGATTTGCTCAAAGGTGGGTCGGTGGGCGGGGTTCTGAGAGCGACATCGCCGGATCAGCTGCAGACACACGTGGGACAAAAGAAAGCAGAACGGGTTCGTGCAAAGTTCCTCTGATGAGTGTCAGACGGCAGAGGAGATGGCGTGGACACACCTCCACGTAGTCAGCGGGACAGGGACAGGTGTTGTCGGCTTTACTGGAGATCAGCTCAGGTAGAGGAGGACACCAGGCGCACTCCAGAGTCGACTCCTCTGCCTGGAAAGCACCGATTCCTTTATTTGTCTTTCAGTTTCAGCAAACAGAAGAAGAAACCATCAACACAAAGAACCAGACAGACATGCAGCTGGGACATCGGTTCTGTTGGACCACCACGGAGTTCCAGATTGGGACTTACGGGGACCGGGTCGCTGCGAGTGGCGATCTCCAGCAGAATGATGGAATAACTGGGAAGACAGGCACGAGTTACTGGATGTGGGTCATGGTGCCGCCCGGCTCATGACCGCGGGTTAACGTGTGGTACCTGAACACGTCTCCGGCCAGCGTCGGCTCCGTGTTCGAGCTCTGAAACTCGGGCGGCATGTACACCTCCAAGAGCCGCTGCTGATAGGAGGAAAGAGGCTCCGCCCCATCATCCCTGCGATACGTCCTCAGGCCGTAATCTGACAGGATGGGCCTCACGTCAATCGAAATCAGGAAACAAGACTGTCCAATCACGAACACGTTTTCATTTTGAGTTCTTCCTGTTACCTGTTATTTTACACACCCAGCGGTCATCTAACACACAGTTAAGAGACTTCAGCTGACCGTGGCAGATCCTGTGTTGGTGGAGATACAACATTCCCCTGGCAATGTCCATGGCGAAGGAGAACCTGGCAAACAAACAAACAAACAAACGATGACTCTTCTGAATCCTCGTCCTCACGTTACCGCATCTTCGACAAGGCCAGGCATCTCTGAGAGCTCACCTGAAGCCCCAGTTCAGCGGGATCTCCTCGTTCAGGAGAACGTCGTTGAGGCTTCCTTTGGGGCAGTACTCCGTCACGATGGCAACATTCGGAACCTCGACACATCCGCCAATAAACTTACAGAGGTTGGGGTGATCGAGTTCCCTGAAGACGGAGGCAGTCAGAGAAACCAAACTCCAAGTGTGCAGTATTAAATGTTGTGTGTGTGTCTGTGTGCGTTACCTGACTTGTTTGACTTCCTGTCTGATGGTTTTGGACAGAGAGAATGTCTTTGTTTGAATCCTCTTGATGGCCACGGTCCTGCCGTCACTGGAGAAGAAGACGGTTTGTAATATACAGTATGTCCAAACAATCGAAGGTACTCAGACAGGTAGCGTACTATATCCCGGTGCAGGTGAACAGGGTTTTGCGGGTCCCTGGTTGTCCCACGCAGGAGCTGAGGGCAGTGAGACAGCTGGTGTTGCTGTCACTGTTCCCCACCGGTCCACTCATGATACTGCCCATGGTCGTACGAGCTTCTTGATCTACACGACGACAGAAAGAGAGCGGGGGGGCTAACGTTGGTGCTGCCGTGGAAATCAAGGAGGTCAATCAATCAATCAATCAATCAATCAAATATGCAGGAAGGACTGCGAGTGTCAGACCAGTTCAGACCAGTTTCAGAAGTCTTTCCACCAGTTTTTACAGGTGGCCCTCAGTTTGAACCTGACTGAACCAGTCTGAAGCAGTTCAAACTGGTTCTGATCTGGATCGATGCAGTACCTTGTTTTATGGCAGAGAAGTCGATGATCCAGCTCTCGTCCCACAGCAGCTTCTGCTTCTGGTACCTGAGCCACTGCACCAGACACAGTCCTCCGTCGGTACGCGTTGATGGACACCAAGTATTTGTCATAGTTTCGTGGTGTGAGTTCTTACCACGGCGGTCAGGACGAAGCAGAGGCAGAGCAGGCTGAGCGGCAGGCCGATGGCCAGCTTGGTGGCCGGGGCCATGGGGCATTCGCCGCAGTCGGCCGGACAGGTGGAACAAAGCTCCGCCTCCTCACAGGCGCCGTCGCCACAGACTAAAACAAACAGAACATGAGGTCACATGACCCCTGACCTTTACCACGCCGCACGCAAACACGCCTACCTACCTACAGCGGGCAGCACTTTGCTCTTGGCCTCCAGAGCCACCTGCATGCTCCCCACTCGTATGTGAGCGATGAGCGAGGTCAAGCCGGCGTGGACCAGAACCACCTGCAGAGAAGCAATGGCGACGTGAAGAGGTGCGTCATCTGCACGTTCCTCGCGTGACCCAGCAGAAGAACCAGACGTGACATGAGGTCAGACTTACCTTCGCGGTCCAGTTGGTCTGGGTCATCCTGCCGGACGTGGAGATGGTGTGAGTGAAGATTTTCCCATCGTCGGGAATCCAGGGGCCACAGATGCTCTCCGACGTGAGTCTCTGATGAGAGTTATTGCTTTAATTTTAAATAAACACCTGCTAAATATCAGTAAACATGAATACTGTGATGATACTTGAGTACAAGTACTGGAGGTTCTGGTACTTTTCAGACTAAATACTGCATCTTGAAACAGTTTCTCAAGTGTTTTTTCGTGAGTACTCGCTGTGAACGTGACTGCACCATGTGTCCCAGCGGACAGGAGTGGATGTTGGCGTGATGGATGCAGCAGTTTTCTCCATCAGCGTCTTTCCAGTTGCTCGGACACTCGTGATGCTCGCAGAACCTCCGAGCTGCTTCGGCGTCCACGATGGAACTGACACACAAAGAAACCGGTTCAGACCAACAGAACCGGCGTTGATCAAGCGTGGAGCTGGTGTTAGGCAGGTGGACTAACCTGTGCGTGAAGATGTGGTTTTCCACAGCCCAGTGGTAGAACGAGTCCTGGGCCGTCACCGAGTACGTGACGCTGAACACCTCGCCGCTCTTCACCATCTCAGGAGGACGGACCACCCAGGCCATCTCCAGACCTGGACCGCACAGAACCAGAGAGACCGAAACAACGTCATGGTCCAGATGTTCAGATCCAGAGAGTTTTGAAAATAAGATCAAACAGAGTCTCGCCTCCACAGTCCATCATGTTGTACTCGTTGGGTCTGTCCAGGGGCCAGCAGTCGTACTCGCTGTTGTCCAAGTCGTGCCAACAACATGTGGGACCAACACACACCTGCGGAGAACACACAACACAACACAACACAACACAGGACGTCATAAACATCAGGACTTTCATCAGACAAACGAGTAACAACTCACTCACTCACAACACGTTCATCAAATCATCTCCATCTGATCTGACGCCTCACCCACAGCAGGAGACACAGTTTCCTCATGGCGCCGGTGAAGGACAGACGGGTGGACGGGTGGACGGGTGGACAGGGGGTGTTGGACATCTATACTGTCTCAGCTGCTGGATCCAAACTGAGTGATGAGAGGAGGAGGAGGAGGAGGAGGAGGAGGAGAGAGAGACTGAACAAACTGAAGAGGGAGCGAGAAAGAAAATGTTGTGTTGCCCCCCTGGTGGTGGAGAGTGGTACTGCACAGAGAGGGAGGGGGGGAGAGAGGGAGAGAGAGGGAGGGGGGAGAAAGAGAGAGAGAGAGAGGGGGGAGGAGAGAGAGAGAGACAGAGAGAGAGAGAGAGAGAGAGAGGAGAGAGAGAGAGGAGAGAGGAGAGAGGGGGGGGAGAGAGAGAGAGAGAGAGAGAGAGAGAGAGAGAGAGAGAGAGAGAGAGAGAGAGAGAGAGAGAGAGGAGAGAGAGAGAGAGAGAGAGAGAGAGAGAGAGAGAGGGAGAGAGAGAGAGAGAGAGAGAGAGAGAGAGAGAGAGAGGGGGCGAGAGGTTCATTTGCATGTTAATTTCCTACAGATGTTCCAGATGTTTACAGTCAACATGAACACACACACACACACACACACACAAACTGTCTGAGCGACAGTGTGAGGACACGAACACAGATCAGACAACACACTTCCTCTCCTCCCCCTCTCCCTCCCTCTCTCCCCCCCCCTCCTCCCTCCCTCCTCCCCTCCCCTCTCCTCAGATCATTGGGAGCTGCTCTGCTGTCGGACACATGAACCTTCAGCTGAAACTTTATTGAAACATCTGCTTTGTTTCTGTTCGAGCCTTCGGCCCGTTTGGACCTTGTCGGTGCCGGGACCGGGCCGCGCTTCCCCGGGTGGATGTTAGTCTGCTTGTTTTTTTTGTCCCGGACTGAACCGGGACCACCTGTTTCACCCGGTTAGAGGAGGAAGATGCTGATCCGGGTCGTCCTGGTTCTGCTGTCCTGGTTCCGGACGTGGAGTCTGGGCCAGAGCCTGGATTACGAGAGGTCAGGACTTTATCTCTTCTGAACGTTGTGTGTCTGTGTGTGTGCGTGTGTGTGTGTGTGAGGTTTGATGTGGGTTAGGTGTGAGGTTGTTAGTTCTGAAACCAGATCCAGATCAAGAATCAGGGTCCGGAGAGTTTAGTGGGTCCAGTTAAACAGAACCAGACGACGGGTCCGAACTTCACACGTTCATTCAGAGAGAAGCTGAAGTTAAAAGGACGGATGAATGATTCACAAAGAGAGCGTGTGTGTGTGTGTGTGTGTGTGTGTGTGTGTGTGTGTGTGTGTGTGTGTGTGTGTGTGTGTGTGTGTGTGTGTGTGTGTGTGTGTGTGTGTGTGTGTGTGTGTGTGTGTGTGTGTGTGTGTGTGTGTGTGTGTGTGTGTGTGTGTGTGTGTGTGTGTGTGTGTGTGTGTGTGTGTGTGTGTGTGTGTGTGTGTGTGTGTGTGTGTGTGTGTGTGTGTGTGTGTGTGTGTGTGTGTGTGTGTGTGTGTGTGTGTGTGTGTGTGTGTGTGTGTGTGTGTGTGTGTGTGTGTGTGTGTGTGTGTGTGTGTGTGTGTGTGTGTGTGTGTGTGTGTGTGTGTGTCGGCCCCCTCTCTGGCTGAAGTCGTGTTCAGACAGGAACGTGGAAACAGGAGATGTGAAGAACGTATAGACGCACTTCACTTCAGCCGGTCTGAACCGGCGCAGCCACACACACACACACACACACACACACACACACACACACACAGGTCTGTCTGTTGTCCGTCCTCTCACTCACGTGAACACGTTGTGTGTTTGTGTGTTTGTGCGTCGCAGCCAGGCCGCGTCGTCCGCCGGTCTCTGTCGCTACGGCAACAGTGTGGAGTGCTGCTGGGGCTGGAGACAGGTGGACAGTGGACACTGTCAGCGTGAGGACACACACACCTTCACAGTCCACATGCCCCCCCAATACACACACACACACACTCTGATTCACTCTGTGTGTGTGTGTGTGCAGCTCACTGTCAGCAGGGCTGTAAACATGGAGAGTGTGTCGGACCAGACAGATGCAGGTGTCACCCCGGATACACCGGCAAGGCCTGTAACCAAGGTAACCGTGTGTGTGTGTGTGTGTGTGACTTTTATTTTCCATTACGGCTCGGACAAAAAAAAAGGCGAGAGACACATTCCTGTCATGCTTGCTTGACCTGCGGAGGCGTGTTTTACCTGAAGACCCCCCCGAAACACACAAACACACACACAGACACACACACACACACACACACACACACACACACAGGAAAACTCCACCCTCCAACACACACACTGTTGATCTGCTGATTAGAGGCTTCATTATGACTCATATCCTGACTATAAAACAACATCTGGCTCCATACACACACTCTGTAATATAACACCACACACACACACACACAGACACACACACATACACACACTTAAAATACTCTGGGTGATGAACAGGGTCGGAGGTTAATCCCGTGACTTGACGAGACCAGTGAAAACAGGGAAGATGTTAATGTTTGATGACCTTTCCCCTCAGTTGTGTGTCCGTTGTGTGTCTGTTGTGTGTCCGTTGTGTGTCGGTTGTGTGTGCGTGTCAGACCTGAACGAGTGTGGCGTGAAGCCTCGGCCGTGCAAACACCGCTGCATGAACACGCCGGGGAGCTACAAGTGTTACTGTCAGGACGGACACGCGCTGCAGCCGGACGGCAGCTGCAGGAGTGAGTACACACACACACACACACACACACACACACACACACACACACACACACACACACACACACACACACACACACACACACACACACACACACACACACACACACACACACACACACACACACACACACACACACACACACACACACACACACACACACACACACACACACACACACACACACACACACACACACACAGACACACACACACACACACACACACACACACACACACACACACACACACACACACACACACACACACACACACACACACACACACACACACACACACACACACACACACACACACACACACACACACACACACACACACACACACACACACACACACACACACACACACACACACACACAGACACACACACACACACACACACACACACACACACACACACACACACTGATACAAACTGGCTGGACGGCTGTGTTACAGACGCTCGGACCTGTTTCCACGCCAACTGTCAGTACGGCTGCGAGGTGTCCAAGGGAGCGGTGCGGTGCACGTGTCCGTCGCCGGGGTTACGCCTGGGCCCGGACCGGCGCACCTGTGTGGGTCAGTGAGGTTGTGTGCGTTTTGCGCGACGGCGCACCCCGAGAGCCGCCGCTCAGCCCCGCCCGCTCTCTCTCCCCTCGCAGACATCGACGAGTGCGCGTCGGGCGGCGGCGCGTGTCCCCGGCGCAGGAAGTGCGTGAACACGTTCGGGAGCTTCCTGTGTAAATGTCACCTGGGCTTCAGACTCACGTACCTGAACGGACGGTACACCTGCCTGGGTGAGGCGCCGCCGTGCGTCTGCGGCTCCCCGTACGAACACACCTGAGGAGGACGTTACCTGCTCAGGTGTCTCTCTCTCTCTCTCTCTGTGGACAGATAAGGACGCTCGACCGTTCTGCTCTCTGAATCCGTCCTCTCCGAAGTGCAGGTGCAAAGATGGCGGCTGTAAAGGTAACGACATTTACACAGGTGAGACAGGTGAGACAGGTGAGACAGACAGGTGAGACAGGTGAGACAAACAGGTGAGGCAGACAGGTGAGACAAACAGGTCAGACAGACAGGTGAGACAGACAGGTGAGACAGACAGGTGAGACAGACAGGTCAGACAGACAGGTGAGACAGACAGGTGAGACAAACAGGTGAGACAGACAGGTGAGACAGACAGGTGAGACAGGTGAGACAAACAGGTCAGACAGACAGGTGAGACAGACAGGTGAGACAGACAGGTGAGACAACAATAAAACTTGATGATGTTTTCTCTCAGTTGCTCCCAAAGTGTTTCTGGAGCCACAAAAACCAAGAAGTACAACGCCCATCACCCCCTCTGCTACAACTACTACTCCTACTACTACTCCTACTACTACTACTACTACTACTACTACTACTACTACTACTACTACTCCTACTCCTCTACTACTACTACTACTACTACTCCTACTACTACTACTACTACTACTCCTACTACCTCTACTACTACTACTACTACTACTCCTACTCCAACTACTACTACTACTACTCCTACTACTACTACTACTACACCTGTTACTCGTACTGCAGCTCAACCTTCAACCCCCACAACAACCACTCCAACACCGACTACCACTGCTGTTAGTACTACTACTATTCCTGAAGCTATTACTACTACTTCTTGTACTGCAACTACTGCAACCACAGCTGCTACTACGACTACTCCAAGTACAACACCTGCTACTACAACTACATCTACCCCTCAACCCACAACTGACCCAGATACTACTACTACTACTACAACTACTACTGCTACTACCACTACTACGCCTCCTCCTACTACACCTGCTACGACAACAATGGAGACAGCGGTTGCCCCGACGACCACGATGCTGCCCACCACCGTCTCCATGGTAACGACCACAATGAGCAACAGGATCAACAAGGACGTGACACACAAGCCGAGAGGAGACGTGCACAGTGAGGACACCCGCACACACACACACACACACACACTCACACTCACTCACATATAAATGTGTGTGTGTGTGTGTGTGTGTGTGCGCCGCAGTCCCTCGACATCCCGACCACAACCAGGTGTGGGAGTTTGACATTGAGCTGGGAAACACCGCCGAGGACGCCAGAGACGATCCGGGTGAGCGTGCGCTTGTTTCGGTGACCTCGACAGGGCTGAGAGTTCGTACGCGCACGTGTCCCACCTGACCGTGTGTGTGTGTGTGTGTGTGTAGAGGCCGGCGTGCTCCGCTGCACCTTTGACGACGGAGCTTGTGATTGGCTGTCGGACGGTGGCGGAGATCTTCGCTGGGAAACGTCTCACAACGCTGCAGGTGACAAACACGCCGATCGATCGACGTATCAATGTGATGTGAACATATCGATGGGTTTGTCTCAGGTGGGCGGTACCTGTCCGTCCCGGAGCTGGAGGCGGGACGAAAGAGCGTCCGCGGCGCCCGATTGGCCGTCCAAATCGTCCCATCCTGGAGCCGCGGTGACCTGTGCTTCTCCTTCTCCCATTGGCTGACGGGGCATCAGGTGGGCGTGCTGCAGCTGTTCGTCAGGAAGACGGGTCGACACCAGAGGTACCGCTGCTCGAAACAAACGCACACCGGTCTGCTGGAACCACCTGTGTGAATCCACGCCTCTGATTGGCTGCTGCAGGTACGGCACCGCCCTCTGGAGCAGGACGGGGGGGCACGGGTGGAGACACACGCAGGTTACCTTGGCGACGCACTCCCTGGACCAGGTGAGAGACACACACACACACACACACACACACCTGTCATTACCCACAACAACGCACAAATATTCACTCGTGTGTGTGCAGGTGTTGTTGAAGGCCGAGCGCCGGCGAGGACGGCGAGGGCAGATCGCCGTCGATGATGTCACACTGAGACGGGGGGCGTGTCGATGATGTCACGCTGGCACGGGTCCGGTTCACGGACTCTTGCGGGACCACATAGTGAACTTAGACTTAATTCTGGACCCGGATCAGGACTCAGGACTGAACCAGAGGAACGACCTGAAGGACAGGAAGCACAGAACCGGATCTGTGCACGGACCTGGTCTCTGCTGGGACCTGGTCCCTGCTGAGACCTGGTCCCTGCGTGGTCCTGGTCTCTGCGTGGACAGATGTTTCAGAAACACACATTGTTGTTGTCATGGTAATAATGCGATTGTGTGTTTTTTACTCTCTGCTGAACTTCCTCTTCCTCCTCCTCTGCTCCTCGACACCTCCAGGAGATGAGAGGAGGGCGGTGATGTGTGTGTGTTCAACATCTGTTTTACACACACACACACACACACACACACACACACACAGGGGGCGGGGACGTGTAATTTACACACACATTCCTGAGGTTTACAGACACACAACATTTGAAACCTGTCATTTAGCATTCTGTTCCGCTGTGTGTGTGTGTGTGTGTGTGTGTGTATGTGTGTGTGTGTGTGTGTGTGTGTGTGTGTGTATGTGTATGTGTATGTGTGCGTGTGTGTGTGTGCGTGTGTGTGTGAAGTTGCCTCTTTCCTCCGGCTTTCTCGTCGCCCGCTGTGTTGACGCGGTGCAGAGTCACGTGACGTGTCGTGACGTGTCGTTACGAACTCTCGCCGCCAGGGGGCAGCACGCCGCGGACCCGGGGCAGTCCAGGTCTTCGTGGTCCTGACTTGGAGTCCAGATCAAATTCATGATCCGGTTCTCCTGTTCGAGGTTCTCTGGTCTTTGACCGTTTCCACGAACATTGATTTGGATCTTCCTCAGATGATCAACAGATCAATAAATCAATCGATAAATAAAGTTAAATATAAATATAATAATAAATCTGAGATTAAAAACTGTTTTTCAGCAGCTTTTATTGAAAATAAAAATTAAAAAAAAAAAAAAGTCCTTGTTGCTACGAGCGGCAGCGTGCGCTGTGATTGGCCCGCGGCCTGACACCTCGGGCCAATCAGAGACCAGTGCGTCCGCCATGAGAATCCATCACCCCTCTTCTCCTGATCAACGCGATTTATCATCGATCACACCGCGATCGCGTGAACGTGTGTGTGTGTGTGTGTGTGTGTGTCTGATACCGACACGTGACACCGACACGGTTCGGGTTCCGGTGTCGTCCTCGCGCTCTCACCGCGCGGCTCGGTACCGTAACGGGCTCGCGACTGTCATGGCGAGTCTGAAAATAAAAACAAAACCAAACGGACACACGCAGAACATCCGGTTAAAGGAAGAGTCGATTCTTCTTTACAAAATAAAAGTTTATCACGTACTGTAAATAAGCACGTTTACTCCACTACTACAGTAATATCAGTTATATTTAAGGTACTTTTTTGTGTTTTTACTGCAATACATAAACATACATGTAGACAGATATGTATCTATTGGATAATATCAATAAATTATTCATATAAATTACGGATTTTTAAATTATTTTCCAAAACAAACTGCAAATACGGGGGAAGAGAAGTTTCACATTCAACACAACATTATTAAATTATGTGTACTCATTGAGGAACATATGAATATGTTTAAATCATAAATACTTATTATTATTATTATTATTATTATTATTATTATTATTATTATTATTATTATTATTATTATTATATACAAATACGGGGTGCATGTTACTCTGTATATTAGACATAACCTGATTAATATAACACAACTACATATAACACATATTTACAATGATCGCCCCGGCTTTTATTTTGAAATCTCCGTGGGCGACAGGCCGGAAGTGTGCCGCCTGCCGCCGCGCGGGGACTTGACGTGCGGCTGGTGCTGATGGCGGCGGGGCTGGCGGAGGGTCGCACCGCGGAGGGAGAGCGAGGAGGCGGGGAACCGGAGAGACGGAGCGAGGCCCCGGCGGCGCCGAGCACCGACGCACCGACCGATCAGCCGTGATCGCGGACCGAGCAGAGGAGGATGGACGGGTGAATGGAGCGGTACGGTTGTTTTTGTTTATGAGCTAACGGGGGATTTTACCGTTAACGACAGCTGGAGGGGGGCGGGGGGGGGGTCTACAGGCTGGGAAGCTGTGGAAATACACACTCCAAATATATGTGTGTGTGTGTGTGTGTGTGTGTGTACAGGTCTGTAATAAAACAACCGTGTGTCCTGTTACACATGTACAGTATATGTATTGAACGTGTGTGTGTGTGTGTGTGTGTGTGTGTGTGTGTGTGTGTGTGTGTGTGTGTGTGCGTGCGTGCGTGCGTGCGCGTGCGCGCGCGTGCGTGTTGCGTTCACTGACCATGTTTACCACGCTGTACAAAGGCAGTCGTTTCATAGCAGTTTACCCGCCGTGTGTGTGTGTGTGTGTGTGAGTGTGTGTGTGTGTGTGTGTGTGTGTGTGTGTGTGTGTGTGTGTGTGTGTGTGTGTGTGTGTGTGTGTGTGTGTGTGTGTGTGTGTGTGTGTGTGTGTGTGTGTGAGTGTGTGTGTGTGTGCAGCACTGCAGCATGCAGGCAGAACTTGGCCTCTTAAGAAACTCTTCACAGAACCGACAACGTTTCCTGAGTGCAGCTGAACTCTGCTTTAACTCTGCAGCAGTGTGTGTGTGTGTGTGTGTGTGCGTGCGTGTGTGAAACACACACAAAAAGTGAGGAACAGAAACAATAAAGACACACTGGCCCTGAACAACGGGGGCGACAACAACATGTGGGCCTGGAAAAAAAAAAAAAAAGCGAACTTGTCCTTTAACGTTACATCAGCCGTGGTCCCCACAAGTGTGGCAGTGAAGTGTGTGTGACGTGGACAGAGAGGGCGCATTGTGTCGGTTGGCGGTTCGAAACGGTGCCGTGCTGCATATCAAACAGCCTGTCGAGTGTGTGTGTGTGTGTGTGACGTACTGTTGTGCTCTTCATCAATAAACTATTGTCTTTTTTCCTTCCTCTCGCTCCAGTTCGGACCCTCCCTTCGGCCGTCATCCCGTCCCGCTCCAACCACCCACAGTACTCTTTCTACTAATCTGCAGTACTCGTAGTATTTCGACGCAGTACTCGCGCCCGTGTTTGTTTTGTCGTTGACGTGTAGTCGAGCAGCGTTAGCGGCTCTTAACGCAGTACGAAAGCATTTGGGCGCAGATGGGTACGGAGCGACGACCACCGCTAGCTGCTGAGAGCTAGCACAGGAAACCAAACCCGGCCCCCCACCAACACCACCACCACCACCACCAGCCCCCCTCCCCAACAGAAGTAAAATAAAGTTAGAAAACACGTTACCCAAAGATGTAGTTGGAGTCTGACCCAGATCACGTGTTTAGCAGCTAACTGCTAGCTAGCGGCTGGTCGTCGAGCGGACGGCGGTGGCGCGGGGCTAAGTCCGGGCAGAGCGGGGGTGCGATGGAGTACCACTCCGGTGGCAGCCTGCCCCTGCTGGGGAGACCGCGGTACTGCCCCGGGGCCAACGCTAACGGCGGCTACCTGTGTGAGACGGGACACTGCTGCGGGGAGACCGGCTGCTGCACCTACTACTACGAACTCTGGTGTAAGTCGGTCGCGGCGTCTTTGGTTTCACGTTAGCGTGGTTAGTGCTCATTGTGCTATTTGAGGATCTTCATGGGGAACCAGGTGCACTTCCTGGACTCCTGTTTGCTATTTTGGTGTTTCTCCACTACGGGAACTTACCGACTCATACCCGAAGTTGTCCTGGGTTCGTCTTTGGTTTCCTCTGTCCCCTTTGGAAACAAGACTCAGTTGCTAAATTTTGCCACCTTGGTGCTAAATCAAGCTCCAAGCGCTCATGGGGTGGGGCAGGGCTGTCACCCAAGACCGGTTACTACAACAAAGACAACAACACAGCTGTAACCCCCCCGGTTCACTTTCAAGGATGAAGAACGGTGGAGCGCTCATATTATGACAAACACAAGACGGACTTTATCTGATCCTTCTCAGTTCAAAACGGAAAACAAAGGCAGAACCGACCACCTGCGCCCCACAGGTGTGTCCAAGCTTCGGGTCATGGGTCATTAGGTTCATGAGGTGGTGGGACTGAGTCAGGTGTTTGTCCTAACATCCGTGGTGTCGTGTTCAGGGTTCTGGTTGCTTTGGACCGTCCTCATCCTATTCAGCTGCTGCTGTGCCTACCGGCACCGCCGAGCTAAACTGAGGGTCCAGCAGCAGCAGAGGCAGAGGGAGATCAGCCTGCTGGCCTACCACGGAGCCAACTCCTACCCCTCCTCCATGCTGGACCTCAGTAAGACTCTCCCGAACCCTGACCCCGTCTTGTGGGTCGTACCCAATCGTTGCCCCACTACCTTCTTGTCCCTGATCTTCTGACTTCTATCCGACGAAGGCAGAAATCCAAAAACCACAACGCCAAACGAGCAGCTTTGTTTTGTTTTCTTAAGGTTTTCTGGCGTCTCTGAAGCTGCCGTCCTACGAAGAGGTGGCAGCTCAGCCCTCCACCCCTCCTCCACCCTACAGCTCTGTGTTCACCACGCCACGCTACCCTCAGCCTCCCCGCACCGTCGACCCCCACCTGCTCACGCAGCATGGCCCGCTGCTCCACCGGCCGCTCAGTGACGGTCCCTCCTCGCTCAGCTCTGACAACAGGTAACGATGACGCTAACGCTAATGCTAATGCTTTGTTAGATCGCAGGTTTGTTTTGGTTTCGGAGGAGGTGCTGTACAAACACTGATGGGGTTTGTACGCTTGTGTCTTTCCTTCAGCTCCAGTTGTTCCTGCGACTCCTGCTGCCCTTCCTCTCCGTGTAGCTCCTCCCTGTCGGCGCCCATCACGTACGAGACGGACACAAGCCACGCCTCCACGCCCAGCGAGGCCGCGCCCCTCGCTCTCGATGTCACCATGGAAACCATCACCGCCGCCGCCACCCGCTTAGAGGTGAACCGATTTGCTCCCGAGAGGACAGTTGCTGCGGTGGCCATTGACATCAGCGATGTAGATGCCGCCGGAGCTCAGGAACCCATTGCCACGGACCCATCGTTTCCCAACCAGACTGTTACTGTGGCCGTCGTCACCAGGGCGGCCTCCCCCCAGCCCTCCCCTGGTTCAGAGGGGGCACTTCCTGTTGGATCTACGTCTCCCACAAAGCAACAGCTTGCCCTAACGCCATGTACGCCAATGGTAAGCGCCAGTAGCTCCAGTACACTCCCGAGTCCCAGTGTTGGTGACACAGCACACCCTCCTGTCCAAATGATTAGCATTGAGGGCCCGTCTGAGGTCCTCGAAACTACCCCTTCCCCAAAAACCACTTCAGTGTCAAACCCCTCGACCCCAACAGATGGCACTGGCAGACCCACAGCCAACCTAACCCCAGAAACCCTCAATCTAGCAAGAACTTTTGAAGCAGTCCACGTTCCTCGTAGCCCAACCTCAGTGCCATCCCCAGACGTTGGCAGAACTTTGCCACTGATAACAGGTTCTGCTGGACTCCCAACCCTGGACCCAAATCCTAGTTTTGTGCCAATCCTGACACCTTCAAACGTTACCCAAGCTTCTACCCCAGTACCTTCAAAGCTCACCCAAGCTCCAGACTCAGTGCCTACAAACCAAGATGGAGATGCAAAACCTACAAACTTTATCCAATCTCCAAATCTCACAAAGCTTACCCCCTTTCCAGACTCAGGCTTGCCAAACCTTGCCCAAGCTCCAGAGCCAGTACCTTCAAGTCCTAGCCCAGGTCATGATCCACAAACTAAACCCGCCCTCGTTCCAGGTTCAACAGCAAACCCTGTTCTATCTCCTGGACATTCAGACCTTACCCGAGCCAGAGATGCAGCACCCACCACACCCACAGGATCCCAGCACCCAGACCTGTCACCGAGATCAGACTCAACCCTGGTTCCTTCCAGCCCGATACCAGACTTGCCCCAACACCCAGTGGCTGTAGCTGTTTTTGTATCTGGTCCAGATCCGGATGCAGTACCAGTTGATTCAGGTCCTGGTCTGGTGCTGTCTCAACCATCAGAATCAGACATTGTCAGTCCGTCAAATGTCCAGGGTGGTTTTAGGTCTTGTTCTGGTTCTGGTGCTGGTTCCAGATCAGGTATCTTATCCACTCCTGCCCCAGTGCTCACCTTCCCAACATCCTCCTCTTCCTCCTCTCCCTGCCCAGCCATAACCATTGAGGCCGAATCTTTGACCGCTCCTGCTCAGTCATCCCCTTCAGCGCTCTCCCCGTCCTCACCCTCGTCCCTCCCCTCTCCTCCGTTCCTCCCCTCCCCTTCCGCCTCCCCCCCGGCCCCAGCTCTGCTCCTGGACCCCCTCACTGCTCTGCACCCATCCGATAAAGGTGGATCTTCCTCTGGCCACGCCTCCTCGCTCTCCCCGTCGCCTCGTGCCACTCAGTCCCCTCCCAAACAGACTCTCTTCTCCCCCTGCGTCGATGTCTTCGAACCCGGACCTCCCCACTGGGAGGATGAGGAGGAGGAGCAGGTGGAGGACAACGACGAGGATGGCGACGACGACGTGGGAGCCGACGAGAGCCAGTACAGGCATCGACGGCTGACCGGCGACTCCGGGATCGAGGTGTGCAGGTGTCGGATAGAGGAGGAAGATGATGAAGAGGAGGCGAGGGAGGAGGGGGAGAGGGAGGAGGAGGATGGTCGAAGAGGAGGAGGGGAGAGGGAGAAAAAAGGAGGAGGAAACACCGATCTCCACGACAGCGTGGACTGCCCCGCCAGGGGTCAGGTGACCACGGGGGAGGGACTTACACTGTGCAACCCCGCCTCGTCCGCCACGCCACCGTCGGATGACAGCGGCGAGGTCGTCATCGTCATGGAGACGGTGTGACTGACAGGACTGGGCGGATCAAAGCGTCCGAAAAGGGGGGTGGAGAGAAAGCAAACGATGGCGTCCACCACCCTTAAAACTGTTTTCTGTCACCGGAGGAGTTTTGTGAGCGCAGGCGTCGACGCGACGGACACGTCGCTCAGCAGGCGCTGGTCGAGCCGGTTCCGGTGTCCGACGTGTCGCATCATTAAACCGTCAACTGGAACTTGACTTCGCTGTGTTTCCCGGCCACTGCACGGCGACGACCGGCGTTTTTTTAACAGGAGGAGGAGGCGTCTGCATCTGAGGTCGATCGAGTTTTTCACAACCGCCGTCGGCCCTTTGTAAAACATCGAGGGAAAAGACGAGGACTGCCGCGCTTCCTGTTTTGATCCCAAGAGAGAATGAAGAGTAAATCGAGTTCACGTCAATAACAAAACTGTAATTAAAACTGGGAGACTGATCTTTCCCAAAGCGCAGATCTAATTTAATAACGCAGTAAACACTTTCCCATCACGCGCCCCTACAGACCGACAAACGCTAATGTAACCGATACTGCGCTGACCGCGCACGTGGCGCCGCGTTGGGAGCGTTTGACGTAAACATCAGACTCACTCGCACCTCCACCTTCATAAAGTTCGCTTGCCTTACGGCGCGTCGTTCTCTTACGTCTGTCGGTCGCCGGACGACAAACAACAACTTTAAATAGTCGAACGTTCGGCGGCGACACCTCGCTCGCCCGCGGCGATGACGGGGGGGACAAACTGGCTTTGGTTTCAGAGACGAAGCGACAGATGTAGGAGGATGATTCACGCCGACTGACGGAGGGACGACTGATTCATTCGTCCGAGCGAATGTTTCGTCGGAGACGTCTGTCGGGGACGCGGAATCAGGTGGGCAGGTCTCGAAACGGGCGACTCGTCCCTTTATGGAAGGTTTCGCGGCGCGTCGGCCATTTGGCAGAGAAGAGCTTTTCTCGCAGACGGGGATGAAACAATGGACGCTGTCAGACGAAACAAAAGCGCCGAGCGGAGCGGAGACGGGAAGACGTCATCGTTTCTGCCTTTGTGTCTCTCTCTCGCTCTGCGTTGGAGGTCGGATGCGACGACGCTTCGCTAACCGCGTTCGGACCCAAAACCCGCGTCACCCGGCAGAAACCACCGAACGAGTCGAGCCCGGTCGAGGCCTTTTAACGACGCTCTGGTGTCGAGGTTCATTTTTCGCCTGTTGTCGTAACACGTGAATGTTTCCGACGTCGTCAGACGTGACGATGTTTTGCGACGGAAAGACTTAGAGTATATTTTGTCAACGATGGTGTTAGTAACGTTTGTATTGTACACGCTGGTGTATTTATAACCACCTTAGAGCAATATTTTTCATCAGCAAGAGTCTGTATGTAAATAACCCCAGAATATAATCTGCTCCAGGAAAGGTCGGGAGAAATCGTTGGCGGCGGCGGCGGCCAACGAACGCGCAACGATGCCCGAACCCTCCCTTGTGTCTGTGGGTCTGCGTCGCCTCCGAGGCGAACGCGCCATCGTTTCACGTTTTCTTTCACCGCCAGATGTTTCCGCCGGAGCCGTTCGACCCGCGATGCGTTCGCTGACGTTTCCTCACACCCGCTCCCACAAAGTGCACTTGTTTTTTTTTCCGCAGCTTGTCGCGTCGGGCGAAGTTTCACAACCGTTTCAAATTGGCAAAAGTCCGAATAAAATACTGAATTAGAACCGGCCCCGTTATTAAAAAGTTCTGACGATTATCAGTCCCTGTCTCATCACAAACCGTAATCTGTAATTTCACCGGATTGATAGGTTAAATTACCAAAGAGCACAGTGGACAGTTCATGCTCCCACCTCCCCCTCATCAGTTAATCCGGTCCCGGTCCAGACCGGATGTTCCCGGGTCCCTGTATAGCTCTGTTTCTACGGCAACCGCTGCGATGCGGCGGTCACCTGACCTGATTGTTTCACGCGCCCGCATCGCGAATTTCGGCCTGGAGTCCGGTGGACTGATCTTTAAATCCTGTGTCCATGCTGCATTACGACTCGTCACGGGAAGGACGACGGGACACGATGGACGCCGAGCGGACGGATGGTGGGAACCATTGTGCACAAGATTGGATTCCCACGTGAACAGATCCAATCTTCTTTTTCTAAACCTGCGGGGGTGAATCCACAGAACCGGGTTTTGAGCTGATCTGGACTCTGGGAAGCTCCAGGAGGATTATGACTTGTTTTGGTTCGCCTCAAGGGGTGAGGTCGGAAACCCCCGACGCGACTCAACTGAACTTCAGGCTGAACTTTTGTGCCCAAGGACGAGGAGCCGGTGGAGGCCGAAGGACCTCGGGGGGGGTGACGCCGAGCCGTCGATGTTGTGGTTGATGTTGTGGTTGATGGTGTTTTTTTTTGTTTACCTGAACTAATAAGGTTATATATCTCCATGGTCACAGAGTGCCATTTCTACTCGACAACTGTTAGCGTTAGCCGGAGCCGCTCGCGCCGGTTCGAGCTCCCAACCCGGAGTGAATGGGGAAGCGTGTGTGTCTGTGGTAGCTCAGGTTCCCCCGAGGATCCGCTGCTCTCAGATCAGCCTCGGGGACGGGGACGCTTCGGATGACCTCACCGCACCAGGGCGTCGGCGCCGGAGAGAGAGATCCGGCAGCAGTGCCAAAAGAGAGACGAAGTGTGTGGAGCTCCTGAGTTTCTTTGTGGCTCAGTGGCCACAGCAAGACGCCAGCTCGCCCAGCGTGGGGGTGTCGGGGGGGGGTCAGTGCCCGTGGTGCTGCGAGGCATTTAAGGGTTAAAGTCTGAGGCCCGTGACCCGTCCCGCGAGGCCGATGTCAGGGCCGACCTTTGGGAAACAGGTCTTCTGTTTGTTTTCGTAGTTTTTCCCATCGTCCTCCCTCTGAAGGACCGAACACACACGACGGGTCGCGTTTGGTTTTTCAACGAGCCGCTGACTCCGGATCACACGAACCAGAACCAGAACCAGAACCAGGAACCAGAACCAGGAACCAGAACCATGATCGGTCAAAGATTCAGGCCTCGACTCTTAACTTACTAAAAGCTCACGCTCCAACAGGAGCCCCCCCCAGATCAGTCTGTCCCTTATTATTACGATGACAACAATGCTAATTATTAGTATTATCTAATTAACAGTGTGTGTGTGTGTGTGTGTGTGTGTGTGTGTGTCACCTAACTAAACCAGCCTGTTCTAACGGTGTGTGAAAATATACTGAATAAAACTGTCAAACTGACGACCCGCCCGTCTCCGCTCGTCCAGCAGAAACACGTTCACCCGACGGGGAACGATCAATCGTTATTGATTGAGACCCAATGATGACATCATTTACTGATTTACTAAATTTAAAACAGTAATTTTTGTTATTAGAAATGTTTATTTGGGGAAAACAAAATCACTGATCACCTTTTATTGATCGAACATCCTGATCTTTCAGTTTGATCACATGTATGTTATGAGCTTCATCTTGATCTACTTGGCTCCGCCCTCCCACCCCGCCCTCGGAGTGACGACGACCTTATAAGGTAACGGCTGCAGGACCACGCCCAGCCGCCCCTGCAGGTTGGGCGGGGGAGCCCCGTGCGGCAGCCCGAAGCTCATTCGCTGGAGCAGCGAGGACAGGACGAGGAAGAGCTCCAGCCGGGCCAGCGATTCGCCCACGCAGACCCGAGGCCCCGCCCCGAACGGGAGGAAGCAGGGGGGCGTGACCCGCCGACCCCGGTCGTCGAGGAAACGATCTGGGAAGACGAAGGCGGTGAGATCCGGTGCGCTCGTCGGAGAGCCGGTGAGGTTAAACGCGTGTTTTACCTGGGTTGAACAGGTCGGGTTTGTCCCAGAGTTCGGGGTCGTGGTGGATCGACCACATGTTGACCAGGACGCGAGTCCCGCGGCCGACGGCGTGGCCTCCGATACTGCGGGAAAACAAAGAGAGAGAGCGTTCACGCCGTCCGCTGGTTGCCGCGCGACGGCTCCAGCTCACGCGTTTTACGCGCGGGCCGACCTGCTGCGGGTCAAGGCGGCGTGAGGGATCAGCACCGGGCTGACCGGTCGGATCCTCATGCCCTCGTTGATGACGCAGTCCAGGTACGGCAGCCGGCCGCGGTCCGACAGGCACACCGCTCGCTCGCCGCCGACGTTCTCGTCCAGCTCCTTCTGCACGCGATCCTGGACCTGAGGGCGCGACCTTGATCAGAGGGACGCTTCAAGAAATCCTGCCGCGGTATCATCGGCGTCAGGAGTCGCGGTTACCTCGGGGTGGTGCAGCAGGTAGGCCAGGATCCACAGCAGCGTGGTGGACGTCGTCTCCACCCCGGCGCCAAAAGCCTCGGCCGCCGTCATCAGCACGTGGTCGTCCGTGATCCCGCCTTCCTCCGAATCGGGCGACCCGCCCGTCTGACCCATGAGCAAGGCGTCCAGGAGATCACGGGGGTCGCCGTCGCCCAGCGTCGCCTGGATCGGGGTCGCAGCTGAGCGGATCGAGCCGGCGGACAGAGCCTCGTGTGTGTGTGTGTGTGTGTGCGTTACCTTGTGCTCCGCCAGTTTGCGTGTCAGCAGTCGGTCTCTGACGACGATGCAGTCCTTCAGTTTACTGAGGGACCTGTTGGGAAAGACCTGAGGGACGGAGGGAATTCCAGTGTGAGACCTTGAGACCACCTTGAAAAGTGACGACATTCCTCTGGGAAAAATAAGGACGTTTGGAATTTTTTTTTTTTAGGAAAAGTCAGACGATGCAGGTTGTCGCACCTTCATCCAGGGGTAGACGTCCACCAGCCCCCCCGCGGCGACGGTCTGCACGATGCCGTCGTTGTACCGGATCACCTCCCGCAGCTCCGCGTCGCCGTGGCGATACGTGGCGCCGAACACCAGCGTGCACACCACGTTGGTGATGGCCCGGGTCACCGCGGGAGACGGGTCGAAGCCGCGCCTCCCGCCGGACAGCAGCTCCACGCACAGACTGTCCACCGAGGACAAAACTGGAGGGACAGAAGACAGGAACGTCACGGAGTGAACAGAAGGGCCAGAGACGGCGCGACGAACAAAGACGAGCACCGATGTCCTGCAGACGGCCGGTTCCTTCTCCGAACAGGGTGAAGGAGTTGTGGACGAGGCGGCGGTGGAGCTTCCACAGCGGCGAGTAGTCTGCGAACGCGATGTCCTTCCCTCCCCTGGTCAGCAGGTCCGTGGTCACCTGCAGAGCAAACAGGAAGCTCACCCACGGATCGACGCATCGATGGATCGATCGACCGATCGCTTCTTCGTCTCACCATGCTCGGCCGTCCGGCAAAGTCTCTCCCCCTCTGCAGCAGGACTTCCCTGGCGTGCTGGTGGTCGTTCACCACCACGGTGTAGTGAGGGCCCAGGTAGAGCGCGAACAAAGACCCGTACCTGAGACACAGGTACGCACGGACGATCGGTCAGGCGTGAATGGGCGTGATTCTTTTGGATCGATCCAGGTCGACATGATTGTCGTGACGTGACGTCCAAGACAACAACAAACATGTCAGAGGGAAGGAGGAGGCGTCACGGTCTCACCTGCGGGCCAGCCGGGAGAAGAGGAGGTGCGGGGGGAGGCCTCCTCCCAGCCAGGGGAGGCTGCCCAGGACGGGGACCCGCGGCAGGCAGGGGACGGAGCCGGAGGACGCCGGGCCGTTCCCGAGCGCGGACCGACGCATCGCCAGGGGCACGACGACGACGGCTGCGGCGAGGAAGAGGATGATGAGGAGGAGGAACAGGAGGAAGGAGGAGGAGGTGGCGGGGGAGGGAAGGAGGGAGGTGAAGGTAGTAAGAGAGGAGAGGAGGTGAGCGAACATGGCCGAGGCGGGAAGCGACTGGAGACGGGCTGAGGGAGTCCGGCTTTTAATCTCAGGGAGAGACCTTGGAGAGGTCAGAGGTCGTGTGTGTGTGTGTGTGTGTGTGTGTGTGTGTGTGTGTGTGTGTGTGTGTGTGTGTGTGTGTGTGTGTGAGTGAGTGTGTGTGTGTGTGTGTGTGTGTGTGTATCTGGGTCAGTCAACCTTGATGTTATCGCTGCGGTTTCAACACGAGACGAACCGCGGGTAAAAACACGAGGACGTGCGTGTTTTTCCTCCGACCTGAAGGATGTGAACAGGTGGAGCGAACAGGAGGTGGCTCAGCGCCATGGCAACGGCCTGTCTTACCTCGCCCGCCCACACACACACACACACACACACACACACACACACACACGTCCATCACACTGATCGGACCCATGCGAGGCGACCCGTTGGAGGGGCCCGACCCGAACGTTGGGAACTTGAAGGCCCCGTCTGTGGTGTGTTGTTACTATAAGTACAGGATACTCTCAGTACTCCAAGTACTCTCAGTACTCCAAGTACTCCAAGTACTCAGATACTGAGGGAACTTCCTGTTTGCTGGGAGTAAACGATGGTTGATGTTTTTCGGATCACTCCGTCACGCCGCGGTTGAAACGAAAGGTGAAAAATCTGGACGGCTTATCTTTACATAACGCCGTCCCCCGAATCTCTCCGCCAGTTGCCATGGCGACAGCATCACGGCGACCGCTGTGCAGGAATGTTGGATGTGGGGCAGTGAGATCGTCTCTCTCTCTTTCTCTCTCCCCTTCTTCTTCTCTCTCTCCTTCACCCTCTCTCTCTCTCTCTCTCTCTCCCTCTCTCTCTCCTCCCCCCCCTCCTCCTCCCTCTCTCACCTCTCTCTCTCCCTCCCTTCCCCACCTTTTCCCTCTCTCCCTCTCTCCTCTCTCCCTCCTCCTCTCCCTCTCTCTCTCTGTCTCTTTCCCTCCCTCTCTCTCTCTCTCTCTTTCCCTCCCTCTCTCTCTCTCTCCTCTCTCTCTCCCCTCCCCCTCCCTACCTCCCCTCCTCCCTCCTCCTCCCTCTTCCTCCTCCTCTCTCTCTCCCTCCTCTCTCCCTCCTTCTCCTCTCTCCTCTCTCCTCCCTCTCTCCCTCCCCACCTCCCCTCTCCCCCCTCCCCCTCTCCCTCCCTCACCTCTCTCTCTCTCCTCCCCTCCCTCTCTCTCTCTCTCTCTCTCCCTCCCTCACCTCTCTCTCTCCCTCCTCCCCCCCCCCTCCCCTCCCTCCCCTCTCTCTCTCTCTCTCCCTCTCCCTCTCTCCTCTCTCCTCTCTCTCTCTCTCCCCCCTCTCCCCTCCCTCCCTCCCTCCCTCTCTCTCTCCCTCCCCTCCCCTCACCTCTCTCCCCCCCCCCCCTCCCCCTCCCTCCCTCTCTCTCTCCTCCCTCCTCCTCTCTCTCTCTCCCCCTCTCCCCTCCCCTCCCCTCCCTCCCTCTCTCCCTCCCCTCACCTCTCTCTCCCTCCCCTCCTCCCCCTCCCTCCCTCCCTCCTCTCTGCAGCACTGCGGAGCTGTCCGCGGTGCTGAAACCGGTGCGACACGATCACCGTTCGCTCCGACCGGACCGTGACCAGAACGTCGACGGTCCGGTTCGTTGTCCTCGTGTGACGTCATCCTCGCACCTGTCGTCCTCGTGCCGCGTCACACCTGCGCACAGCGACACGTTTGTTAAACAGTGATTCAGTTTCGACGACTTGTTGTTTGTTTACACGTCGTCGTCAACAACAACAACAACAACAACAACAGCAGCAGCAGCAGCAGTGATGGATCTCCACCCCTCTCTCGGACCCCCACCCCGCCCCCCGGACCCCCCCGGTTGTATAATCGCTGTTGCCGCAGTGAAGGAAACCCCTCTCTCCTCGCGCGCCGACGTTGCTTTCCCGCCTGTCCTTTTATGGTGCGGGGATACCCGCCGTCACTGCCGGATGCTGCCCATGTATGGGCAGCTGCGAAGCGCGCGGCGGGGGGAATCCCTCGCGCCGGCGCCGGCCAATGAGACGGGTCCGGGAGTTACCTTGGAGACAGAGAGTATAAAACGGGGCGGCGAGCGGAGGGAGCCCAGCATCCTCAGCATCACCGAGCGGACCCACGGATCGCGCCGACGGGCTCCGGCGACGGGATTTATCGTTTTTTAAAACAACAACAACAACACACGGGCCATCTTCGAGCCTTCGGTTCCTCTTGACCCGGTTCGGTTCGGTTCTCCACCAATCACGCCATGCTTCTGGAGCGCGACGACAGCTTCATGTCAGAGTTTGAGGACGCGTGCAGCGCCTGGGTGGACAGCGTGGGCGCGTGCCCCAGCGACGGCACCGACTCTGACGTGGGGTCACCTTTCTGCCAAGGTGTGTGTGTGTGTGTGTGTGTGTGTGTGTGTGTGTGTGTGTGTGTGTGTGTGTGTGTGTGTGTGTGTGTGTGTGATGAGATGATCAATACAACAACAGGGGCCGGTGTGATGGGGGTGATTGGTGTGATTGGAACATTGGAACTCCACACCGTATCGATCTGTTCTGTGGAGGCTGCTGAGCTGATATTATGCAATAACAATAACACTCCCTCCTCCCACCTCCTCCCACCTCCTCCCTCCCTCTCCTCTCTCCCTCTCTCTCTCTCTCTCTCTCTCTCTCTCTCTCTCTCTCCACAGTTTTCTCTCCGGGAACTGACGCCTCTGACTCAGATTTCTTCTCCGACTTCAGCGACTGCTCCTCGGACACGCTCTCGCCGTCCCTCGGCTACACCGGCAGCTTCTTCTCCGAGCCGGAGGCGTCCCCTGCGGCCGCGGGGCTGAGCAGCACCGCGGACGCGATCCTCAACATGATCACGGAGATCGTCGGGATCTGCACCGAGATGGAGCAGCAGGGCGACGCCGGCTCCCTCCGCCACTCCCCGGCCGCGGCTCCCGGGCCGGACGCGGGCGTCCCGCCCCCCGCCCCCGCCTCCAAGCCGGCGGCGGTGGTGGTGAAGAGCGAGTTCG
>JAFBJZ010000111.1:680000-705000 GCA_016785225.1 Psettodes erumei | reverse complement strand
CACTTTCGTTCAGGAGCTAGCTGTTCAGTTAAGTGTGTTTATACTGGCTAACTGAGCTAAGCTAACCGTCACATTCATTGACTCAAACTTTTTGTGTTTTTTCCGGTTTGCTAAATATTTAGAGTCACCAGTTAAGGTTCTTTTTTTCTTTTTTAGCATTTGGTGGTCACGAAAATTAGCACACTGGCTAAAGGCAGCTAACAGTTTGTTCCAAGTTAGCTAGCAGTTAGCTAGTTGAGGAGCCACAGCGTTTTCCTGTCAGGTTAGCTAACTGGGTACATGTTAGCAGTTAGCTTACTCCACCTTTTAGCAGCTGATCTACCTTTATGGGGGCTAACATTAATCAAACAACAGTTAGCTAACAGTTTATTGTTGCGGTGAAACGTTTTGCTGCGTCACGCTAGCTAACCGTTTAGCTAACCGTTTAGCATTCGGTTGCTATGAGGAATTAGCTCAGGTCGACTCGTGCCACGTTTTCCTCCTCGCCGTTTCTTTCCAGGCGTTTATCGAGTCGCTGTTGGAGCGAGCCGACCGAGCGGAGAGCCAGTTACTGCAGCTCGGCTCGCGCGCGCCGATGCATACGCCGACACGTACGCACCTGCACCTGTCCGAGGGGGGCGGAGTCTGGGCGGCAGCGCCGACGACATCATCGCAAACAAGATGCAGGAAACCATTGGCAACCGAGTGAGATTTTTTTTTTCAGAATGTATTATTCATCAGAAACGAGTCACACTTGTTTTATCACGTTTCCTCCTCCTCCTCCTCCTCCTCACAGAGGAGTTACAGCGTTTCAGGCTCCTGCAGACTGGGAGAGCAGCTGCACAGCCACCTGCACTACAGGTACCTGAACACCTCCTGTACACACCTGGCCCACCGGAGCGTGGACCATAAAAGAATCCACAAATAATTCCTAACGCATCCCTTCGTGTTTCCCAGTGGTCCGACTGTGCGAACCCTGTCTCTGGGTTCGAGGGGGTGGGACCTGGCGGAGGGGGTGGTGCACCTTCACCCCCATCACGACCCTCCGCCCTGGGCTCTGCGAGAGAGAGCGGGGGGCGGGAGCACAGACAGATTCTGGTACGTGAACGCCGAGTTGACGGGGAGCGCCTGAAGGCACCGCGAGGTTTGAGAAATCCTGTCGACGAGGTCGAGGTTGGAGCTGCAGGTCACGTGACCCCGGACGGGTTAAATGTTTCGTCCTTCTTCTTCTTCTTCTGTGTCCAGGGTCGCGGAGGGAGGATGGGGTCAAACGTGGAGCACGAGAAACCGTCGTCACCACAGCACCGAGGAGGAGGAGGAGGAGGAGGAGGATGAAGAGGAGGAGGGATCCTGGAGCAGCGCAGAGATGAGGAGGCTCGTCTTCTCCAGGACGTGCACACCTGGATCAGGTAAACTCCATCTTTTTGTCGACCTGAACTTTTCTTTTCCCATCAGACCGCTGCAGATTTCGTGTTTTCTCCGTGCAGACGCCCCCTCCTCCCCTCCCCCCGCCCGGCATGGCGGCGGCGGCGGCGGCGTCAGGCAGCTGGGGGCGGACGCCTTGAGGCTGAGGGCGGGGCTTTTCTGCGTCTTCCCGTATCTGGACGTGCGCTCGCTGCTCCGCGCCGCCGAGGTGTGCTCCGACTGGCGGTTCGTCGCCAGGCACCCGGCGGTTTGGACACGCCTCCGGCTGGAGAACGCCAGAGTGTCTGCCGAGGTACGAGAGCCTTCATCAATACTGAGATTAGATCAGATTATAGATTACAGATTAGAAAAACGTAAGACTGTGTGTGTGTGTGTGTGTGTGTGTGTGTGTGTGTAGTTCCTGACCACTCTGTCTCAGTGGTGCACACAAACCCAGTCCGTGGTTCTGAACAACCTGAAACCGCGAGGCCGGCGACCCGACGAGACCCGGGAGGACTACCACAGGAACGTGAGGTAAAACGCACCTGGAGGTAAAGGGACACCTGAGAGCGCTCCGAGTGCATTGTGGGTACTGTAGTCGACCTGGTTTTGTTTTTGCTGTGACGTCAGAGGCAGCGTGGAGCCGGGGGTGGAGGCCCTGCTGCGCTCGGCAGGTGGCAGCCTGCTCCACCTGTCCGTGTCCCAGTGTCCTCACGTCCTCACTGACAGGACGCTGTGGTTGGCCAGCTGCTACTGCAGGAACCTGCAGACGCTCACGTACAGGTGACTCCCTTCACCTGTCTGATCGACCACCTGTCTCACTCTTCACCTGTCTGACTGATCACCTGTCTGACCGACCACCTGTCTCACTCTTCACCTGTCTGACTGATCACCTGTCTCACTCTTTACCTGTCTGACCAATCACCTGTCTCACTCTTCACCTGTCTGATCGACCACCTGTCTCACTCTTCACCTGTCTGATCGACCACCTGTCTCACTCTTCACCTGTCTGACTGATCACCTGTCTCACTCTTTACCTGTCTGACTGATCACCTGTCTCACTCTTTACCTGTCTGACTGATCACCTGTCTCACTCTTTACCTGTCTGACCAATCACCTGTCTCACTCTTCACCTGTCTGACCGACCGCCTGTCTGACTGATCACCTGTCTCACTCTTTACCTGTCTGACTGAACACCTGTCTCACTCTTTACCTGTCTAACCAATCACCTGTCTGACCAATCACCTGTCTCACTCTTTACCTGTCTGACCAATCACCTGTCTCACTCTTCACCTGTCTGACCGACCGCCTGTCTGACTGATCACCTGTCTCACTCTTTACCTGTCTGACCAACCACCTGTCTAACCAATCACCTGTCTGACTCTTCACCTATCTGACCGACCACCTGTCTCACTCTTTACCTGTCTGACTGAACACCTGTCTCACTCTTTACCTGTCTAACCAATCACCTGTCTGACCAATCACCTGTCTCACTCTTTACCTGTCTGTGCACACAGGAGTTCATCAGATCCGCTGGGTCAGGAGGTTCTCTGGGCCCTGGGCGCTGGCTGCAGGAACATCAGCAGCCTCCAGGTGGCGCCAGCCCACCCCTGGTCAGTGTGGACTCACAGGTGTGCACACTAAACCGGCGGTTTGATGCCGTGCTAACATTTTTACTTGTCGCCCATCTTCCCGCCTCTTCAGCCAACAACCGACTCGTTTTGGAAATCGCTGCCTGCAGACGATTGGTCGATGCTGGCCGCACCTCCGCTCCCTCAGCGTGGGCGGGGCTGGCTGCGGGACACAGGGATTGGCTGCTGTTGGTGAGATTAAACATCCATCGCGTCGGTCGTCTTCAACGCGCCCGCGCTCGTTCACTCGATTTGTTGTTTTGTTCGCGTGCAGCGCGCACCTGCGCTCACCTGCAGGTGTTGGAGCTGGAGCGAATCAGCGACCTGGGCCTGCAGGCGACGGCCGAGTTGTGCGACGCCGGACTGAAGAGTCTGCACACGCTGATCCTGACGCACACGCCCGTCAGCGGCCAGGCCATCCTGCACTTCCACAGTGAGACGCACAAACTGCCGACGCACACGCTCGTTACCGCACTGACCGACAAACCTGCCTGTGTGTGTGTGTGTGTGTGTGTGTGTGTGTGTGTGTGCCTGCAGGCGCGTGCGACAACATCAGATCCATCGTGGTCGACGTCTCGGCGTCGGATTACTTCGAAGAGCCCGACACTCAGGAAGCTCAGCACCTGTTCGGAGAAATTCTCAGCACGTTAAAGGTGAGATCGCTGAGAACCGATCAATAATCAATAACAGGATCGGAGGTGAGGTCAAAGCAGCTGCGGTTCTGTGTTTCAGGTTCTCCAGAAGCGGCCCGGCCTGTGCGACGTCCTGCAGGTTAAAGCTGGGGGATTCTGTTGACCCGCGAGGACCCTCAGAACCGGAACCAGCCCCCGACCAGTCGAAGCCCGGTGCGATCATCCTGGACCAGAACCGACCAGAACCTGGACTGGTCCACGTTCGTCTGTTTCCCTTCTCCAGTCTGAAACCACGACCCACCAGAACCTTTTTCTTGTCCCGTGATCCTGACCCGGGTCAGGTCAGGTGACCCGGATTCTCAGCTGACGAACCCTTTAATGTTCCTGACGTAACAGGAAACCTTTCATCTCACCTGCTGATAATGTCACTTCACCTTAAAGATAAGCACAACACACACACACACGAGTACGCACAAACGCACACGCCAAAGACATCAATCGATCAATCACGTGTCATTTTACCACCAATAAATCACTTCCTCCTCAGTCACTGTGGCGTCGTCAATGAACCGCCTGTGGCGTCCACCAGGGGGCGCCGCTCAGACCCCGTGGCACTGCGGGATGATGGGAGACGGGTTTGTTGTCACACGCGTTCCAAGGTTGAGGTTGTTTATCTCGAGCCGAGCGCCGCTCCACGGGGTTCGAAGGTCGGGCGCTCGCCCCGCGCCTGAGGAAATGGGCCGGCGGGCGACCTTTGACCCCGGCGGCAGAGGGACGGCACGTGGCGGGCGGCTCGTAAACAGAGAAAGTCGTGCGTGTCGCGGAGCCAGCGGGTGTCGTGTGTCACCGCGCGGTCGCCATGGTTTTCCTCAGGCGGACGCTGCTGCTTCGCTACCTGCTGCCGGCGGCCATGTTGGCTCTGCTCCTCCTCGTCAGCTCCTCCTGGCTGCGTGAGTGTCGGCCATGGTTCTGTTACCGACGAGACCGACGTCCCGTTTCTCTGGAAGGCGAATAAACGACGTCGTAAACAAACACGTTGTTGACGTCTGCACGCGTGGTTTTGAACCAGCAGGGGGCGGCAGAGCACTTCCTGTGTCAGACAGCTCGACGCCGCTCGTTAACGCCGCCGTCTCTTTCGTGTCTGCAGCTCAGGGTGGCGTCTGCGGCAGCGCCTGGCAGCCATGTTTGATTTTCTCCCGCCAAACAGTAGGACCAACACGGCGTCGCACGTTCACGTACGTACAAAGAAGCCGGTCGACTTAAACGCACTTCCTCTTTTCCAGCCCGAGCCTCCGCCCCTCCCCGGCGGGTGGGCGGAGCCCGACGGAGCCACGCCCCTCATAAAGGAGTGTCCCGGCCAGTCGTTCCAGGCCCGGCGCCTGCTGCTCCACCTGAGGTCCAGCCTGTCGGGCGACGGGGATGACGTCCTGCTGGAGCCGTACCTGCGGAGCTGGGACGAGCTGCTCAAGTACGACGCCGCGCCACAAGGTCCGGTCCGGTTCCGTTCCGGTTCACCGCCCGCTTGAACCCGTCCGTCCTCTCTGTGGCGTCTCCTCTTCAGCTTCATGGAGTCTCTGGGGACGGTGGTCGGCTTCTTCTCTCAGAAGGTGAAGACGAAGATCGCGCTGGTGCGAGAGCTGTCTCTCGAACGCGGAGCAGAGGCTCATGGGAAACGCGGTCCGGCTGATGGGACTCCGGCGTCACCGGGACTCGGAGCCGAGGTGAGTCACACCGCGCGACCGCTCCTGAAAGGAGGCGGCGGGGAATTAACCGTCCGACCTTCTCCTCCGGAGGCGTATCGCTCGGTCCGATCCATGGTGGAGGCGGAGCTAAAAGAGGGCGTGGTCGACTTCTCCCGCCGCACGGACTCGGGCTGCAGGACGCTGCTGCGGCTGCATCGCTCGCTGCTGTGGCTGAAGCTGATGCTGGAGGGTCTCGCCGAGGGGCCGGACGCCGAGGGACGACACAGGACCCCCGGCGAGCTCAGCAGGTAACAGGAAACCGCCGCCGCAACAAACGAAAACTCGAACCCGGACACCTGAAGTCGCTTCCCCCCCCCGCCCACCCAGGGACGCCTACAGGGTGGCGCTGGCCCCCCACCACGGCTGGGTGCTCCGCCAGGCCGCCGAGCTCGTCTTCCTCGCCCTCCCGGACCGGCGGTACTTCCTGCGGCTGGTGTGCGTGGAGGACCAGCGGGAGGCGGGGCCAGAGCTGGGCGTGGTCATCCGCGCCCTGGCGCAGGTGCACGGGCGAACGCAGCGAATCCTGGCCGAGCACGGGATGCTGGAGCTGCCGTGAGGTCCGCGATGACGTCATCGGACGCCGCGTGGCCTCAGAGGGAGGCTGATGATTAGTAAACATGAACTGTGTAAACAAACAAACAAACAGCAGATAATAATAATAATAATAAACATGTTTTAATTGATCCGCGTGATTCGTCACGTCTGTTCAATAATGTTTCCGGTTTTTTCAACACCTGAGTTTCTTTGTTCTACCTGGAGGAGGAAGTTCTGACGTCAGAGCGCAGTCGGACCTGCAGAGCCAGGGTTTGACACCGTGCCGAATGTTAAACCACTTCATGAAAAGGAGGGAAAGCGTTCAATCAGCGTATCAATCAGTGCGCGGATCGATCAGCGCGCAGGGAAACTTCAAATCAGGCGTTTTCACGCGACGTTCGAGGCTCCACGAGCCAAAAAAAACTTACTGAACTCACAACATTTTACACAACTTTGCGCATCTCGATGACGCCGAACTGTGAGTGACATCACGACGATTAGCGGAAGTGTTGACGTAACGTCGACGGGACCGAGCGGACTCGTCAGCGAGCAGAGGAACTTTAAATTACGTTGTTTTCGGATGGAGTTTGGTGAAGGACTCCGCAGGTCCTGGTCCTGCCGCCTCCCGCTGCTCGGACCCGGGACCCGGGACCCTTCACCTGCTTTGAACGTTACCGCGGGGCGAGCGGTGCACCTGCAACACCTGTCCGTCCCGAAACATGGCCAGGTGAGGAGGAACCGTGCGCACACGTCATCACCTCCTCAGGTAGGTAGGTGTGTGTGTGTGTGTGTGTGTGTGTGTGTGTGTCACTGACGGTAAAAAATAATAGTAACTGTTATTAAACTGTTATTACGTCACATTTAAAAAAGTTAAAATAAAAGACGCTGCACCAATGGGCGGGCTCCGCTCGCCCCACGTGTCCGGAGACACACCTCACTCAGGAGGTGAATCAGCTGTGGGGGGGGCGTGTCGGCGGAAGCGGCCGCTCCTCACGCGGATCCCTCTCAGCGGCGGGCGGGGCTCTCCGGTCCCACACTCCGGCTCGCGGTTCGGAGAGGACGGGAAGTTTGTTTTCTTTCCTGGAGACGCGCGTGAAGAGGAGAAGACCCGCGGGGTGAGTTCGTTTTCACCTCCGGCTGTTCGCGTTGTTGTTGTTGTTGTTTCCGGTGGACAGGTGTGCTCACGTCGTCCCGTCAGAAATCAGCACGTTTACCTGAGAGGGAAACGCAGCTCCCCGAGTATCGATCTGCTGATTAGCTGATCAATCGATCCGCGGAGAGCACTTTCGCGTTGGAGTGGTGTTTTAAAGGGGCGCGCGCCTCTGCGTTTACTGATCGATCGATCAGCTGACCAGTGAATCGATTCTTTAATCAATTTACCTCATCTGTTGTTGTTGTTTACACCTTTGTGCTCTGTGGTTTGTTTGGGTATCGATGAGCTCATCGATACTGATAGTAAACTCCGGTTTTGTTTGGGGGGGTCGGACCTGCCCCCCCTCCCGTCTTGTGTTGATGAATCAGCTCCACGTGGAAATTGAATTCTCATGGTCTTAACGTGATTCGGGTTAGCGGGGTAAACAGGACGTGACGTCAGAACCGGGCATTTTAACGAACGTTACCGACTCAGTTTCGTGTGTTTACGGGGGGTGGAGTGTCGGACCTGCCCCCCCCCCCGTCTGCAGGGGGCGTCTGATTTACCTGCAGAGATGAGCCGGCGGCGGAGTGCAACTACTACTACTACTGCTAAATACTACGAGTATTAGTATCAGTAGTATTCGTTGTTGTCAGTACTCCTAAACGTTTGGACTGTGGTTACTTCCGTGTCGTCTCACTTCAGTTTCACTTCGAAAAACGTCACGTCGGTGTCATCTGACTCGTTCACGAGTCACGTGACCAGGGTGTGTGTGTGTGTGTGTGTGTGTGTGTGTGTGTGTGTGTGTGTGTGTGTGTGTGTGTGTGTGTGTGTGTGTGGGTGTGTGTGTGTGTGTGCCTGCTTCAGGTTACTCAAAGTCAAACACTGCAGACCTGTTCTCACAATAGCCCTCTGTGTGTGTGTGTGTGTGTGTGTGTGTGTGTGTGTGTGTGTGTGTGTGTGTGTGTGTGTGTGTGTGTGTGTGTGTGTGTGTGTGTGTGTGTGTGTGTGTGTGTGTGTGTGTGTGTGTGTGTGTCTCACCTGAACAGGTAAATAAAATTCCTTCCTCTGACCGCAGTAGAGTCTTGCTGCAGTTCAGCACCTGCCGTGTGTGATTGGAGTTTGATCAGCGATCTGTGTATTGATTACGACATAGAAATGAGTATTGATTAGATTTACTTCCTTATCTGTTGAGTTTGAGTCTGACAGCTGAAAATAAAAAAAAAAAAATTGTCTTTCTTCAGATTTTGAATCATCCTGAGCGGCCAATCACCTGCCTGCTCTGTGACCTCACCGCTGATATTGATCGGGTCATTGATCTGGAAGTGGCCTGCGTCTATGAAGAGAGGAGTCCGTCACGGCTGCTGCTGATTCTGGTTTATTGATCGTACCTGAACCAGACTGGAGCACCTCAGGTGCTGGTTCGTTGCTCAGCTGACCTGTTCCCCAGACTCCGATTGGCTGACGAACAGCAGAACTCCTTGTTATTGGTCAGGTGATTGTTTCCAAAGAAAAACAATGGCGGCATCAGAACTGATCCAGGACCACGACGACATTCGGCCCCACGTGGAAGCGAATGTGACCACAACAAATCCCCCGACGCCTCCTCGTCCTCCGAGGGTCGCCAACGGAAACCCGACTCGCCACGCCTCCTCTCCGACGCCCCTCGCGGACTCCCCCGACGGCAGAAAGAAGCAGGAGAGCGGCCGACTGAGCAGCCGGCTCCAGCAGAACCAGCTGCTTCAGACCCTGAGTAGCCGACTGAGGCGGCACTGCGACTACGTGAAGATCGCCGTGCCCGAGGAACGCGCCAACCGCCTCCCGAAGGAGTGGTGGAAGACGGGCGTCGCCTTCCTCTACGCCGTGTTCAACCTCGTCTTCACCACCGTCGTCATCACCATCGTCCACGAGAGGGTGCCGGACAAGTCGGTGAACCCGCCGCTGCCCGACAAGTTCTTCGACTACGTAGACCGGGTTCCCTGGGCCTTCACCGTCACCGAGGTCAACGGGCTGATCCTGGTCGGACTCTGGTTCGTCCAGTGGATCTTCCTCAAACACAAGTACGATTGCGTTGGTGGGGAGGGTCTTCAGGTCTTTAGATCTTCAGCTGAAGATCCTGTAAAACCTCTTTGATCATGAGCTGCTCAATCCAAACTTCTTCTCTCTGCAGAGCGATCGTGGGCCGACGCTGTTTCTTCTTGATCGGGACTCTCTACATGTACCGCTGCGTCACCATGTACATCACCACGCTGCCGGTGCCGGGCGTCCACATGATCTGCGCTCCGAAGGTGCGTGTCGACGCGCCCCCTCGCCCGCGGTTCACGTGCACATGCTGCTGCTGTCGGCTGACGTTGTGTTCTTTGTGCAGCTGTACAACAACTCGACGGGGAAGATCTGGAGGATTCTGAGGCTGATCTCAGGAGGAGGTAAAGCTTCGACGGCGCGTGTCCGTTTCACGGAGACGGAAGCTCATAGTTTCTGAAAACTGTTTTGTTGTGTTCAGGTTTATCTCTGACCGGCTCTCACCTGATGTGCGGCGACTTCCTGTACAGCGGCCACACCGTGATGTTGACGCTGTCCTACCTGTTCATCAGAGAGTGTGAGGGCACGCCCGGTGGAAGGACACGCCGGTTCTTTGAGGGGAATGTTTGCCGAACTCCATGTTTGTCTGCTTCGTTTCCAGACTCTCCTCGGTGGATGTGGTGGTACCACTGGATCTGCTGGGTCCTCAGCGCCTCGGGCGTCGTCTGCATCCTGATCGCCCACGAGCATTACAGCATCGACGTGGTGATTGGGTACATCGTCACCACCAGGACCTTCTGGTGGTATCACACCATGGCCAACACGCACGTAGGTGGAAAGGTCATCGAAGCTGGAACCAGTAAATTAAGGCGATGGGTGGATTGGAAATCAATTAATCCAATCATTGATAAATTATTTTTTCAGGCGCTGCGTCAGGCTCCCAACAACTACCTGTCGAGGACGTGGTGGAACCCCATCTTCAACTTCCTGGAGAAGAACGTCCAGACAACGGTTCCCATCGTGTTCTCGTGGCCGGTGGGCCTCCCCTCGTCCTGCAGGAAGAGGTACAGGATCGTGGAGGGGGGACGGGACGAGTGACAACAGTGCTGGGGGGGTGATAAGTGACCTGAGCTGATGGAACCCGTGTCCATCCGTCCTGACGCCTGAGGACGGATGGACGACATCAGTTTATTTATTAGAAGCAGCATTTCCACCTCTCCTGATTACCAAGGAAGAGGAAGCGCCTGCAGGAGGAAGAGGAGGCGGCACGAGGAAGGTGCCGTGTTACGTTTACATCATCACCTGGTACTTACGAGTCACAATCAAACTACGGTCCGTCGTCCACCTTTTTACCTGCGAAACAGAGAAAGGAAGAGATGAACGGTTGACGTCAAACCACGAGTTTGACTGTGAGCGGTAAAACGAGCCCGAGTTTCACTTTGCTGCTGGACGTTACTTGCTCGCCAGTCGTCACCCGTCCTGAAACATCTTCTCTCCTTCCTGTTTCTGGGACACAACAGAAGAAAACAACCTGTCACACGCCGTCGTAACGTGCGATTTCAGGGATTTATCGTGGCGTCTGCTGGAGGTTTAACCCACGTCACAACTTTACTTTCTGCTGAAAAGATCATTTTCACTCACAGCTGGTTCAGACTGTTAGCGCCACATGAGACGTCTTGGTTTTTTTTTTTAAAAAAAGTCCAAATACCCCAAATGTTTAGTTTCACGGTTTGAGGTCTGATCACGATTAAACTTTGGACTCGACTCCAGACGTCTGTTGCTCTGATTCCCAGTCAGAACTCAACCAAAGCTAATTTATTAACGACTGAGCGTCAGAGCGACCCCGAAGACTTTTGTGCGTTAACTTTATTATTACAATTTAGATGGATTGGTCCCATAAATGATGCCAATAAAGCTTTAAAATACATTTATGATACATATATAAAAGCCACCTGCAGTGTCAACAAAGACGAGTAAAGTTATTATTTTATTTGGTTTGTGAACTAGCTAACTAGCTAACTGCTAGCAGCTTCTTCGACCTCCCCAAGCCAACGCCATCACTGTGAAAGCTTTTTATGCTAAACAGTCATTTTGATCATTCAGCGCCAAAGCTAAAACTGCTAGCCACTTAGCTTTTCATGTGCTAACTTCAGTTGGATTTCCATTGAGAGTGACAGCTTTTAGTTTAAGCACGGTAGCCACATGCTAGCTAGTTATTTCAAACCGTTGTTTTGTTGATTAATTTCCACTAAAGTAGAAGTTCGTACATTTAGTGTTGATGGAAGACGAAAAGTGAGAAAAAATGTTAAATGATTCTCTTTGGTTAACAAGCTAGCCGGAGATTTGGTACCAAAGCTAACACAGCGAGCGATTTAATAGTCCTAACATAATCATCATGAGAGTTCACGAGTATTGTTGTTTGTCTTTTTCTGAACTTTATTATTAAGTTATATTTTTCAAATAATAATAATAATAATCTGTAAAATATTTATGTTTTTTTTTTATTGTAACATTAAACCGTGAAACAAGAGCTGTCTGTAAAGACTAAACCAACGCTCCAAATAAAACGCTGCTGAAGTTACGCCGGATTAATGAAGGTTGTTGTAAAATGTTTATTAATAATGTTTAGAAAATCACATGGGTCCATGTAAACCTCGACTTGAACACTGTCACGAACCAGATGTTTAATAATAAAAGATCTATTTTCAGTCAAGAGCTGGTATTGATCATTCATGATAAAACACGTTGAATTGATCGATTGTATTTATTTTATTGACATTGTCATGATTCTTTTTCCATTTTAAATCTGTAAGTTAGGACATAAGTTATAACTGGAGTTTCAGGGTTTCTGCACATTTCTCTAATTAAAATCAAAGGTGACTGAACACTGGTAAACACCGCCCCCTGGTGGTGAGGACGAGGACTTCCTCAGAGCCCATTATATTAAAAACCCATTAATGGTTTTGGTATTTTGCTTAAAGACAGAAGATAAAACACACAATCAATTAAAGAGTCCAATCCAATTTTATTTACTTTGGTTTAATTTGATTCAGACTGATTTTATTTGTCAACAATAACACAACAGGTGTGAGTCATGTGTGAGAACAAATAGAAAAGTCTCTCACCTTTTTTCTTTCCAGGTGTTATTTCCCTGCACAGATAAAATCACGTCTCCTGTGATTTTCTGTTTGTCCACATGGTGGCGCTCCAACACCACAGTATGTGGAGTTCACACACGTGCAGGAAAAAATATTATATTTATCTTCAAGTTTAAACTGTTGGTTATAGGCTAAAAAATTAAAGAATTTATTTATATATATTTATTTTATTTTATTTTTAATATAATATTTAATATTACATCAACTGAAGAATAAAAAAAAATAAATATCGTTGTTTACGTGGATGGGTTCCATGAATAATGCCAACAAAGCTTTAAACAAACATTATCATGCATGAGGCAAATATGATTTATTGAATAATATTGATATCATAATAAATTAGTCCATAAATAAGTTAATTTGTTCCAGATCAATTAAAGTGAAGTTATTCATTATTTCATCAAGCATCAGCTGTACCTGATGTGATAATAATGATCAGAGCAGAACAGGGTGAGCGAGCAGCAGCAACACTTTTATTAAACGCTGTAAACAAAACAAAACCAGTTTGTGACTGAAGAACCTGCAGCGGGTTGGAGATACTGAAAGACAGGAGTGTGTGTGTGTGTGTGTGTGTGTGTGTGTGTGTTCAAACCGTGACTGTAAACTGTTCGATGAGGGTTCATGAAATACGTCGGAAAGTCTCCGGACCTCCGGCAGCGATGCCGCGGCTGCATCCACCTTTCACTGCAGGTCTCCTGCACCTGCGGAGTCCGACAGCTCCTCCAGAACCAACCGGTTCTGCCCAATGTCCTCGAACTGGGTCAACAGTTCTCTCTGGACTGCGGGGATGGACTTGTACCCCGCAGACGGTCCCGGGCCGACATCCACAGGCTGCAGCCTGAGACGCGGGACGTCCTGAGGAGGCGCCGCGGCCTCGCTCCTCTGGTCCAGGGTCCGGTCCACCCGGTCCAGGTCCGTTTGAAGCGCGCGATAATCGGGGTGACTGACGGCGAACGGCGGCGCCGACCGGCAGGACCCGCGACAGGCTCGGAGCTTCACGTCGATGTCCACCTGGTGACGTCAGCAGAGAAACCCAAAGGTTTGTTGAGGGTTTGAGGTCGAGTTGCCGCCGGCGCTCCGTGAACGCTCACCTCTGCTCGATACAGGTCCTCCAGCTGGTCCCGGGCTTTGCGGCGCAGCTCCTCCTGGCGCCGCAGCAGACGGGACGATCGGCGCCGGAGCGACGCGAGTTTCCGGGCCAGTTCTTCGGCGCGTTCCACGAACTTCAGCTCCGAGACTGGAGACAGAGTCCGGCGTTAACGTTCCCCCGTCCGAAACGCCGAGCGCAGGCGCAAACGCCGAGTCTCACCGTGTCGGCTCACGACGGCCCTCCTGTTCAAACCGTAGACGTGCGTCACCGCCGCCATCGACTCCTCCGCCGCGTCCTCCCGCGCCTTCGCCGCCTCGCACAGCTTCCGCAGTTTCCTCGCCACGTCGCCCTCCGTCTGAGAGATCAGGCCCTGGAGCCGGCAGCCGGACGGGCATCGGGAAACCTGCGAGGAAAAACACGACCGTGAAGTCGAGGGCGCCGGGAAACGCAGCTCTGCGGTTGCTCGTGCGTCTCTCACCCAGTCGTCGTCCGAGCAGAGCGCCGCGTGCGGTTTGGCGCGGCACTGACGCGTCGGGCGACCGCGGCCCGGGGGCCGGCGGCCATCTTGACTCAGCTGCTTCAGCCTGGCGCACGCTGCGGAGAGAACAAACAGAGAACCGGGTCAGTACAGCGCCCACGCCGAGGCGGTTTGTTTGTTTGAGCGTCTCTGGTTCGTCTCCAGGGGACAAAGATCGTTTCCAGCTCGGTGACACACTGAACATTCAGTAAATGTAGAAATGCAACAAATGAAAAAACGCTTTTATTTTTCGTTTGCGGCGCAGGAAGTTGCGTTCCTGCGTCCTCGCGCCTCACGGGAAGAGGCCGGTACGTGGAAATGTGGGAAAATTAGGAAAAGTTTGACGGAGAAAGCGCGAGTGTGCGGGCGGAGCGTCGATCTGCGCTCAGTGATCGGACTCCATGACTTTATTTAAAATCATGGAGTAATTAACAAACGCGTGTGTTTTTGTGAGTCTTTGTGTCGTTTGTGTTTTGCAGAAACTGTTTGGAAAAGATGTTCGTGTCTGAGTTGCATTAAAAAAAAAATTACGACACCACAGACGCCGGCAGCTGAAGCGAGCGCTGAATCTTTATTGATCGAGCTGAGTTCAGTGACAGGGAGAACATCTGGTAACAAACAGGTCAATGCCGGTTACACAACGGTGTGACACACACACACACACACACACACACACACACACACAGTTTGATTGTGAAACAAGGCCTGAAAGCGACTTTTGTCCTCAAATATTGACTCATGTTTGACTTTCGTTGTGTTTAAATGTGAATATTATTTATTATTGATCATGACGCCCCCCCCCCCCCCTCGCCCCCTCGCCCCCCCGCTCTGGGTCCCGTCAGAAAGCAGCCGGTCGGACGAACATGCGGACGGTTTTCAGGCTGTAGTTGGCCGGTCGGTACGTCTTCCACACGACGCCGTTCTCGATCTCGTACGGCGCGTTTTTCTCGGGGTCGTACTCGCCCCTGTAATAAATCCCGTTCAGGTTCGCCGCCTGGCAGTTGTTGTACCACCACCCGCCCCCGTACATCTCCGCACAGTTCTCCTCCCACTTGTCGTTGTCTCTGTCGTAGGTGCTGAACTTCATCCCGTCGTGGGACAGGTAGGACGCCATGTCGGACTTGGGCGTCGTGAGCGCGTCCCCGGCGTCCCCGTAGTACGCGGACACGTGCAGCGGGAACCCCTCCGCCTCCGGGCCGACCCGGACCGCGTAATCGGCGCTCGCCGCGCCCCCCTCCCAGTCCTCCAGCTCCACCTTCAGCATGGCCTCGTCCCCGCCCGTCAGCAGGTGGAGGTAACGGTTTCCCAGCCAGACCTCGCCCTCGCCGCGCGCATCGACCGAGCCGAACCCGTCGCGGTACTCGGCCCAGGTGCGGTTGAAGCTGAGCGCGCCGCCCCGCCTCTGCTGGACTAACAACCACCCGCCCATTAGCCCTTCCTGCCGGCAGTAAACCTCCACCGCCCCCGCCGCGTCGCCGCCGCCGCCGGGCCTGACCTTAAACAGGCCGCTGGTTTCCCCTTTCAGGTGGTGGCGGTGGGCGTCGGCGCAATCTGCGAACAGAGACACCGCACACCGCCGGTTAGCTTCCTCTGCTAGCTCTCCCCGCGCGGTGGCTAACGCTAGCCCCAGAGCGTATTTAGATTCTATCGTTGTTGTTGTTGTTGTTTTTTGCGAGTTTTTTTTTCTGGGGGGGGGGGATTTTAACTCCGGACAAAATAAACATTTACCAGGAACAAAAGGAATCAATGCTAACGGATTTAGCCTGATTTAGCGCACTCAACACATGACACTGAAGCTTTAGCTAACAATAAGGAATACTACGTTCACTTCCTGGTTCCGGTACCGGGGGGCTGAAGCGTGCCGTCGGCCCGAACGTGCCCCCCCCTCACGTTTCACTCCACGTCTGAAGTCTTGGTACCTTTTCCTACATAATTGGCCTCACGCTTGACGTGCTGAGGCTTCAGACTCCGGGCCTGGAAATCGGGGACGTCGGCGTCGGCGTTGTCCGTGGCGAAGTGGCCCATGTCCAGCACGAACGGATCCGACATTCCCAGTTTGATGTCTCCCGTGATGCTTCCCTTGGTGTCGCTGAGGTAATGGTGCGTCTTGGTGGACGAAGACGTGTGGGTGGTGGTGAAGGGATTCAGCCCCCCGCCGCCGAGGTCCGTCATGGCCTGGCACTCGGGCCCGCCCTCCACCACCTCCTCGATTTTCTCCACCGGCCCGTCCTTCGTGTGGACGATCGTCTTTTTCCTGGTCTTGGTGCAGGAGATGGTTTGGCTGGTCATGTGGGTGTTGCTGAAGTCTCCGCCAAACAAATCATCGCCGCCGACGCCATGTCCCCCGAGCTGAGTGATGGATTTAGATGCTGTGGAGGAGGAGGTGGAGGAGGAGGAGGAGGAGGAGGAGGAGGAGGAGCCGCCTGGGGATACGGATGCAGAGTAGGAAGTACCTGGCTCCTTGGAGACGGTCGCTGGGGAAGAGCTGGAGCCTTCGAACTCAAGGATCAACTCGTAATTGTTCACCTGAGGGAAAAGAGGGAAAAGTTGAGCGCGGTTCTGGAGGAGGTGGCAGGAGGTGGCAGGAGGCGTGTGAGTTCTACATATCATGATTTTAAAACTCACAGGAAATGGAAAAACACGGATAAAAACCCCCACAAAGACAACGGCCGACTTGTTAAATCACCTCGGGGAACATGTCCTCCGTCTGCTGCGCCGCCGCCTCGGTGCCGACGGTGCCGGACTTGTAGATGGTGTCCACGTTGTCTTCCTTCAGCCGCCTGCTCTTCATCACGTACAGCGTCCCCGCGGACTCCACGCTCTGGGGCTGCTGGGAGTCCAGCTGGTCGACCTGGGGAGCGGACGGAGCGGCGTCACTCTCACGGCAGAATTCCTGGAATTCTGACCTTCGGGACAGGAACTAGATCCCGGTTCCTGAAAAGGATTCTGGGTCCTCACCTGCTTTTCCAGCGCCACGTAGCTCTCCGCTTCCACCTGGTACTCGGCGTAGCTGCTGCAGGACCCTTTGCAGGAGCGCAGCTTAATGTCGATGTCCACCTGATGGAGGAGACGCACGCTTCCTGTTTACGCTCGCACAAACATCCGACGGATCCGACTTTGTCACGACCTTTAAATTAAACAAGTCGTTATCTCACGACTCTGTGATTTTGTCCCTGCCGTGTTGCCGTACCTCCAGCTTCTGCATCTCGCCGACCTGGTCCCGGACCCGGTCCTTCAGGGCGGCCAGGATCTTCACCTGTCTGTCGATCTTGATCTTCAGGTCCATGATTCTCTGGCGCAGGTTCTGGGCCAGGTCGTAGTAGTCGTCGTCGCTTTCTGGCAGAGGGAGAGGAAACACTTGGTGACGGCTCGTTCGGGGCTGGATTTACCGGCGCCCACGGCGATGTCGCGCTCACTCGCGTTGAGGATGAGCTTGTCCCTCAGGACGTTGTAGGTCCGCTTGGACGTCTCGTCGGCCCTGCGTTGTTTGGCCGTGTTCTGGTCCAGGAAGTTGCGGATCTTCTCGATCTTCTTCAGCAGGGTGTGGTCCTGTTTGTCCATCAGGCCTTGGACCCGGCAGCCGGACGGGCATTTTGGGCCCTGATGGAGGGGGGGGGGCAGAGGGAGAACGCGTGAGCGAAAGGTCAAGAGGTCAGAGGGACCCAAATGGCGGCGGCGGTGGCGTTTACCCAGTCATCGCTGGTGCAGAAAGGCCATTCACTCTGAGTGTCGCACTTCTCGGACCTGGTGCCGTGCTCCACCGGGCGAGCTCCTCTGGGGGTGAAGGGGGTCTGGATGGAACCAGATTCAGTTACAGCGCAGATTAACTCATCATATTTCGCGTTGGATTTGGGCCGCACGAATCAGTGTTACAGATTATAATCTCAATCTGAACCGTGTTTCTCAGCAGCAGCAAATTTCGATCCGACGACGAAACCGAACTCACCTGAGCCGCGCAGAGGACGACCAGACACGCGAGCACCACGAGTCGTTCCATCGTCGACGCTGAATGATTCGCCGCCGCCGCCGCCGCCCGTATTTGAAGCCGAACCCGCGACTGAGGGGACGGGGGGGGTCATGCCGGAGTTGAGCAACCTGCGCTGCTGATCGATGCGGGGGCTGTTTGTTGTCCTGTGTGTGATAAAGCAAACACACACACACACACACACACACACACGCACGCACACACACACACGCACACACACACACACACACACACCCCCGCAGGCTCCAGGTTGTGGTTTCCTGGCAGCCGAGGCAGAACGTTCTCTGCGGCCGATGAATCAGTGAGAACACAATGAGTCAAGTTCCACAGAACAAAACCGGGTCCAGAGTCCGAACACACGGGTCGGTCCCTGCACCCCCCCCCCCCCCGGTAATCACACAAAGTCACGTGACCTTCGCCGACCGACAAACACTGAGCAGGACACACACACACAACCGTCTGCAACAGGTCGACCACAACGTTTGTGTGTCTTTCAAGCGTGAGTTGTGCGTTATCTCTGGACAGGACTGCTGCTAAGCTAAGATAAGCTAAGCTAAACTTACCTAAATTAAAATAAAATAAGCTAATCACATTCAGCGAACGGACGCGGGAGCGTTGTCGACCGATTGAACAAAATGCTTCCACAGGTGTGAAGCGGCTCCTGGCGCACCTGTTCACACCTGTCATACCTCCACAACAGTTTGAGTGTAATGTTGTTGTTGTTGTTGTTGTTTAAACCCGATTTAAACATAATTCATAACGACGCCTCTCTGTGTCACTTCTCCATCATCACCACTAGGTGGAGCCACGTAATCAATCTCTGCACGTTATGTGTGTGTTTACACAGCGGTACGAAAGGAGGTGAGTTTGGTTTTCTACAGCGTGCAGGACGCATGAACACACACTGACACACACACTCACACACACGGACACACACACACGGACACACACACACTGACACACACACGGACACACACACGGACACACACACACGTCAGCGTTCAGTCTGCGGCGACATGAATAAAAACCTGAAATAGATTCTGAGCCTCAGAAAGAAAAGACATCGTGCGAGTCCTCGGGCCGATTGTGGATAAAGACCTCAACAATCGTTGAAGGGCTGCGACACACACACACACACACACACACACACACACACACACACACACACACACACACACACTGAATCCTCAGATAATTCTCTTTTGAAGCTGACATTTTTGAACTCCCTTTGAAGAGACTTTTACTGATGTTGTTTCTGAATTAATGGACTCAATTATTTCACATTCAAAGACTCGACTCTTCTTGTTTATAACTGATGAATATGTGCCGGGGGGTGCGCCTGTTTCGATCAAATCACATTTAAATTAGCGTAAAACCCGTGTTTCCTCTGGAGGAAACGCACGGCCAGGTCCACGTCCCGCCGCAGAACCCGAAAATCCACTTTCCTGCGAAATGAACGTTTGTGTTTGTTCAGAGAGATGAAGGTAAACGAAGCGTTTCGTTTGCCGGGACGTTTCAGCCCGAGGGTCGGGGCGGACCACCGAGCTCCCCTGGGGTTCGTCCTCTGGGGACCACGAGCCGGGCCGTCTCCGTGCTGCTGCTCCACTTCCGTCCCATCCGGCGCCGATCGGAGCGTCTCAAATTAGCGACCAGGACGTTTGTTTCCTGTTTTTTTTTTTCTTGACTGAAAAGCTCTTTAAAGCGCCGGTGCCGCTTCGCCGTCGCGTTCGGGTCCGCGGAACCGCTCAGCCGGCTGGACGCTGCAGAAACGGGAACACGGCGCCGCGTCGATCAAAGAGATTCGCATCAAACTTTGAGCTGCTCGCTGACGTGGATCGGCGCCGAGCGTCATGACTATTCATCGCAGCTGGAACGTGTCCAGGTGACAGGTAAACAGCGTCGGGTCCAAAACACGCGGCGGGTTTCACTTCCTGGATGCAAAGAGTCTCGGAACCTAAAGTACTCGACCCAAATACAGAATACCTTGAAGTAGTACTTGAAAAAGTAAAGATTGAATGAAGCAAATACTGCGTTCACCTTCAACTGTGAGACACAAGCAAACAGGGTTCTTTACAGTGTGTGTGTGTGTGTGTGTGTGTGTGTGTGTGTGTGTGTGTGTGTACCTGAAGCATTAACTTGTAAAAGGGTTTTCATGATAGAGGAGGGAGACGCAAACATGTGTAATCTTGCAGGGCAGCAGGGTCGATGGAGGCGTGTGTGTGTGTGTGTGTGTGTGTGTGTGTGTGTGTGTGTGTGTGTGTGTGTGTGTGTGTGTGCGTGTGTGTGTCTGTTTGCGCACTGAATGTTCACTGGGGAATGTGAGAAATTGAGGTCAAGACGTGAGGTGACTGTACACACACGCACACACACACACACACACACACACACACACACACACACACACACACACACACACACACACACACACACACACACACACACACACACAGACAACACACAGACACACACACACACACACACACACACACACACACACACACACACACAGACAAACACAGACACACACACAGACACACACACACACACACACACACACACACACACACACACACACACACACACACACACACACACACACACACACAGAGCACAGAGCGAATACTAACGAGTGAATTCATGCAGGACGACTGTTTGTGCGCCTGTCGAGTGTCGTGCATTTCTTTAGATGAGAGTTTAGAATAAAAAATGTGAATCAAATGAAAAGTATTGATTATTGATTATTGATTATCCCCCCGGATCTGTCTCTGTGGAGGGAAAGCAGAGAGCGAGGGGGCGGGGCCTGCACAATCGATCGCTCCATAATCAATCAGACGCATTCCAGCTGCTCTCTGACCAGCTAATTAGTGCCCCCCCACACACACACAAACACACACACACACACACACACACCTCTGTTCCCTCGCTTCCTTTCCTCTCTTTCATTTCCTTCCCTCACTCCACTTTCTTTCCTTCCTCTCTTCCTCCTTCTCTCTCCGTCCCTCAGATGTTAATTGGCTCCTTGATGCATTTTTAATGTTCAGCCGCCGTGTGTGTGTGTGTGTGTGTGTGTGTGTGTGTGTGACGGTTAAATTGAATCTGTGTCGTGTGTCAATTTGCACTCCTCCTTTTTTTCCCCGCGACGCTCCCTCCATCCCAGCGGACGCCCTAATGGCGGCTGAGTAACAGGAAGTGAGACGGCGTCTCGCTCGTCTCCGTCGTTTTACGCTTCGCCGCTTTTCCCCGGGACTATTTGACGGCGGCTGAGCTTCATTAAACGAGCGCGCGGCGTCCCGCAGCGCCGGCGGCGGCTAACTGGGTCACTCCTGCCCCCCGCGGGCCCAAAACGCGTCCTTAAAAGGGCGGGAGCCCGGAGACTGTTTCGCCGCTCGGACTCGGTCGGTCCAGCCTCGGTGATGTCATCGAGCCCCGATTGGACGATGGGCCCGCCCCCTCGGTTCTGTCCCAATCTGGGATCAGAACCAACCCCCCCCCACCCCCCCCACCCCCAACACCTCAAGGTAACTCAGAGAAACAAACAGCGGGATGAGACGGGAATGTTAATGATGTCACGGCGGGACGTCTCTGGACTCGCCCCCCCGGGGGATAAAAACAAATGAAACTCTAATGGAACCGGGCCCGACCTCCTGCTCACCGTTCAATCAACGACAACAAACGTAATGGAGTCTGTTTGATTCGTTCGACGAGAGGCAATTTTCTCGCCGCCGTGATTTCATTAACCCGGTTCCAGAATCAGCCGCGGCGGCGGCCACCCGCCCGCCCGCCTGGCCGGCCGGCACCGCCAATCAGAGAGAAGGAGACGCCGCCCGTCGGAGCTAACAAGCTAACGTGCTAATCAGCTAACGTTAGCGCGGGGGGGAAGCAGCACCGGCGCGCAGTCGTTTCCGGTGTTTGTGCTAAGCTAAGCTTTTAGCGTCTTCCTTTAGCGAGGGAAGTGATGAGCATCAAATACGTGTGTATTGTGTACTAATACAACAGTGAATACACAGTACAACAAGTACAGCGAGTACACCAGGGCAGACTGAGCGGGGACACGCCTTCATGTTTTGGTACATTTCATGGGAATATACAGAGTCCATCAGTCTTATCCTTTAATGGACGCCTCGGCTGAAAATCACCTGAGAGCGCAGGTGTGAGTGCCCCCCCCCACCACACACACACACACACACACACACACACACACACACACACACACACACACACACACACACACACACACACCCCACACACTCCTGTCAGGATTACACACACCTCAGCACTGCAGGAACACAGCATTAAAACACACACACACACACACAAACTGCTGCAAAGTGTTGAAGCCTGGTTTGAACTGGAGGTGTGTGTGTGTGTGTGTGTGTGTGTGTGTGTGTGTGTGTGTGTGTGTGTGTGTGTGTGTGTGTGTGTGTGTGTGTGTGTGCGTGTGTGCAGCTAATGTGTCAAATGAGGAAGGAAGAATACATTGTTAATAATTCATACACACAGGATGCGGTGTGTGTGTGTGTGTGTGTGTGTGTGTGGGGGGGGGGGGTGGGCGCGCTCGTCGTGAGCTGTGATTGGTCTGCTGCTGCGGGACCGAGCCGGTCCACTCGGCACCCAAACCCGGCGCCGCCCGGCCCCGGAAAAAAGTGCAGTTCCGATTCTGACGCGGGCCGCGTGAAACGTGTGGAATTAAATCCAGAGATTATAATTTCTAATCTGACCCGGCGCCGGACACGTGGACCAAGTCAGGTGTGTGTCCATTTGTGAAGTGTGTGTGTGGGGGGGAGTCCTGTCTCTGGGGGGGTCATTAGTTCCACTCTGAGACCAGGTCCACATGTATTTTACATGAGAACAGGAAGGGGGTGTTTGTTTTCTACATCACAGGAGAATCCAGTTTTAACTCCTCCAGAACCGGGCCCGGCGGACGCCAACAGAACCTCTGAACTTTGACCTCACGTTTCTCCTGCTCCTTCAAACTTCAAACCAACTTTTCAAAAGTTAAAGACCTCGGGACGCCGTTCGTCCTCCGACGACTCGTCCGAACGTGGAAAATCGGGTTTTTTTTCGCTTCGGCGACTTTCCTCTCTGACGCGTAACGGGCCGGCGAATCAGAACAGCGGAGCGACCTCGTTTACGGCGAAATCTGCCCTGATTAAAACCACTGAGATGAAAAATGGAAATCGTCACGCTCCGTCGGCCGCGAGCGACAACGATGACGGGCCGTCGCAGATTAATCCGCATGTCAGGACGTCGTCAGACGACGGATCAGAACCCGCCTGGCAGCTCCAAGGTCAGAACCGAATGTCCGACAACGAAAACGAACCACGTCTTCTTCTTCTGTTGTTTATAAAGCACGCCGCGCCCGCCTCCTGGCCAATCAGGGCGGAGCGTCACCGCGGGGCAGATTTCAGTCTCCGTGGATCAACGAAGGCGCCGACCCGGGAGGAGCTTCAGAAGAAGTTTTCATGAATAATGTTCAGGAGAATCTTCAGCTCCTCAGGGTCGAGGAACTGAGGAACCTTCCACCTCTGGGAATAGACCCTCAACATACGTGTACATGTGAGGAGGCAGGAAACATACAAACAAGTTCTTCTTCTTCCTCCTCTTCTTCCTCTTCTTCTTCTTCTTCTTCTTCTTCTTCTTCTTCTTCTTCTTCTTCTCCACAACAAGCATTTATCTTTCGAATAAAATTTAAACATTCTGTGAAAGTGATGAACAAAAATCTGCTGTTTCCTCAACTGGGGGCTTTTGTCTCCAATAATGATGACACAAACACACACAAACACACAAACACACAAACACACACTCAAACAGACACACACCAGTTACGTTGATCAGGAGTTCAGAGTGTGTTGCGCGTGTTTGCAGAGAGCTGGAGGACTGTGCTGAAGTGTGCGTCTTCTTACTCACTCAGTGTATGTGTGTGTGTGTTTGTGTGTTTGTGCGTGCGTGTGTGTGTGTGTGTGTGTGTGTGTGTGTGTGTGTGTGTGTGCAGTGACAAATTATTGATGTTCTCTTGGCCCGGCTCGGCCCGGCGAGGGACTGACTGACAAGTTTCACACTGAGCGGAGCCTGAGGGGACGGTTGTTAGGCCTGAAATCTGACAGACTCACACCAGCTGAAAAACACCCGCCTGAGGAAACCGTGTGTGTGTGTGTGTGTGTGTGTGTGTGTGTGTGTGTGTGTGTGTGTGTGTGTGTGTGTGTGTGTGTGTGTGTGTGTGTGAAGAACTAATGTGAGTTTATTTCTGCAGCACATTTCTCAGCGTGTTCATTTCTTTCTCTCTCCCGCTCGGCGTCCGGCGTCAGGGACGAGCAGCCGGACTCAGACCGGGTCCCATCTGTGGGTTTAGACCGGATCAGCGCCGGGGTGGTGCCTCCGCCCTCCATTCGTCCCACGCTGAAAAACGGACGCTCTGTTTTATCGGGCCTAATCCGCTCGTCCCTTTTTGAGCGACGGCGGCGATCGAACGCGCAGCAGTGAGACTGAGTGACCTACATTTCCCTCCGCTGTTTAAATAAATCCATTTTTTTTTTAAAAACCAGAACCATTACCGACCCGTTTGGATTTCAAACCGAGCCCAGCAGCCGGAGCGGGTCGGCAGTCGCTGCGCCGGCTGTTCAACGCTGCAGCCAAAACACAACCGATCCGGATCGCTTCCTGTCTGGGACCGGCATCGGTCGGGTCGTTGTCCGTACAGCTCACACCGCACCGGGTCCAGAACCGCCAGGTCCATAAGAATCGGCGCCTCAGTTCTGCTCCGCACAAGCGGGACAACTCGCAGAAAAAGAGTCAAATTAGACGAGCTAATCCCTTTTAATCTTCTGTAATCTCTGCTATCTGAGTCAGGGCAGTGTGTGTCTGTGTGTGTCTGTGTGTGTGTGTGTGTGTGTGTGTGTGTGTGTTTTAACTCAGCTTTAACTTCTATTTCTGTCATGGACTTGATATCTTTGTGTGTTATCGCTTTTAAAATGACAGTTTGCTCTGGAATGGGCCACAGTGTTTGTCTGTCACTTAAGCTAACACCTTAGCATGTCACGTTAGCCTGTCAAGCTAACACTTTAGCATGTCACGTTAGCCTGTCAAGCTAACACCTTAGCCACTTGTCTATGTCCCTTGAGCTAGCATCTTAGCAACTCTTGTTTGTCAGTTAAGCTAACACCGTAGCCACTCATGC
>JAFBJZ010000111.1:662500-665000 GCA_016785225.1 Psettodes erumei | reverse complement strand
CAAACACAGGAGTTCTTTGAAGTCCACACACACACACACACACACACACACACACACACACACACACACACACACACACACACACACACACACACACACACACACACACACACACACACACACACACACACACACACACAGTGCAGCCTGAGGGGAAACTCTCGTTGCAGTCAGATGTGTAAATGTTCAGTGGATCCAATTAATTCCCTGTTTGAATAATAAGCTGCTTCCAAGCAGTATATTGTATTTTACTGCGATAACTTCGTGTACTTCCTCACTTTACTCCCTCCACTTTCTTCTTCTACGCCTTTTCCCCGCGGGCTTCGACTCGTCTCCAACTCCAGCGTGGGCGGACGGAGCGGCGGCGCCGCCGGGACCCGAGCCAGAAGTCGGGCTGGGCGATCGATCGCGGCGGTTCAGGCTGTTCTTGTTTTCATTTTTATTTTTCTCCCGCACGCCCATTAACGGCGAAGCTGATAAAACTTCTTATCCCGTTAGACTCGGTGCTCAGCGAGTCCCCGAGGGGGGGGGGGGCTCGGATCCACGAGAGGGAATGACCCGGAGCGGGCGGAGCTTCTACGACGCGGGGTTCGGATGGGTTTAAAGAGGCGGCGGCGGGAGGCGTGAATCCAACGCGCCCCTGGAACGTTTCCTGACCCACATTGGCTTATCTGCAGCGAGCAGATTAGCCGCGGGAAACGGCCGAAAGGCGAGCGCCCGCTCGCTTCCTGCGGACGTCACCTGTGCGCTCCCTCAGGTGGGAGCCGAGGAGCGGCGCAACGCTTTCCTGTACTTTTTTAAATCGGCGGCGAAGACGAGACGCTCGCCGCCTCCACGCCGGCTGTCCACGGACAGTTAGCAGGTTAGCCGCTAGCTTTTCGCAGGAAGTGAGAACAAAGGCGACCAAGTGATCAGGTGTAACGCTCCCCGCGAATCGCACGCCGATAAGAGAGGCAGACATTCACGACACACACACACACACACACACACACACAACGTGCGCACAAACATGAAACAATCATCACGACACCATAAACACACACAGCGATCGTTTCCTCCCAAATTATTTCTTCACTATTTTTAAAGTCCTCACAAAGACAAGAAACAGAGGAGTGTGTGTGTGTGTGTGTGTGTGTGTGTGTGTGTGTGTGTGTGCTGCCGATGACTCAGCGATGTCCAGCGATCCGGACTCTGCTCCCGCTCCGGAGCAAGTCGGGTCTCGTCTCGAGTGCGAGCGTCGTCTCCTCCCGGTCGGGTCGATCGATCTGTGATCGATGGATCCGAGTCGACCTGAAACTGTGTGAGGGCTGACGGGAGCTGACGGGCGGTTCTGACCCGTTCTGACCGGGACCGGTGAGTCGTCATCGACATCGCTGAGCCACAAACACACAAACCCTCCCAGTCAAATCAGCTCTGATACGTCTCCGTAATCTGCCTAGCGACTGGACGTGTCAGAGGGCTGACAGTCAGACGTGTGTGTGTGTGTGTGTGTGTGTGCCCGTGCCCCCCCACTGTTTTGACCCTGTACCTGCCCCCCCCAACAACCACCTGTAGCCTCCATGACAGGAAGTTCTTCTTATTCAGCATTTGTACTTAAACACGCAACAACTGCTGAGTCAGCAGGGTGTGTATGTGTGTATGTGTGTGTGTGTGTGTGTGTGTGTGTGTGTGGGGGGGGGCTCTGTGTTTGCCCCCCCGGGGGAAATATGAGGCTCTTAAATGCTGCACCAGCTGTGCGACGGGAATTGTAGACGAGCACGAAAACAAAAAAAAAAAAAGGGCGACGGGAAAATGAAGCTGAATTCTGACGGAAAGAACGACGAAGAAGAAGAAGAAGGAGCCAGGATGGAGGGATGAGAGGAGGAAGAGGAGAGGAGAGGAAGAGGAGAGGAGGTCGTCAGGGACACGATCTGCTGCAGGCGTCTCCATCTTTCTGTTTCTCTGACATCTCACAGTTTCAGTTATAATTTTGATTAAATTTTTCTTAATTTCATCCTCCGTGTCAATCCCACAATGTTATCGATCCCGTTTTCCTCGTCCCTCCGGCGAGACGTCGTCTTCCAGCCCGTGTCGCCGCGCGCGTCACGTGATCGCGACGTCAGCGCCGCTCATGCGGGACGAAGTGCGAGCGTGTAACGAGGGCGGTCGCGTCGATCCCCGCTGACTGCCAACGCACGCACAACACAACACAAAAATAGACTTCAACCCATACCGGAGGAATTTCACTCCTTTCTGCTCCACATCCTGACACGTGTGTGTGTGTGTGTCAGTGTGTGCGTGTGTGTGTGCGTATGTGTGTGCGTGTGTGTGTGTGTGTGTGTGTGTGTGTGCGTTGGCATTTGGTCTGGCTGGTTGCTTCAGTCGCTGTCTTTCTGCAGAGGAGAAACAAAACACAACTGTCACGCTCGCCTCCGTTTCATCTGCCCTCCATCTCTCACACGCTCACACACACACACACACACACACACACACACACACACACACACACACACACACACAC
>JAFBJZ010000111.1:652500-657500 GCA_016785225.1 Psettodes erumei | reverse complement strand
GACGCAAACGACCCAGAAAGACGTCGCATTTTCCTTCCAGTACCCGAGGAGCTGAACTCCACCTGCCTCCGCAGAGCAAGTTTTTCAGAAACCATGGCAACCGTGGGGGATGGACGGCCACCGCCGCGCACGTGTACATCTGACACGATGTTGTTTACAGCTCGGCTCCCGGCTGCAGCTGACGATAACGATAAAAACAACGCTCGCGCGGGGAAAAGTTCACGCTTTCATTTTCACCTCACAAGAATTTTCCCCTTCGATAAGAAAAACCTCCTGATCTCTGCGGGTCCGACTGGAGCGCCGGCCCTGATCCCGGAGGCCCTCGCGGCCCGGAGTCCGGTTCCTCCCGGAGCGCGGATAAATCAATGATCGGGATCACGGTTTGCGGTTTAAGCTCCTTCAAGACCTCACGTCTGTTCAGAGAAAACGGCTTCAAGGCCCCGCTGCGTTTTCAGGGAGGAACCGGATCCCCCCGTGGCTGCAGATCCTGCAGGGTCTGGATTATTCAAATCCTCCTTCAGATCTGCGTAAGTCTGGTTTGAGTACGTGCAGAAGAAAACAGGAAAGGATCGCATTAACGTCACGTGATCGCGAGCGGGCGGACTCGAAGTATCGACGCGTGAAACTGCCGGTGGAAGCTGATGCGAATGTTCGTGGCTCATGATTCTTCTCACGTCAGGACATAATCCTGGTCTGGATTGTACAGAGCAAAGCTGCAGACACACACACACACACACACACACACACACACACACACACACACACACACATAAACACCTTAAAATACATATTGTATGAGCGTGTTCCTGCTTTTAATGAAGAGGGGAAACATGCGATCTGCCTTCAGCAGATCTAAATATCAGCTGCAAAGTGAAAACAACAACAACAACAGCAAAGGTCAAAGGTTAGCTAATGAGTGCAACGTGAGCTAACAGGTCAAAGGTTAGCTAACGAGTTAAACATGGGTTAACAAGGTAAACCTGAGCTAACCGGTCTAGCGTAGGCTAACAGGTGTAACCTGAGCTAACAGGTTAAGTTTCATCAGGAATCCTGTCGAGGTTCCTGAAGGATTGTGGGTGTTGACTTTCTCTCCACGCTCACGTCCACCTTCTTTCCTTTCCCTTCACGCCGGATCTCCGAGCAGATGATCGACAGTCCTCCACCGTCTCCTCATTTCTCCGGAGTCTGGAAATTAATCCTGGGCTTGAGCCCGAAGTCAGAGCGACGCCGTCTGTCCGTCTGTGCACGGCGAGCCGGGCGTCCACATCCATCCCCTCATTTAAAGACACAGAGTCTTTCCAATGAAACGCCGTGAAACCTGGACTCACGTTCCCCTGGGGATGGACCTTCAGCTTTGATCCTTCATCCAAATAATCTGAGAAGCCTGCGGCGTTCCCGTCGTCCTCGACCGCACGTGGATTAGCTCATGTTAGCATGCTATCTGCACGCAGTGAACCTCAGGCCTGCTAAACGTCGGGGTTAGCGTCGTTAGCGTTTAGCTGGAGGCACGGCTGCGAGTAAGACATCTCCTCTGCAGGTCGTGAGAGGGAAGCACCCCCCGGGGGGGAGACAGGAACCTCCGATACCAAGCGCTCCCGCATTACGGCGGGAGGAGACGGAGGGACTCGTGCGTTCACCCGCCGCTCGTGGGAGAAATTCATCGTTTGAGTTCATTAGAGCTGAGAGGCCGCAGCTCAATCCCGCCCGCGGCCTTCAGGCGCCCGTCATCCCGCCGCTCGTTGACCCCCGACCCCGGCGTGACGGTACAGATCCATCACCCCGCCCGCCGCCGTCAGCTGCCCCGTCTGCGGGGCGCTCGTTTTCGTTTAAAGGGTTAGTTTCCGCGGCGACGGCGGCTTTTATCCGGATCAGTCGATGATGCTCGTCCTCCGGCCGCGTTTAAATAAAGACCCCCCCCACACACACACACACACACACACACACACACGAGGTTTCGTCAATGGGAAACGTGGGGGAGGGCGACCCGCCCGCATCTTATTAGCACTCGGCTCCCCCGATCGAGAGCATTGATCCCGTGACAGGTCGCCGCGTGAGACTTTTCCATTTCCCGCGCAGATGGCGATCGATCGATCACCGACATTTATGGGTTTTAATAAAAAAAAACGCTCCGACTCCTTTCACAGGACGGCCGCCATTAATCAAACGCTTTGATCGGGAGCAGAGCGCCGAGTCAGCGCCTTCTCAGGTGTGTCACACACACACACACACACACACACACACAGGGAGGAGCGGTCACCTCACAAGAACAACAACAACCGCCCTCATTAATATGTATGAGTGCCCTCGTTAATATTCATGAGCACCTCAGAGTTATGAAAAAACGCACGCTCTGCGTTCGTTGTAAAATCACACACGTCTGAGGAGGGGAGGTGAAGGACCCAAACACACACACTGACACACACACACACACACACACACACACACCATAACCTGAAACCGGAGGCCCTGATTGGTCGGTTCTGTCCAGCTCAGGTCCGGCAGATAAAGTCCTGAGCAACAAGACGAAGCGACGTCAACGTCAGAGTTTCAATAAAGTTTTTGTCGAACATTCAATGTCAGTCATTGATGAGCAGCTGATGCAGGAATTGAAAAAAAACTTTATTAGCACATGGTGACTGTAACATCGGCTCTTTACGTCGATCCTTGACATGTGAAAGAATAACGATGAGGAGGCAGCGTGTGTGTGTGTGTGTGTGTGTGTGTGTGTGTGTGTGTGTGTGTGTGTGTGTGTGTGTGTGTGTGTGTGTGTGTGTGTGTGTGTGTGTGTGTGTGTGTGTGTGTGTGTGTGTGTGTGTGTGTGTGTGTGTGTGTGTGCGTGTGTGTGTGTGTGTGTGTGTGTGTGTGTGTGTGTGTGTGTGTGTGTGTGTGTGTGCGTAAATAAAAGATGTGGCGTGCAGATACAGCGAGCTCCTGATCAAACACAAACACTTGAAGGCGCGACGCAGACGAACACAAACAAATCTGTCTCCGCATCACGCGCTCTGACATTTTCCTGCGCCGCCGTATCTCCGCAGCCAATCGGCGAGCGCCTTACTCAGCAAAGGTTACCTGCGCGACGGTTGCCACGGAGACGAAGGCAGAGAGGGAGAAGTCGTCGTCGTCTTCCGCCGCGTGGCGCGGGACGTCGGGTCGGGAGGCGCGGGGCCTCGACGTCGCGGGTTCGACTCGTGACACGTGACCTCCGCCGCGACCTTTGCCGCGTGTCGTCCCTCATCCGTCTCCCGCCGGGCCCGCGGTTTACCCGCCTCCTAATAACGCGGAAATGCCACCGAGATAATGTCAGATAAAGGTTCCCGGGTCGTCGGCGCGGGTAATTACGGGACGTTTGTCACGCTGCACCTGAGCCGCTGTCTCCGGATCAGCTGGTCCGCGAACCCGCCGAGGAGCGGACCTCGGGTCAGAGACGTGGGCGCGAGCCGCCGAACGCCATCGCCGGCTGCTCGAACAGACGATTATGACCCGACGAAAACTTCTGGTATTGATTAACGATCGATCGATCGACGCCTGCGAGCCGTGGCGGGAAAGAGAGTCTCGCCCTCAGCGTCACATCAGCTGGATCGGCGGGATGGTCCGGTCCGACGGCGGCCATGGCGACGGTTCTCGGCGTGCGGGGGCGCGGTCACGCGGGATCCGGCGCGAGAGGCACGGCGGGAGATTAACGGAGATTAAATCTGTTTTGGCAGCTTCCCCGGCCAAGCGGGAGGTCCCCGCTCCGTAATGAAGTGCGCTGTCGCCCCCCGGCTGTGTGTGTGTGTGTGTGTGTGTGTGTGTGTGTGTTGATGAAGAGCTTCTGTCAGGACAGAGAGAGGAGCTGTGTGTGTGTGTGTGTGTTGGCAGAACCACGTCACGCTCGCTGGATCGACCCGCGGGCCGGCCGGAACCGGCGACCTTACGCCCGCGTGGCGTCTGGATTCTGATCCGGATCGCTCCAAAAATGTCCCGGTTTCTAAGTCGGACCAACAAACCGCCAGCGCCGTTTGGAGCAGAACCAGAACCAGAACCAGAACCAGTGCGAGGTTCTTCCACCAGGCGACGACCCGGCAGGTACCGGCGGAGGACGATCAACGACCGATCCCCGCAGAGCCGGGTCTTACGGGAGGTCTCGGGCCGCCGGTTCTGGTCGGAGTCCAGTGTTTGTTCCCACAGATCGCCGCGGCACTCGCCAATGTAAACCCGGCGCGGCCCCGGCCCGGCGTGACAGGCGTTTACATTCCGGCGGAGATATGACGGGACAGAGTACACAGAACCGCTCTATTTTAGCAACGCCGATACCTCGGGCATGCGGCGCCGAACCCGTATCAGAAGCTAAACATTCCCATGATGCCTCGGGGCGGAGAAACTGTTTGGCTGCAGCGTCAGGGTGGATGTTCGCAGGTAAACAGGCGCCGATAACAGTTCTGTGACTGTTTATCCGGGTCCGTTATCCTGGCAGCTGCGAAAGCTCAAACATCTTCTCCCGCTCCGACCCGACGGAACCGCCGGGGTCCAATTACAGTCGGGCGTCCGGTCGGATCGTGTGAAACAGTCGGCTGCTTCGGGATCGATTGTCCTCCTTCAGCCGACGGAGGCAGGAGACCAGCGGGACCCCGTCATCTGCTCTGTTCAGCAGCTCAGACCAGCAGAACCTCGTTGACATTCTGGTGCTGATCCGAAAGTTTCATGGAATACGTGAAGAAAATACCTCAGTGTGTAAAACAGAAAGGACGGATGAGAGGCAAGAATCAAAAGAGATGAGGTCAGAGTAAGGTGTGTGTGTGTGTGTGTGTGTGTGTGTGTGTGTGTGTGTGTGTGTGTGTGTGTGTGTGTGTGTGTGTGTGTGTGTGTGTGTGTGTGTGTGTGTGTGTGGGGGGGGTCTTTCTGTGGACGACTCAGAGAAAAACAGAAAAACCTGGAGAATAAAGTGTCAGTAAATTGTCCAGACGAGCGTGCGGCAGGTGTGAAACACCTGAAGACAAGACTTCAAGGCTGAAATACAAGGG
>JAFBJZ010000111.1:632500-645000 GCA_016785225.1 Psettodes erumei | reverse complement strand
TGAAGAAAACAACCGAAAAATAAAACCGCTTCTTTTTTAAAAACACTTTACATCGACTTGTCTTTTCAGCAGCGACTCATTTCCCGCATTGGTTCAGTTTTCCGGTACCAGCGCCCCCGGTCCCGACGGTCAGAACCGACGAGCATCATTAGCAATGCTAACGTTAGCTAGCTGGAGCAGCGCAAGCGTCAACAGGGGCAGGCTGTGCTAATCCTGTTAGCCGCTGCGTCGGAATTAGCTCCCGAGCTTCGGTGGCTAGCGGGTTAGCGGCTAACTGCGCCACGATCGGCTCACCTTCTCCGGCGTCCGCCATCAACCCGTCTCCTTCCTTCTTCCGACGGCGCGTCGCAAACGTCGTGCGGCTCAGTTCAAAAGTCAAAGGTCACTCCTCGCCCGTCAATCACCGGCCAACGGCCCCGGCTCCTGATTGACGTGAGCTCGTTTCCCTCCGAGCCAATCAGCGCGGGCATCTCGGGCACGGGAGGCGGGACAACTTGTTGATTCGTTCCCGTCGGGAAAGTGATGAAATCCATTTAATTTAAGTTAAATTAAATCAAACGACGGTCACTTATCTAACAACTAGGAAAAAATGAAATAAAAGTAAAAAATATAATTTGTAAAATAAACCAGAATAAAATAAAATATAATACAACCAACTAAAAGAAAAAAAATGTAATGACTAATAAAAATAAGAAATGCAATAAAGTTAAAGACAATTAAATCATGTAAAATTCATAAAACAAAATATAATCATAGATCTGGTAAAACAAAATAAGGTCAAATAAAACTGCTGATAATCAAATAAAGGAAAATATAGATATTAATAAAATGAAAATGTATATAATGTAATGAGTTGATTTACAGTAAAGCAGTTTAAAAAATGAATAATATTTCATGGTCCAGCAAGTACAACTCTTTCAGAAAATACAACCTTTATTGGACTCGGGTCATAAATCGACATTTTTAACTCTGATGTGTTTGTCCTCCAGAGACAGGACACCCATCGTGTCCTTCACGAGGCCATCCAGATGAGGAAGGGCAGCAGGACGGCCAGCAGGACCGCGCAGGTGTTCACAGCTCGCAGGTAGAGGAGCAGACACGCCCCCAGCACCGCCGTCGCCTTGGCAACACGCCGGCTCAGCAACAGCTTCCTGGTGGTTTTACAGAACTGATGGAGAGGAAGATGGACAGTCCTGTTCAAATATGCTCACAACTCATTTTTATTTATGTCAGTTTTTCTTTTGTTCAAGGTAAGATCTGAGTTTTTTGTGTTGGTGCAGAACCACAAACGACCATTAGGTGGCGCAGTTGCACTTCCACCCTGAAATGAAAGGGCTTCAGCGCCGACATTCAAGTCTTTGTGGAAAATACAGCTCTTAAATTCCACTGAGCGCCTCCCCCCTCCTCCTCCCTCCTCTTTCCACTTCTCCTTTCCACTCCCTCCTCCTCCTCCTCCTCCGTCCGTCCGTCCATGCAGCGTTAAAAAAAAACAAAACAAACCCCAGCGTCTTATTTCACAACTTTAATCACACGCTGCAATAAAAGCCGCCGTGAGGCCGAGGACAACGACCACAGGAACAACGGCGCTTTCACCCGCGGCCTGTTGCTGCAACACGGAGGCTTAACCCAATTAAAGGAGGGGGGGGGGACTGATCTGTGATCAGCATTAATCTGCATCAGGAAACAAAGACCTCAGAGCCGCAGGGACATGAAGTCCCTCTTTGTCCCTGTCCACCTCGCTAAGTCTGGCTCAGTTTGGTTGTGGTCACCTGAAAGGTCTGGAAGCTGGTGACGGTTCCGTATCGACAGTACATGACGAAGTGTTCGCAGTTGTACCACAGCAGGCTGTAGGACACGTGGCCCCGCAGCCTCTCCGCCCGCCGGGCCACCTCCTCCCCCCGCAGCGCCGGGCGGCTGCACACCTGCACACGACAGGTAAGTCTGACTCGGCGGCGACGCTCGTCATGCGATTGGTTCACAGCTCTGACGCCGCTCACCTTGTCCACGGTGTTGATGAGTATGTCTGATCCGTAGGCGAAGTCCTCCACCGAGTCCACCCTCACGCTGCCGCGCTGAGGACGCAGAGACACCTCATGTCAAAGTTCACGTCTGACAGGCGGACACCTGGTCAGCAGGTGGGCGGTACCTTGGCCAGGACTCCCAGCAGGAGTCTGCTGTTGGTGACCATCTGCTCGATCCGACGCCGGTCTGCGGAGACCACGGGCATGATGTCCGGGATGAAATGAGCAACTCTGAAGAGAGAAGGAAGGGGAATACATTCAGAACCCGCCCCGCCGCCTCTGACCAATCGCATGGCAGCGTCGTGATGTCATCAGACTCACCTGCCTCCTCCCAGGTAAATGCCAAAGTGCGTGAACAGAGTCCTGGGCACTTCCAGCAGGTCTCCCCTCCTGAACACCAGGTCGTACTTACTCTTTGTCCCCTGTCCTCGCCATCCTTTCTTCTCCTCCTCCTCCTCCTCCTCCTCCTCCTTCAGGTCGTCTCCTGGTGTGGAGATGAAGAGCAGAGCGAGCAGCTGCAGAGGGAACATGGCGGCATGAGGAGCAGCAGCAGGAGACGAAGCCGGTGCCTCACAGGTGGTTTTATTCTCTGGGGTGGGAGGGGCCACAGGCAGGATTAGGGAAGGCCACCGAGGCCGGGGTGTGTGTGTGTGTGTGTGTGTGTGTGTGTGTGTGTGGGGGGGGGTCAGTCCCAGCTCCGGGCGTCTCAGTCCTCAAAATTAAATATTCACCAAACTGACTCCACGTGTAAAATAAAAGACGCTTCAGAAACGTGCGACTCAGACCAAGTCTCAGACAGGAGGTGCGTTTGTTTCCCTGAGCTGCGAGGGGGGGGAACGCCTGCAGCTCGCGCTGTTCCCACCCGGCACCAGTAGAGGGCGACAACCAACCTCCTCTCGCAGCAGATCGTTCAACACAACGCCCACAGGAATTCAACAAACCCCGGGTACTTCCACCTCCTTTATTTACATTTAAAAAACAAAACACGCAGTACAAAGTGTTACAGTAAAAAATAAATTCTGTACAAACGTCTGTGACTGTTAGAAAACAATCAGGTCACAAAATGAATATCTACAGATATTTACACAAGAGCTTCAGGGGCTGGAATCAACAACGCCGTGGATTCACTGTGGAAAAGAGTAAAAAGTGAACAGACTTTTTTTTTTTTTTAATTGGAGGGTTTTCAGTTTAAAATGATAAAAATGAACCTGATTGGATGAATTCGACGGCCAATCATCGTTTAACAGAAACTCCTCTGACGTTACGTGTGTGGAGGAAAACAAACAAACAAACAAACAAAACCGGCAGCGTCAGTAAAAATGAGTAACTATTAAATAATCTTTGGTCCCTTTAACTGTGTTGGGTGATGCTATTTATTCTTCACTTTAGTCTTTTACGCGATTAACTTTATTAGTTTGATCCTTGTTGCTAATGCAGCTAATGCAGCTAATGCTAATGATCCTTCTTCTGTTTATTCTACACCAAACAGAGGAATTGAAATCAGTCACTTCCTTTAAAGTCAGGTTAATTCACCGCCGCCTTGTTAACCTGTGTGAAGCTGTTTGCAGACGACTGCGTCCTCTCCGCCTCCTCCTCCTCCTCCTCCTGAAGCTTCTAGCTGGCCATCCACAGGGTGAAGGGGATGAGGAGGGTGGGCAGGGCGGTGCTGGAGGATATTCCCAAACACGCCATGGACAGAAGCCCCAGCAGCGCCGTCAGGAGGACGTTACGCCGGTCCCGGATCAGCGACTTCAGCCACTCGCAAAACTGGAGAGAGAGAGAAACAAAACACTTTTCATTCACGCACATGAAATGTGACGCAGCTTTAAAACTGGCCACCGGGGGGCAGCAAACACAGGAAGCTGCTCGTGGCTAACGGCGAACTCTTTGCACAAAATGTGAACGAATACAGGGTAAAAAAAAAAGTTGCGGCCCCTCAGCTACCTCACAGAGTCCATGGCAACATTATATTTCCTGTTTACATGCCCCAAAGCATTGTGGGAGTTGTAGTCCTGGAGTGGATGGATCAAACTTTAGAGTTTTACTGAGCCGACTTCTGCTCAAAGAACCAGGAATATAATTGAGCTGTTGTTTATTTTACTGTGGGGCCCTGTGGGGCCCCCGTGAGAGCTCCTGTTGCCCCCCGAAACACACACACACACACACACACACACACACACACACACACACACACATAAACCTGAAAGAAGCAGACGTGACTGCCAGGCTGCAGGCAGGTCAAATGTTTAGGTTAGCAATTATAGGAAGTGAAACTTGATCAGGGGAAAGTCTGTCTGTCGCAGGGTGGGGGTGGGGGTGGGGGTGGGGGTGGAGGTGGAGGTGGGGTGGGGGCACGGAGCCTGAATGGACAAACAGGCCACACCCCCTCACATCCCCCCACATTTTACACCTTAAAAATGTCTGAACACGACGGTGAAAAGAGGCGAAGCAGGAATGGATCTGTTTGCACGGCGTCACGTCTGTGTATAATTACACTGTATACTGCAGTACTGCTGTATATACAAGTATATGTACGACATGCTCACATGACACAGTAATGATGTCATACAGACAGTAATGTAATGAGGGACCAAACCTCGACCTATATCTGGACTGTTTACTCACTTAGGACTTAATAAAAGTACTTTTACATCGCTGTACTGCTTCTTTTACCTCAAGTACAAGGGTGTGTGTACTTGTACTACAGTGACGTGTGTGTGAAAAAGTCCATCTGCTGAAAGATGAACACAAACAAACAAACAGATGTTTAAAATCTGCGAGACGAAGCTGCGAACTGAACACCAGTGTTTTTTACACGACCTGCTGGGTTTTTACAGGAAGGAGCCACCTTCATCATCATCATCATCATCATCTTCATCATCATCATCATCATCATCTTCATCCTGCGCTGGCCGACTCACTGCTGCCGTCTGGTTTCTGGCAGGCCGGCTCCGCTCTGAATGCGGCTCTTGTTCTCCCGACTTTTCCGAGGAGCGACCCAGATTTTCCTCTGGTTTTAAAAACAGGCCCAGACACCTCGGGGGGGGGGGGGGGGGGTGGGGGTGTCTTTGGCGAGAAGCGCTCAGATTAACACCAACGGTTTCCAACCTAAGGGTCAGGCCCCTTCAGAGGGTCACCGGATGACTGTGAGAGGTCACGAGCTGAGGAATGTGGAAAAGCTGCTGTTTTTGTTTTGGACAAACTGTGGAGGAGGAGGGAGGCGTGAAAAAACATGCGGGAAAGTATTTTAAGTACAGTACTTGAGTACAAGTACTTCGTTACATTCCTCCAGCGGTCCCCCTCACACCTCGCCCCGTTCAGCTTCTGCAGAAGTTTGCAGACCTGGAGAGAAACTAGGAGCCGCCGCACTGGCGCCTTTACGCGGCGGCCGTGCGCCTTTACGCGCGGTCCCGAGTCCTGATGGGACTCTGGCTGGTGTGAACACCTGCCCCCCCCCCTCCACACATCAAAGCAGCCGCCCGTCAACGCGCGGCTTCTCACCTGGTCGGTCTGCAGGCTCTGCGCCGTCCCGTAGCGGCAGTAGGTGACGAAGTGCTCGCAGTTGTTCCACAGCAGGCTGTAGGACACGCCGCCCACCAGCCGCTCCGCCCGCCGCGCCACCTCCTCCCCGGGCAGCGGGCTCCGGCGCACCGCCCGGTCCATGGCGTTCAGCAGGATCCCGGCTCCGTACGCGAAGTCCTCCACGGAGTCCACGCGGATGCTGGCGCGCTTGGAGAGGACCCCGAGCAGCAGCCGCGTGTTGGTCACCATCTCCTGGATCTGCCGGCGGTCGGCGGTCAGCGCCGGCAGGATGTCCGGGATGAGGTGCGCCACGCGGTTCTCGCCCAGGTAGATGCCGAAGTGGGTGAAGAGGGTGCGCGGGACCTCGAGCAGGTCCCCGCGCTGGAACCGGTGCGGGGCGCCGGCGGGCTGCGGGGCGGGCTCCTCCCGCTCGCAGCGCCGGGGGGGCGGCGGAGGCAGCGGGCTGGACAGCTTGACGTGGGCGAGGAGGAAGAGCTTCTCCAGGAGGAAGGTGAGCGTGTCCAGCATGACGGCGGAGGGGAAACAACCAGGAGAACAGCCGTGTGTGACGAATGTGCGCGCTCTGTCCTCCCCCTTCTCCTCTCTGAACGCTTCTCCTCCTCCTCCTGCGGGGAGACTTGGAGACGGAGGAGGAGGAGGAGGAGGAGGAGGAGGAGGAGGAGGAGGAGGAGGACCGTGTGACGTGAGAGCTGCTGAGAGACGCTTCAGCAGACAGATAAGAGACTGGACCCCGGAACAGAACTCTGAAGAAGTGAGGTCCGGATGAACTGGACCGGTCCTTACAGAGAGAACACACACACACACACACACACACACACACACACACACACACACACACACACACACACAGACAAAACCCTGTTGCCTCAAAGCCAACTTACTGCAGAGAACTCACAGTTTCCACCACATTCACACACACACACACACACACACACACACACACACACACACACACACACACACACACACACACGCACTCTCTCTCTCACACACACACACACACACACACACACACACTCCTCTCTCTCTCTCTCACACACACTCACACACACACACACACACACACACACACACACACACACACACTCTCTCTCTCTCACACACACACACACACACACACACACACACACACACACACACACTGTGAGAACTGCAGGCTCAGCTCTTTGTTCAGTCTGAGTAAACTGGGTCGACAGAGAACCTCCTCTTCGTACCGTTAAAGGGACATTCCGCACTCAGGAGTCCTGTTACACTGACTCACCGCCGGGTCCCGGGTCGGACCGGCGCCGCCGCCGCCTGCGCAGAACCTCTAGTCGACTCGCGGCGCCCCCCGCAGGCTCAGAGGAGCGACTCGCCGTGACGTCACGCGAGTCAGGAGGCGAACGCGATGGACAAAGGACGGCGTGAGAACGCACACGCTTCCCACGCGTGTGAATGAAGCCGTGTGCGACGGAAACACTTCCTGAATCCATCATCTGAGCCCTGAATGAGCCGCCTCCTCCTGAGGACAAGGAGAGGATTTTGGGATTAAAGGTAGATTATGGAAACAGACCCCCACCCACACACACACACACACACACACACAGACACACACTCCCCACCCCCTGCTGAGGCTGAGCCTCAGTGGTGATGAATGACTGCAGACGGATGAATGTGTGTGTTGATGTGACTGAGGTGAATGGAGTTGAGTGACAGCTGAGTGTGTGTGCGTGTGTGTGTGTGTGTGTGTGTGTGTGTGTGTGTTGCTCTGCATGGTGCTGAGGAGCCGCGGGCTCAAACCTGCAGATTATGACAAACAGAAGCTAAATTAGCATTTCCTCACAGGAGGACGCTGCATCTTTTAATCCCAAGAAGAAGAAAAAGAAGTTTTAATTCCTCAGTGGGGGGGTTCTGAAGGCCCCGCCTCCAAACCGCTGAGGCCCCGCCCACTGGTATCACAGAACAGGCGGCGACGGGCGTGAAGACAAAAGGGACGTGACGGATGAGACCTCATTCATCAGCTTTTATCCAAGTCTGTCCGAGCGGCACAAAGACGCCGACGCGTTGACAAACGACTCGCCGGACGACCCACGGCTCTCACGAGCGCACACACACACACACACGCACACACACACACACACACACACACACACACACAGACGCACACTCGTTCCCATGCCGTCTGCGTGTGATGAATGTTAATCGCGGGCTCTGGTTTGTCGGTCAACGGCGCCGACCCGGTTTCGCGTCGACAACCTTCCGTTCAGCGTGGACGCACAACATCGACAATGACGACAACGACTTCATTCATGAAAATATCGTTTAATCTCTTCAGGTTCGACAAAATCACCCAGAAACCAACTCACTGGCTCCAAGCAGCGTCGAACTTCCACCGTCAAAAAAACGAGGCAGAAGTTTCTTCTTTACGTTAAAAATCACGATTTACAGTTTGAGAAACGTTCACGTCAGATTCTCTGGTTTAATCACACGTGGATTAGAAATTAAGAAAAAAGTTTCCCCCCAAAAAATGGACGAAGAACGAGTTGAGAGAACCGTGGCGTGGAGAACGTGGAGCACCGACAGGCGGATCAAGGCACCGGCAGGAACGAGGGTTCGAGCGCCCGCTCTTCTTCGACCTCGTGGTTCCCACGGTGAAACGATCTCTGGACCTCCGCTTTTTTTGTCAAACCAGCACCGGCGTGGTCCAGACAACCACAGGGTGGGATTAACGCCAGAGACTCTTCTGTGGATTAACGGCGATTCGATGTCGATGAGATTATCCGGCGTTCCACAGGGCGCGATTGCGGGCCCGTTGTTTGTTGGCAGATATCAGAACATCCTGACGACCGCGGGTCGACCCGGATGTTTTCTGGACTTCAGAGAAACGACTGAAACACAAAGTCGAGCGCCAGTTGTTCAGAACGTGTTTGTGCGACGCGAAGCGTTTTGGAAAACACCATGTGGGCCGCGTTAGCTTCGGAGAACCGGGCAGAGAAACGATGAAGCGTTTCTCCTAAATAACGAACTAAAAAAAAAACAGTTTCGGGGGTTTGGGGAAGCGACAATGTGCGGGGCAGATGTGGATCAATCATTGAGATGTCAGCAGATTTCCACGTGAAGCGGCGATGTCGTCACTCAGGACTTTTTATGAAAACAGAAACCAGAAATTTACGGCCTTGGGTTTTAAACACCTCGCTCGTCACGACTCGGCGTTTTTAAATCCCGAGGACGACGGATTATTGATTTATCCTCGTGCGACTGTTTTCGATTCCCGTCTGGACGGATCCGTCTTGTTGTCGCTTTCGTTTTTTTTTACTGCGTCTCCCAGCGTCCGCCGCTCGTTTATTCGTCTCTGTCTCATGTGGTTCCTCTTTTGTGTTTTCGGGATCGTCTGTCGTCTGACTAAATTCTTCTCCTCCCGCCCGCGCGCCCGAGATCACGTTTCCCCGAAGGCACCGAACGGGGTCAAAGGTCGGGGAAACGGTGGCTGAGCAATTTTCCTGGCTCCCGGGAACCGTCACGTACGAGAGAGGCGCCAGGAAAAAAGTCAAGAATCCGGAGAGGAGACGAGGCGGAGGGGGATTTCTTCTTCTTCTTCTTCTTTTTTTTTTTTCCGCGCAGCGCGAGGACGACGGTTCTCCGGGTTTTCGGGCCCGACAGAAGCCGAGCGGCGACTCGGCCTGTTTGCAATTACGCACAGACAGAGCGGAGGCCACGGTCGGTCTGGGGGGAGGAGGAGGCGCATTCCTGCGGGCCGGAGAACGGCGAGGTGAACCAGGACCCGGAGACGGTCCGGTCTACCTCCCGAGGGAGAACCGGACCGGATCGGACCGGGTCTGCCCCTCCCCCGACGCGAAGCCGCTCTGTTTCTCTGCAGACGACCTTTAGCAGCTGCTCTGGAGCTTTCATCGCACCACATGGGCCTCCGCAGCACGTTCTGGCGAGGAGATCCGGAGCCGGTTCTGATCAGGGGTTCTCTCTATTGATTAATGTGCCGATCGGTTCTCTGGACTGATCTGGGAGGAAAAGGAAGCGCAGGAGCGATTGATCGATCGATCGATCGGCTGATGGAGTCACTGATCGGCCTCTGGGGTGACGTTCGATCGGCTCGACCTGCCGCGTCCTGAAGGTTTTTGATCGTGGATCTATTCTCATGAAGTTTTCTCGCTCGACGTCGTCTGGTTCCGGTCCGGATTTTTAAAAAAACGCCCGTCGGGTCCGACGCGGTCTCCCCGGGTCCGGCTCAGTCCACCAGGGACTTGAGGTCCGGCAGACCCCGCAGCTTCAGGTCCAGCAGCATCTGGCCGTACGCTTTGCCCTGAGGAACCAGAGACGTGTGTGAACTCACACCCTGTGCGTGTGTGTGTTGGCACATTGTGTGTGTGTGTGTGTGTGTGTGTGTGTGTGCGTTTCTTTGATGTGCAGGGCAGTAAAAATAAAAACTTCAGAGAACAAGGGATGGAGGGAAATAAAAGGTGGAGAAGAAGAAAAGTGTCGCCGCACTCGAGCTCCTCCCGTTTGTGTGTCTGTTGTGTGTCTGTTGTGTGTCTGTTGTGTGTCTGTTGTGCGTCTGTTGTTACCTGGGGGTCGCTGCGCAGGGACGCCACCCCTCCCCCGCCCAGGGAGCTCTGCAGGACGAAGTTGAGGGCGTTGATCCCGGGCAGAGTGAATCTGTGGGGGGGAACGACAACATGCCCGGTAACCACGGCAACGCCAACCACCCACACACACACACACACACACACACACACAGGCCTGCCGCAGCCTGGCACCATGTGTCGTTATACGGGTTTACACACACACGCGTGAATGTGTGCGTGTGCAACATCATGCTTTTTGATGTTTGCACGGGTGTGTGTGTGTGTGAGGTGTGTGTGTGTGTGTGTGAGCATGTGTCTGTGTGTGTGTGCGTGAGCTGTTTGTAGTTGCACAGATGGGGGAAGGGTTAAACGTGATCACATGCAAAACCTGCGTGCCCATGTGTGTACGTGTGTGTCTGTGAGCAGTTATGTGTGTGTGTGTGTGTGTGTGTGTGTGTGTGTGTGTGTGTGTGTGTGTGTGTGTGTGTGTGTGTGTGTGTGTGTGTGTGTGTGTGTGTGCACCTCCTGCTGGGTTAACGAGCAGCGGAGGTGCGCTAATGAAACAGCGCAGGCGTCTCGGGGGCGTGGGGGGAGATGCGGGTCGGCGAGCTTTACGGGCCCCGCCCCCTTCGCTACGCTAATCGCTAACACGCGGCGCGCTGACTCATCGATCAAGCACGTCCGCCGTTTCCCATGATCCTCCGCTGCACCTGCGAACGATTGGGAGCCGGCGGCGGCACCGGGACACGACCGCGGGTGTGCGACGGGTTTCGGGGCCGACGTCGGGTTCCCGGCGGTTCTGATCCGATCCGACCCGCGGCCGCATCGACCTCGGCGTGGGATCCGCGGCGACGCCGGACGCGATATCACAAACAGCTGTGGAACGCTGAGACGCTCCGTCAGTTTTTATGTTCCTGTTTGTTTGTGTGGATTAACGTGTTCGTTAGTGGCCCCGCCCCCTCCCACCCCCTCTCGTCCAATCAGCTCCAGGCAGCGACGCTCAGACGTGACGCCGGGATCCGTCTAATTCCTAAATTGGAAACAGTTTTTTGATTTTACTGTGGGAGAAGAAAACAGGCGGCGGTGATGCCCGGGCCCGGTTCAGGACCGGTCCGGTCCGACGGGTCGCCCCGAACACAACGGGTCAACGCTGTGTGTGTGTGTGTGTGTGTGTGTGTGTGTGTGTGTGGGGGGTTAACGCCTGGTGGCGGTTTCCCTCCGTGCGACACCGACTCCACTGATATCTGCTCGCCCTTGTTTTCGACGCGTTCCTGCGCTGTTGTTGTGTCTCGCTGCCGAAGGCCGAGTCTGACAGTGATTACGCCGACCGCAGTGTGTGTGTGTGTGTGTGTGTGTGTGCGTCAGTGTGTGTGTTGAAATCTCTGCAGACCGCTGGGTGGAGGAGGGAAAAAAAAAAGTGCCTGTTCCTCACTTTTCTGACAGAAGTGCACGTAAAACACATCCTCTTTTCACACGACACACACACACACACACACACACACACACACACACACACACACACACACACACACACACACACACACACACACACACACACACACACACACTGACACGCAAACTTTTGCTTCCACGTCTGAACTCGGCGGTTTCTGACCGCGTGACGGCGCCGTGGACGCCCGGCTGGATGAGGTGTGAGAAGAAGTCCTCCACCACAGAAGAAGTCAGGTGTTTCTTCAGGTAGGGGAAGAAGAGGGGTGACGGGCGATCACTCCTAAAAGGGGGCGGGGTCATTACTTCCTCATTGTACTTGACAACTGGATCAGTGAAGTTCTGATCGTGAACTGGGCCGGGTCTCACCGACGTTGGCTGAGTCGCCCTTGTCCCCGCTCCGGGTGAAGGCCAGCTCCTCCAGCCTGTAGCTGTGCGGTCCGCTGGGCAGGTCTGCACAGAACCAGAACCAGAACCGGAACCGGATGAGCTCGCGGGCGACGAAGCGCGACCAGATCTAAACTCAGTGAACCCGGCGATCCGATCTGGTTCAAATCAAACGGTACCCATGGACCTCGGAACCGGGCCAGGACCACACGGGCCCGGTTTTGCTCGGCTGGGAAACCGGCATCTGCTCCGGGACCGTCTGAGCTCCTTCAGAACCCCTGGAGCACCGTTCAAGAACCCGGAACCTGCTCCAGAACCACTTCATGTCTCATTCATGTCCTGTTTGTTAAGAGCGTCAAGTGACATCAAGTGTGTGTGTGTGTGTGTGTGTGTGTGTGTGTGTGTGTGTGTGTGTGTGTGTGTGTGTGTGTGTGTGTGTGTGTGTGTGCAGGTGCGTCATCAAAAATGGTTTAAATGAAAGCAGCTGAATCAGCTCCGTCCTTTTCTTCCTGAAGTTTTATTGTGCTGCTTTGGTTTTTGT
>JAFBJZ010000111.1:617500-625000 GCA_016785225.1 Psettodes erumei | reverse complement strand
GTTGTTTGACATTATTTCACCAACATTACACTTTATTTTCTACATGACTGTTGGACACAGGCTTCCATGTGTACGTGCTCATTTGACAGAACTCGACATAAATAACAATCACAGCAGAAACAACAACAACAACACAAACACTGGCGACGTGAGCATGTGACCTGCGTGCGACTGGGTTTCATTTGAATAAACATTGTGTTGACACAGGAACCCAAACGTTGCTAATAGAAATAAACAACCGCGGTTCTGAGGATCTGACAAGTTCTGAAACGCACACGACCCACGACGACCTCCAGCCGGGTCCAGGGTTTGACAGGTGGTGCGGTGCGGCTCGGCTGCAGGATTTGGGTCCGATGAGGATTTGCCTGCTGCGGTTTCCGGTGCGCGGTCACAAAATCCCTTATTTATTTAGTGACATGCAAAGCGTGTCTCAACTCCAGCGAAGCAGACGCCCTTCGCTTCAGTCCTCGTTACATCTGGACCGGGATCCCAGCGGCAGGAGCCGGGTTCGGTGAGTGTCGTTCATGTTTTTGAAAATTACAGGACACGCAAACCTTTAATGTAACAGTTATTTCTGTCGCTCCGTCCGCAGAGACATGTCCGTCAACTCGTCCAACGCCTCCTTCTTTCCTCTGTCCTACCACTGCTTCAACATGAGGGACAGCGTCTTCCACTTCACCGCCTACGTGGTCACCCAGGGCGTCCTCCTCCTCCCCCTGTCCGCCCTCGTCCTGCACCTGGGCCTCGGGCGGCGGCGGCGGCGCTCCTCCCGAGCGACGAGCCACTCCGACGTCTTCACCTACAACCTGGTCGCCCTGGAGCTGATGGTGTTCGCGGCGTACGTCGTCTTCCTCTGCGGCGTCTACGCCCGCGACCTGCCGGTGTCCGATGCGGCCTTCTTCCTTGTGAACATGCTGTTCCCCGTGAAGCTTTGGTTCCACATCCTCGCCTGCGTGGATCGCTACCTGGCCGTCGTTCACCCCATCACGTACCAGAGGCTCCGGCACATGACGGGGGTCAGGATCCGGAACGTCGGCATCCCGTGCGTCTGCCTGCTGCTCCTCGTCTGGAGCGGTGTGATGGCGCTGGACGTCTTGTTCCCTTACGTCTCTTTTTTGTGCATCCTGGTCGTCTCCTTGGTCGTCGTCACCTTCAGCAGCTTCTGCGTCCTCCGCGTTCTGCTCAGTCCGGCGCCGGGGGGCGCGGGCGCGGACGGGGAGCGGGTGGACCGGCGGAAGCAGAGGGCTCTGTGCGTCATGGCGGCCGTCGTGGTGACGCTGTGGCTGTGGCTGCTGGGGTTCCTGGTGGGCGTGATCGTGGAGGAGTCCAAGGTGCTGAGCGACCGCGACGGCTGCACGGTTCTGATGTCGGGGTTGTGGTTCGGTCTGCCCAACAGCCTGGTGCTGCCGCTGCTGTTCCTGCACCGGGCGCGGCAACGGCCGGTCCAGGGGTGAGCGACGGCGAGGGAGGGAGAGACGCCGCCGCGACCGCTGGGAATGAAAGCTGAGTCACGGAGAAACGGGCGGAGCCAAGTCCTGTCGTTTATTCTTCGCTGCTCGTCTGCTTATTAAAGTTTTGTGTGAAACATTAAAAACTTAGTGAGTCAGTGCACAGACGTGTGTGTGTGTGTGTGTGTGTGTGTCACATTTGTCTTCATCAATCCCCTGGAGAATAAAACAGATTAGCGGCGTCGCTCGCTCAGCCCAGGTGGCTCTTCATGTGCGTCTTCAGGCAGTGGCTCTGCGTGAAGGCTTTGTCGCACCGCGTGCACTTGTACGGCCGCTCGCCGTTGTGCGTCCTCATGTGCACCGTCAGGTAGGTCTTGCGGGCGCACGCCTTCCCGCAGACGCCGCACACGTACGGCTTGGCGCCCGTGTGGACCGTCACGTGGTTGTCCAGGTTGCTCTTGCGCTTGAAGCGCCAGTCGCAGTCGGGGCAGCGGTACGGCGCCTCGCCCGTGTGGACGCGCATGTGGACGGTGAGCGGGCCCTTGGTGGCGAAGCCCTTGCCGCACTCGCCGCAGCGGTACGGCTTCTCGTCGGTGTGCGTCCTCATGTGGATCTGCAGCTGCTTGCCCGTCAGGAACATGTCGCAGCAGACGTCGCACAGGTACGAGCGCTCGCGCTGCGTGTGGATCTTCTCGTGCTGCCGCAGCGTCCCCGCCAGCTTGAAGCTCCGCCCGCACACCTGGCAGCGGTGCGGCCGTTCTCCGGAGTGGGTCATCTTGTGGCGGGACAGGGACCTGTAGTCGCTGAGGGACTTCCCGCACACGCCGCACAGGTGCGTCTTCTTCTTGGCCAGGTGAGTCCGGCGGTGAGCGCGCAGCTGCGCCCGCAGCTCGAACGCCCGGTGGCAGGTGAGGCAGGTGTGAACTTCGCCCTCGTTCTCCTCGCCGCAGACGGGGCGGTCCTCGGCTCCGTGCCGACCCCGGAGGTGATCCGCCGTCGTCTCCGCCGGATCCGGGCGTTCCCCGCACACGCCGCAAACGCCCCCCGGATCGTCCGCGTGACTCCACGCGTGTTTCACGAGGGCGACTTCTGATTGGTGCAGAGCTCCGCAGACGCCGCAGGAGAAAGCGGCGCCGCCGGAACGTCTGGTTTTTTGTTTCTTGGTCGTCTTGGAGTCGCTCTCCTCTTCTTCCTCTCCTTCATCATCGTCAGCCGGTCGCGTTCTCCGGCACTCTGCAGCGTCCGTCTGCGGCGCCGAGCCGCCGGACGGAACCTCGGGCTCCGGGACACGGCTGCACACAGAGGTGAGAAGGTCAGATCAACATCAGCAGGAGGTGAATAAAACAAACTCACACACACAAGTTCTCGCCGTTACCTCGTCTGCGTCGACGAGGACGATGCATCTTTGGCGTCGCCGTCTTCCGTCCGTGGAGGACGAAGCTCGTCCTCGCAGGTCTGAGGTTCCTTCGGCGCCTGGAAAGATCAAACTCTCTTTAAAAAAAAACGTCCAAACGCGTCACCGCGTGGACAAAACCTGACAAACGACCTTCAGTCTGATGACGAGCGCCGGCGTTCCGGGTCCGGCGCCGCCGACGCTCCCCAGGATTTCCTCCGCCGTCACCGTCTTCAGGTCCAGACGCCGTAACCGGCGCCTCCTGTCGGACGTGAAGACGTCAAACGGTCTGTCCTCTCCGGCCAGCCGGGGGAAGGTGGACGTCAGCAGGTCCAGGAAGTCGGTCTCCTGGAGACCTCGAGGACACTTCAGCTCCAGCACCGGACATGTCCTCAGCACTGACAGAGAGGAGGAGGAGACGTTTGACCTCTGACCTCTGACCTCGTCACGCCCTCTCTTCAGCCAGACGGGTTTTTAACTCACCGTTCTTTGACAGCAGTTCGGTCCGCGGGTCGTCCAGGATGCGGATCCGGAGGTCCAGGTGGTTCTGAGCGTCACCACATCTGCAAACACAAGGTCACACACACGTCACACACACGTCACACACACACCGACTCACTCGCAGCTCCGCTGGACAGTCCAGATGTTTGTCAGAACCTGGTTCGGGTCTTCACATCATCCGGGTCCTGATCTTCATCCTCCTCTTCATCGACGCGCCTCACACCTGCAGCCAAGACATCAGGTTGTTATTACACACACACACACACACACACACACACACACACACACACACACACACACACACACACACACACACACACACACACACACACACACACACACACACACACACACACACACACACACACACCGGGCTGAAGAAGAACCTCCAGCTGCCTCCTCTGCCGCTCGATCTCCTGCCGGTAGCCCGACGCCTCCTCCTCGTACCCGGCGACGATCCTGTCGACGGCCGCTAAGATCTCCTGGGAGGCGGCGGCGAGTCGCTCGGTGACGAACCGCCGCAGATCCTGCGGTTTGGACCGTCCGCCCGGACTCTGAGTCCGGCCCGCGCCGCTCCTCCTCATCGCGGCGACCGCAGCGGAGATAATAACCAACCGGACCCGCTGATCGCGCCTGTTAGCGTCGTTTAGCAGCTTCGCGCTGTTTCCGGTTCAGGTCCGTCCGTAAATGTGGTCCGAGTAGAAGCCTCGTGCCACACGTTCCTCTTTCATCTTTTAAACAAAACTAAATAAAATAAAATAAAATAAAATAAAATAAATTAAGATGCGTTTTAGATTGTACATAGACAAATGAGTAAATGTGAAATTTCCTTTTAAAATTACGGGAAAAAAATGTAAAAGTGTAAAACAACTTTAGCGTATAAGTTGAAAAATTTCTCCTCATAGATCATAATATTTCTATATTTACAAAAAAAACATGACAATATCCATATAGAGTATTTTTACATCATGGTACTGATATTTTAAAAGTTTTATCTACAGTTTTATTACAGTGAAAGTACATGAGTATAGTCACCGGGACCGCAGGGTTTCAGTTTTTATTGATCATTGCAATGACAGACAACAAACACAGGGGGCGCCCTGCACATCACGCTGTCACAGGAAGCAAAGTTCATCCTTCATCACTCCTCCTCCTCCTCCTCCTCCTCCTCCTCCTCCCCTCCATTGTCTCTCGCTCTATTTTCACCGGCGTACTCGACTTTCTGGGCTTCTTCTTTGGCGCCTGGTCACCTGACTCCCACTGCCGCCGCCAATCGGTCGACTCCCCCCGTTCTCCTCCGGTGGCGGGGGCGTGGTCGGGGAGGAGCGCGCTTTGGTCGGCGCGGAGGCGGAGCGGGCGCGCCGAGCGTTTGGTTTCCTCGGGGGCGCGGGAGGGAAGTGAGCTCGCTGAGGGGAGACAGTGAGTTTGGAGGAGGTGGGGAGGAGGAGGAGGAGGAGGAAGAGGAGGAGGAGGAGGAGGCGCCTGGCCTCTGCAGGTGGAGTCACAGCAGGCGAAGTTCTGGTTGGTGCCCGGGGGCAGAGGGTGGGGCGCTGTGTGACTGTTGGACCCGTGTTGCAGCGCGTGTCCGATCTTGCGCCCGTCGCCGCCCGGCCGCCACAGCTCGCCGCTCGCCTCCTTCCCCCTCGCGCGCGGGTCCGAGGGAGTCTCTGCCGGCGCCGGTGTGCAGCCGCGGGTTCGGGTTGGCGCTGTGGCGGTTCCGGCTCCGCAGCGAGCTGAAGACCATGGCGCAGCCCGCCACCGTGCAGCGGTGTTTGATCTTCAGGTGGACGGCGTTGTAGTGGATCTTCAGGGTTCCTGGTCGGACAGAGGGGAACAGGGTGAGCCGGGTCAGAACCAGAACCCTGAGGAAAACCCAAAACATCAGCGCGGGTCCCGGGTCCTACCTTTGTCGTAGAAGCTTTTCCCGCAGACGCCGCAGCAGACCCTCCCCTTCCGACCTCCTGCGAGAGGAGGAGCGGGCAGGGAGCAGGGGGACGATGGGAGAGGATGGAGGGAGGAGGGAAAGGAGGAGGCAGGAGGAGGGCAGAGGAAGGAGGAGGAGAAGGACGGGAGGGGGGTGAAGGAGGAGGCGGAGGACCCTTCCAGCTGCGGGTAAATCTTTGGAGGTGAGGAGGAGGAGGAGGAGGAAATGGGGATGAAGGAGGAGCTGAAGGGGGATGGACTCTCCTGTTTGGCCACGCCCCTTTGGAGGTCGGGCTCTCGGTCGACGCGGGGTCGAGGGTTTGGGCGCCACGGCGACTGGGCCGGGTTCGGCCTGTCGGGGTCCACTTTGATCTTTAAGACGGCTTCGTCGTTCTGTCGGACTCTGAGTTCGCCGGGTTCTGACCCGCCGGACCTCATGGTGGGAGGAGCCAGATCCTGATGGGACAAGAAGGGGCGGGGTCAGGACGCAGCACACAAACCTAAAGGACGCACAATGCCGTGGCGGTCAGAATTACCTTGGTGGGAGGAGCCAAGCACTGGAGGGCGGAGCTTGGGAAGTGAGACGGCAGCAGCAGGGACAGCCCCCCCAGGAAGTTCTCAAAATGGTGGACGGCGTCGCCGCTCTTCTCAAAACGGCGGGACTCTCCTCTCCCGAACGCCCCCGCGTCACGCTCGAAGAACGCGCCGACGTCCGACCGCCGGCCGGTCGGGCCGAGCTTCGGCTCCGGGTCGGGGAGTCGGGCGCCGGCGGCCGCCGGGCCCTGACGCGCCATCAGCTCGACGATGGGGCGGGTCTCGCCAAAGCGGAGGAACTGAGCGAGGACGAGCGGCTCCTCGTCGGCGGTCACCATCGCCCAGCGGTCCAACACCTTCCCACTGGGATACTGGGAACGAGACGGGAAAACCGCTCAGGAAACGCCGGTTCTGGATCCAGAAAACCGATCTGGTTTTGGTTCTGGGCCCATGAGAGTTCACCTGCAGCATGTAGCCGCGAACGTAATCCCCCAGACTCCAGCCCAGCGTGTGCAGGATGCGACCCACCTGAAACACACCCGAACGTAATCTGTTACACGCCAAATGTAATGGATTACTCTGCCCCGCCCCGCCGGGTCATCCCGGCGGTACCTGCTCCGGGGTCAGGATGCTGTAGAGTCTGTCCAGCAGGATCTTGAGCCGGACCGGGACGGCCTGAGCTCCGTACAGGACCAGGGAGCTGAGGTCGAACACGAGCCCGGGGAGGGCCACCTCCACTGGGCCGCAGCCGGACGGAGGCCGGGCCCGGAGCTTCTCCAGCGCTGGAGGGGGAAGACGCAAACGTGACGACAACGTCGACGACGACAACCTGGAGCGCACAACGATCCGGAGGGGGACAGAGGCGACCCGGGTCGGCGGACGCACAAAGTTTTGTTTGTCAGAGCAACAGATGTGTGTTTACCGTCGACACAATGCACCTCACGGGACAGGTGTGTGTGTCTGTGTGCGTCTGTGTGCGTGCAGCTGCTCCCTCCAGATGTTGGCGGTGATGCGATGACAGCGACACCTGACTCCACGTCACCGCGGCGACAGCGCGCATCTGCAGTGTGTGTCTGCGCGTGTGTAAAGGCCGACGCCGCAAACTACCGATTTGTTTTACAACACAACACAACACAACACACACACACACACACACGTGTGCGTCCGTCTCACCATGCGCCACCCAGCCGTGTCCACAGCGATCACATGACCTGAGTCTCACGCTCCCGGGTTTGAAGTACACACAGCTGCAGCCGCACACTGTGCACCTGATGGACTGAGCAACACAACACTGTTACATTACACACACACACACACACACACACATACACACACACACACACACACACACACACACACGCACACACACACACACACACACACACACACACACACACACACACACACACACACACACACACACACACACACACACACACACACACACACACACACACACACACACACACACACACACACACACACACACACACACACACACACACACACACACGCACGCACACACACACACACACACACACACACACACACACACACACACACACACACACACACACACACACACACACACACACACACACACACACACACACACACACACACGCACACACACACACACGCACACACACACACGCACACACACACACACACACACACACACACACACACACACACACACAC
>JAFBJZ010000111.1:517500-612500 GCA_016785225.1 Psettodes erumei | reverse complement strand
TGTGTAGTCACCTGTGTGCGTCAGCGCCGCCTGCAGGTCGGCCACGCAGGACACGACGGCGGAGGAGAGACGTTTGGATCGGAGCCAGCGGGCGCACGCACACTCGCGACCTTCATCGCCGCCGCCACTGTCGTCATGCCGACACCCTGATCCGTTTGGCTCCGCCTCCCCGCACACACACACGGCTCCGCCCCCTCTCTCCAGCCGGAGCAGCACCGTCGTCTCCTTCGCCAGCGCGCGCCACCTCCTCGCCGCCACCACTGCCCACACGCTCCTCCTCCACCTCCCCGCCGCCCTCCTCCCCCTCTGCTCCTCCTCCTCCTCCTCGCCACCCAGAGCGTCGGCCAGCCTCCTCACCTCCTCCTCCAGCGCCTCCTTCTCCGCCAGGCACCGGCTCAGGAGGCGCTTCTGCTCGCCGAGCGCCCGCAGGCGGCGGCCGGCGTGCCGCAGGGCCCCGCCCAGCAGGGCGCAGGCCGGCAGGAGGGAGGCCGCCTCCCCCCGGCTCCGGCAGAGGTCGGAGGTCAGGGAGGAGCAGCGGTCTCGGAGGGAGTCGCACTGAGAGCGACACGCCTGAGAGGAGAGAAACCAGGTCAGACCAGGACTCGCCGTGACCCCCCTTTTTAAACCAGCACAGGTTCTCCTCTGGGATCTGAGGCCGGTCCTGCAGGTCCCTGGACCTGGAGACGGACCTGAGGAGCGGAACAGGAAGTCCCCGGAGGTTTAACTCCTGACACTTCCTGTTGTTTCTTCTTCTGCTGCAGAATAAAAGCAGCTGCTGGTGAAAGTTGGAGGGAAAGTGATGACGCTGGTGTCTGTCATCACTTCCTGCAGAAGTTGACTAAAGGGACACACACACACACACACACACACACACACACACACACACACACACACACACACACACACACACACACACACACACACACACACACACACACACACACACACACACACACACACACACACACACACACCCAACTCATTCTGCTGACTCAGCTCCCAGCATCTCCGTCCCCCCTGAGGGGTGTGTGTTGTGTTTGTGTGTCTGTGTGTGTGTGTGTGTGTGTTACCTGCAGCCGGCTCTGCAGCTGGGCGTGTCGGCGGCTCCAGGCCCCCTCCCTCCTCCTCACCCCCTCCTCCAGGCGGGACCACACGCGCTCGTGGCGGCGCTGCAGCTCGCGCACACACACGCTCCTCCTGTCACACACACTCTGCAGCTGGGCGATCTGGGGGGGAGAGGAGGAGGAGGCGTGAGAACGCCGCGGGAACCTCCGAGCGGTCGCGCGGGACGCCGCTCACCTTGTCGTTGGCATCCCTGAGGTCAGAGGTCAGCCGCGCCGCCTGCTCGCCGATGACGTCGCTCAGCTCCTCCCGGGTGAGATCGCCCAGCATGCACTGGGGCTCGGCGAGGACGACGCCGCCGGACAGGAGGCGCTGGTACACGCAGTGGAGGACGGACAGGTGAGCCTGACACACACACACACACACACACACACACAACATGGTGCAGTTTTATAGGATTTACTCAGAATCATAAACTGTGTAATTTAATGTTTTCAGCTTAATGATGTTACAACAACACACAGAGAGGAGGAGGAGGAGGAGGAGGGAAGGAGAGGAGGAGAGAGAGGAGAGAGAGGAGAGGAGGATGAGGGAAGGAGAGGAGGAGAGAGAGGAGAGAGAGGAGAGGGAGAGGAGGGAAGGAGAAGAGATGAAATCACCTTGGACTCGTTGTGGAAGTTCTCAGTGATCTTCTGGACCTCTGTCGTCTTCTCCTCCCTGTCTCTCTCCCTCTCTCTCCTTCTCCTCCCTCTCTCTCTCTCTCTCTCCTCTCTCCTCCCTCTCCCTCCCTCTCTCCTCTCTCTCTCCTCTCCTCCCTCTCTCTCTGCAGCTCCACCCGCAGGTCGGAGGTCTCCTGTTGAAGGCGGCTCAGCTCCTCCTCCAGTCGGGCCTCTGCCTGCCGGGACTCCTGAAGCAGAGAGAGAGAGTCGTCGCTCGTCCCCACGCCCGGGGCCCGGCCCGGGGTGGGACGTTTACCTGGAGGCGCCGGCTCCGGTCCGAGCTCCGCCGCCCCAGGGCCCGGTTCTCCTCCTGCAGCGCCTCCGAGGCGAGGAGCAGGTCGCGGAGCTGCGTCTCCGCCTCCTCCGTCCTGCGCCGCCAGCGTCCCAGAGCCGCCTGCAGCAGCTGCAGGACGTCGGCAGCAGGACTCCCATCATGCACTGCACGCACACACACACACACACACACACACACACACACACACACAGTGAGAACGGCCTGCTGATGTGTGTCTGCAGCAGGTGTGTGTGTGTGTGTGTGTGTGCGTGTGTGTACCTGTGTTGGGTTGCTGGAGCATTTCGCTGATCTTCTGCACAAAGTTGACATGAACCTGCTCGGCCTGAACACACACACACACACACACACACACACACACACACACACACACACACACACACACACACACACACACACACACACACACACACACACACACACACACACACACACACACACACACACACACACACACACACACGGATTAAAGGGCCAGTCCCAAACATTGTCAGTAAATGTGATCAAATGCCTGTGTGTGTGTGTGCGTTACCTGCTCCAGCAGTGTGTGTGTGTGTGCGTGTCGTTCCTTTTCCTCCTCCAGCCTCTCAGAGAGGTCAGAGGTCGCCTTCCTCTCCGTCTCCACGGCAACGCTCAGCTCAGCCTTACACTGCTCGTACTCTGTCTGCAACCTGCACACACACACACACACACACACACACACACACACATAAAAAAACAAACCTGCTCATGACGCAGTGGAAACAGGAGCTGCTGTTTGTTTGTGTTGTTGTTGTGTTTGTTTGTTTGTGTTGTTGTGTTTGTGTTGTTGTTGTTATTTGTTTGTGTTGTTGTTTGTTTGTGTTGTTGTTGTGTGTAGTTGTTGTTGTGTTTGTGTTGTTGTTTGTGTTGTTGTTGTTTGTTTGTGTTGTTGTGACCTCACCGCTGCAGAGCGCGCTCAGTGCCGTCTCTCCTCTCTCTCTCCAGCCCGTGAGCTCGCTCCACCTCCCTCAGCTCCTCCCTCAGCAGCTCCAGGCTGCGCTGCGCCTCCTGCTGGCCGGACCGCTCCGCCGCCAGCGCCGCCTCCAGGTCCCTCGCCCGCAGCTGCCGGGTCACGTGACCGCAGACGGGTTACGCCAGGTGCCCCCCCCCCCCCCACCCCCCCACCCCCCCGCTGAGCGTGTCCTCACCTGGATGATCTCACAGTTGAACTTGGACTCCAGGTGAGCGGCTCGCTCCGCCTCCACGCTCGACTCCAGAGTCCTCACCCTCTGATCCGCCACCTGCCGACAGACACAGCTCATGCTCCGCCTCCTTCTACTCCTTCTGCTCCATCCTCACCCCCCCTCTTCCCTCACCTCCTTCTCCCTCCTGCTCCTCTCCTCTCTCTCTGTCAGGTATCTCAGTTCGTCGGCTTGTCGCCTGCTCGCCTCGGCCTCCTTCTCCCTCTCCTTCAGCAGCTCTGCCATCCTCCTCTCTGACTCCTGCAGCGCCTCCTCCTGATCCTGAAAGGAGGCGCAGAATGCTTTTAACTTCCTGTTTTAACTTCCTGTTCCTGCCGCTGAGCTCAGAGCGGCAACGTCCGTCTTGATGCCGACTCTGTGGGTGCGTTTGTTTGTCTGACCTGCAGCAGGCGGTGCAGGCGTTGGCTTTCGGAGCTGAAGCTCTTGATCAGTTTGTCCCGTTCCTCCACTTCCTGCTGCAATGCATGCTGGTCCTCCTGCCTGGCCTGCTGGGTGATCTGCAGAGCTTTCTGCAGCTCATGCACCGTCTGCTGGAGCTCTGCTGCTCGCTCTGACACACACACACACACACACACACACACACACACGTTACAGCCGCTGGCCCTCAGACGAGTGTGTGTGTGTGTTTTATCGTATCCACAGCAGGGCGTGTTTGATTTGCTCACCTGTGAGGGTGCGTTTGTCTCTGCTGAGCTCAGCGGCTCGGTCGGCGTCTCTCCGGCTCACCGTCAGCTGGTACTGAAGCTCCACCCGCTGAGCCTCGCTTCGCTCCACCGACGACCTGAGCCGGGTCAGCTCCGCCTGCAGCGCACAGCTGAGCGCGCACACACACACACACACACACACACACACACAGTGGGGTTCACACCTTTCACGCCGTCACACCTGGGGAACGCGGCGCCTCACCTCGCGGTTGTGGCTCGACGTCAGCTCCAGCTTCTCTTTCTCCAGCTGGTTCAGCCTCCACCTCAGCCTCCCCCTCTCCTCGTCACCTCCCTCCGACGCCGCCCTCCTCCCTCTCCCCCGCCCCCCCTCCCCTTCATCCACCTCTCCCGCCCTTCCTCCATCTTCTTCAGGTTTCATGATGACTTCTGCCAACCTGGAGGAAAATGAGAAATGTGTGTGAACGCACGCGCCCACAAACACAAAGAGACACACAACAGCAGAGGGAGTAGGAGGGTGGGGGTGTTCATGCTGAGCCCCCACCTCGGCGGCTCCTCCTCAGGGCTCCGGACAGTCGGCTCCGCTCGCCGGCCCCGCCCTCGTCGCCTCCTCCGCTCCGCCGGGTCGGTCTGCATGGCCCCTTTAACGCACCTGCAGGTGTGTTAAGGTGATTAAAGCGAGTGAACGAAGTGTTGTGTGTCGCATGGAGGAGCCAGGTGAGTCGCGTGTTCCGGTGCCGGTTGCCTTGCCTCCAGACGCACAACACACAACAGCCTCCATTCAAAATACACACAATCTAAAAGTTAACGCTCGTGTTGTCGTAATTCTACTTTTTAATAAAAAACTAACGAGTATTTACGACTCATCGGGATCAACTCTTCCGTTCGGCCGCACTCACACACACCGAGAGGAATGTGTGTCCCGAAACGAGACGCGGCTTTCAACAGGTGTCGGTCACGTCCAGCTGAGGTTTTGTGTATTTTTTGTCACATTAAAGTTGTGTGTGTTGGATCACGTGTTTGCCGAATTCACCACAAACTTCTCACGATTTACTGACGACATTAATTATTGTTCTAAAGTGTCGACATTTTTTTGCTGGTGAATAAAAACTCCCACAATTGTACATTTTCTTAACGGAATCACGTTCCGCACCGAATGCAGCCCGAACAAAGACGTCGTTTCCGGTTAATATTCAGCATCGACGTCGCTGTTGGCGCCAAATCAACTTGATTTAGAATCAAACTGTCGAAATCACGATGTCAAATCATCGTATTAATAAAAAACATGTAAATAAACAGACACTCACCTCAACACTTTGGTTGTTTGCGGTTTGAATCAGACGCCATCTTCCGCGTCCATGCGTCATTTCCGCATGAACTCCGGATTGGCTGGATGACCGGCCAATGGCGTGTCGGCTGGTGACGCCGCTTTAATTCAGCGTAGAAGAAGAGAGGACGCAAACAACATGGCAGCGTCCTCAGAACACGTTGAAACCGCCTCCGCGGGGACAGAAACGGACAAAACAGACGAACCGGAGACCGACAAAGACCCGGAAACCCCGGACTCGGAGTCTGCGGGTCCGGAACCAGACCCTGGTCCCAATGAGGACGAGGACGAGGACGGGGGCGAGCCGCCCGGGCCGAAGATCCGAGACACTCCGGAGGACATCCGACTGGAGGCGATCGCCAACACCGTGGCGCTGCACCCGAGCCGGGACCTGCTGGCGTGCGGGGACGTGGACGGGGACCTGTACGCCTTCTCCTACTCGTGCACGGAGGGGGAGAACCGGGAGCTGTGGTCGTCCGGACACCACCTGAAGTCCTGCCGCCAGGTGCGCTTCTCCGCGGACGGGCTGAGGCTGTACAGCGTGTCCCGGGACAAGGCCGTCCATCTGCTGGACGTGGAGCGAGGACAGCTGGTCTCCAGGATCCGCGGGGCGCACGGGGCCCCCATCAACAGCCTGCTGCTGGTGGATGAAAACATCCTGGCGACCGGGGACGACGGCGGCACCCTGAAGGTCTGGACCGATCTGTGAATCACCTCCAGACCCTGAGTCCTTACGGTCTAACGGTCATTGACTCGCTCTCGTCTCGTGGTCTTTTGATGGTTTAAGCCTCAGGATCTGATCAGATGTGTGCGTCTCTCTCTGAAGGTGTGGGACATGAGGAAGGGGACGGCGATCATGGATCTGAAACACCACGAGGACTACATCAGCGACATCGCTGTGGACCAGGCCAAGAGGATCCTGCTCACCACCAGGTAAGTGACAGAGTCCGGCAGACGCTGCGTCGGCGACGGGTCATTCGTGACGACCACCATCTCCCGCGATGTGGCGCAGCGGCGACGGCACCATGGGCGTCTTCAACATCAAGCGGCGGCGCTTCGAGCTGCTGTCCGAGTACCAGAGCGGCGACCTGACCTCGGTGGCGCTGATGAAGCGGGGGAGGAAGGTGGTGTGCGGCTCCAGCGAGGGGACCGTCTACATCTTCAACTGGAACGGCTTCGGGGCCACGAGCGACCGCTTCGCCATCAAGGCCGAGTCGGTGGACTGCATCGCCCCCGTCACCGACAGCATCATGTGCACCGCCTCCATGGACGGGTACATCCGGTGAGTCTTACCCGAGTCCGGACCCGTCGGTTCCTGTCCGACCTCCATTTTTTGATGTTTCCAACACGTGGTCCCTGTCCTCCATCAGAGCCATCAACCTCCTTCCGAACCGGGTCATCGGTTGCATCGGGCAGCACGTCGGCGAACCCATCGAGGAGCTCGCCAAGTCCTGGGACTCGCGCTTCCTGGCCAGCTGCGCCCACGACCAGCTCATCAAGTTCTGGGACATTTCCAGTTTGCCCAACACGACCGTCAACGAGTACCGCAAGAGGAAGAAGAAAGGCGGGCGAATGAAGTCTCTCACCAAGAAAGCCCTCGGAGACAACGACTTCTTCTCAGGACTTGTGGAGGAAACGGAGGAGAAGAAGGAGGAGGAGGAGGAGGAGGAGGATGATAGTGATAGTGACAGCGGCAGTGATTAAAAAGCTGTTTGGGTTTCATGTTGTTACTGTTCCTGTGGACAGTCACGGTCCAGGTTCGGTCCAAACTCGTCGTCTGGAGTGCGAACATGGGTTTGAACCTCGTGTGTCGTGTGAGTGAACTTTGACCTCAGATCAAACGACTCTGTGTAAATGGACACAAATGTGTTGAGATGAAGAGCGACTGTGTCAGAAGAGGAAACACCTGACATTAAATATCATAACAGAAGTTTTATTTCCTCTGATCCTGCTGACTGGTTTCTGATATATTACACAGTTTGTATTTGTGTATTAAATTCTTTACACTGACTTCTTGGTTTGTTCCTGAAATCTGAAAATATATTTTATGGATACTTTAAGAGTACACGACACAAGTATTAACTTACAATATACTTCATGCTTAAAATAACTGATCAGATTAAAGAATATTTGTGTTTTGTTTTGGCTTCAGGGGAAAAGAAATGGCCCCGCCCCCCCACGCTCAGGTTGGTACGGTCCAAACACAGGCGGGAGCGCAGCGAGAGTCACGTGACACGGACCCCCTCTTCAAACATGGCGACGAGCCGCGGATCGTAGCTCAGTTAGCGAGGAGCGGGTCGACGCGTTGTCACGGGATCGCCGCTCGGTCGTCGGTGAGTCCCGCGCGCTTCTTCTTCTTCTTCTTCTTCTTCTTCTCCCGCGAAACGAACGAGCGGCGGAAGTGATGCGAAACCGGGACCGACCCTGCCGGCGGAGCTAGCCCAGTTAGCCTCCGTGCTAACTCGCCTGTATTTGTAAACAGTTGAGTGGACGCGGCGGAAAAAACCGCCGACGCGGTTCCGACCGCTTGACGCGCACGAGGCGCGGTGACGTCAAATCAGCGCGACGAGCGAGAGTAAACATCAACAGGCTGCGTTCGTTTGTTTGTTTGTTTGGGCCGGGACTGTGTGTGTGTGTGTGTGTGGGTCACTGACTCTCTGACGCTCCATTTAAAGGTTCTACGGTTCTACTTCCGGGTCGTGTTCAGAACCAGGATGCCGGCGAGGAACGGAGACGGCCTGAAGCCGGGGGACCTGGTGTTCGCCAAGATGAAGGGCTTCCCTCACTGGCCTGCCAGGGTACGCACACACACGGACACACACACACACACACACACACACACACACACACACACACACACACACACACACACACACACACACACACACACACACACACACCGGAGCTCGGGCCTCCACTAATGTTGTGTGTGTGTGCGCGTGTGTGTTCAGATCTGTAAGTCGGACGACGGATACAAGAAGCGAGTTCCGGTCTTCTTCTTCGGGACGCATCAGATGTATGTACGCACAATAACGCAGTTTACGTGTAAACAAAAGACGGCGTTGATCTCTCACACACACACACACACACACACACACACCTTTCCAGAGGTCACCTGCCCCCGCAGAACATCGTCCCGTTCGTGGGCAACAAGATGAAGTACGGCAGCAGCGGCGTCCGGGCCAAAGGTTTCGCCGAGGGCATGTGGGAGATCCAGAACACGCCGGGGGTCGGGAGCAAGCCCCGAGTCCGAGTGTCAGACGTGAGTGTCTGTTTACTGTCAACAACAACAACAACAACAAACAGCTGACTGTGATGTCACAGGTTTAGTTCACGCAGTAATAGAAGTACTACTCATCTTTGTTATCAGAGGAGTTGTGAGTCCAGGTCCGTTGTGTGTTTCTGTTGTCGCCTCAGGTCGCAGCCAAGACAAACACACCTGCAGCCAAAGCTCCACCCACCAAACCCCCCCCCGGGAAAACGGCGGGCAAAGCTCCGACCCGCGCTGCGCCCAGATCAGCTCCGGAGTCCGAACCCGCGCCCGCGAAGAAGAGGGGGAGGAGGAAGGGGAGGTGGTGGAGGAGGAAGGGGGCGGAGGCCCAGGCGCCTCCTGCAGGTGGGGGCGGGGGCACGGAGGAGGTGAGAGTTCGCTCGTTTCCTGGAAAGTTTCGCTCCAGAAAGAAACGACACGACGACAAGTTGTTCGTTTCAGGCGACGACGAACGTGGAGACGCCGACTCCTGCTGCAGACGACACGGGAGAGGAAGGGTCCGCTGAGCCCGGGACCGGGACCAGCACCGGGACCGGCAGGCCCAAGGTAAACACACCGCTGCAGTCCGTGTCTGTGTGTGTGTGTGTGTGTGTGTGTGTGTCTGTTCTGTTGTAATTCTTTTTTGTTGTTTTTCTTTTTCAGGCAACAAAACATCAATACAAAAACAGGAAAGCTGCTGATCCCACTGTGACAACACCAGGTAACACACACACACACACACACACACACATGCACACACACACACACACACACACGCACACACACACACACACACACACACACACACACACACACACACACACACACACACACACACACACACGTCTTTCACTCGATGATGAGGGAACTGCTTGTCCTTCTCAGCAGCCGGTAAGAAGCCGAAGAAGACGGAACCAAAGGGCGAGAGCGGTGGAGGACTGAGGGACGAGGAGGACGAGGAGGACGAGGGGACGTCCCCGCAGGGTCAGGGGGTGAAGAGGAAGAGAGAAGGGAGGGGTGAAGAGGAGGGGCAGAAGAAGACGTGGGCGAAAAGAAAGAAAGAGGAAGAGGAGAAGACAAACCAGGGCGAAGGGGCGGAAGGAAAGAACGACGTGACGGCGGAGGAGGAGAAGCCGGGACCCGACGGGAGGAAGACGAGGGGAGCCAAGAAGAGGAAGAGGAAGGAGGTGGGGTCAGAGAGCGAAGGAGCGACGGGAGCGAAGGAGGCGGGCCAGGGAGCGACGAAGAAGAAGCAGGTGCAGAAGAAAATCAAGGTGTGGGTGAAGGTCACGCAGGTGGACTTAAAGAAAGAAGAGCCGAAGAAGAGGAGGAGGAGGAGGAGGAAGATGACGGAGGGCGGGGAGACGTCGCAGGGGGACGCGAAGGAGAAGAAGACGGAGGAGGCGAAGCCAGAGGAGGAGAAGAAGGATGCAAAAGCCGGAGAGGAGAAGGAGGAAGGAGACAAGGAAAGGGTCGAGGAGGTAAAACCGACGCCCCGTCAGGTCGCCGCCGGTTCTGACCCGAACCCGTCGGAACCGGCGCCAGAATCACAGGTGTGTCTTTGTTCCCGCGCAGCGTCAGCGGCGCCTGGCGGCCAAGAGGGAGAGTCTGCTGAGGTCCCTGAGGGGGCTGCTGGGGGCGGGGCGGAAGAGGAGGGACGCGACGAAGGGCGCCCAGTAAGGCAGCCGGGGGCGGGGCCGGCCGGGGGAGGGGCGGGGCATCGCGGCGCTGACGGCCTGTCTCCTGTCGTTGTCAGGAAAGACGCCGCGAAGAGGGTGACGGGTCCGAAAGCGGCGGAGAGGAAGAGCGCCAAGGAAGCGACCGCCGGCAGGAAGCCGGGCGCCAAATCGTCCGGCGGCAGGAGGACGAGCGGACACAAGAGGGAGGACAAGACAGACGCGAAGAAGGACGAACCCGTGGATGAAAAGGTGAGCGCGCAGAAGACGGAGGAGAAGAAGAAGAGCGAGGGAGCGAAAGAGAAGAAGGGAGAGGAGAAGAAGAGCGAGGACGCTCAGCCGAAGAGGGACGAAGACAAGAAGGACGAGAGGAAGATCATCGGGAAGATCGTGAAAGCAACGGCTGGGCGGGGGGCGAAGATTCAGGTGAAGACGATGATGGGAGGAATGGCGGCCGCGGTGGAGGGGGAGAAGAAGAAGAAAGACGAGAAGATGGACGAGAAGAAGAAGAAGAAGGAGAGAAGGAGACGCAGGCGGACAAGAAGCCCGACGACAAGAAGACGGGAAAAACAGAAGCGGAGAAGAAATCGGAAAAAACGAGCGCAGCGCCCGAGGACAAGAAAGACAAGAACGTGACGGAGGAAGAGAAGAAGAAGAAGAAGAAGAAGAAGACGGGCAAGGAAGACGGGGAGAGAAGAAAGAAGGGTGGCGAGGACAAGGCGGCGCCGGACACGAACAGGGAGGAGCAAAAAGAGGAGGAGCAGGAGGAGACAACGGCAGGAGCAGAGGAGGAGAAGAAGAAGGAGGGAGACGCCGAGAAGGAGGACGACAAAGCAAAAACAGGGAAGAAGAAGGAGGCGGAGTCAGAGAAGGAGGAGGAGGCGGGGCCAGAGAAGGAGGAGGCGGGGTCAGAGAAGAAGAAGGAGGGAAACCCCGAGAAGGAGGACGACAAAGCAAAAACAAAGAAGAAGGAGGCGGAGTCAGAGAAGAAGGAGGAGCCAGAGAAGAAGGAGGAGGCGGGACCAGAGAAGGAGGCGGAGCCAGAGAAGAAGGAGGAGGCGGGGCCAGAGAAGACGGACAAGGCGGAGCAGCAGAGGAGCCCCCCCGTGACGCTGACAGACTCCACGCTGCACAGGATCCACGGAGACATCCGGATCTCCCTGAAGAGCGACAACCCGGTGAGACACGCGCCGGGCGGTGCCGGCGCCGGCGCCGACCCGTCCCGCGCCCCCTCGCTCCTCCTCACGCCTCTGTTTGTGTCCCCGCGTCCCGCAGGACATCAGGAAGTGTCTGACGGCGCTGGACCAGCTCAGCATGGTGTACGTGACGTCGCAGCACGTGCAGAGACACAGCGAGCTCGTGGCCACGCTGAGCAAGGTACGGCGCCGCCGATCGATCGGCGCGGGTACGAGTTGTGTTGCGGTGATTTCACGTGTGTGTGTGTGTGTGTGTGTGTGTGTGTGTGTGTACGTGCAGATGCGTTACTACCGAGCGAGCCAGGCCATCATGGACAAGGCGTCCATGCTGTACAACCGCTTCAAGAACGCCTTCCTGGTGGGGGAGGGGCAGGAGGTGGTGAGCGCCGCCTTCCTGCGCTCGCTGCTGGAGGAGAAGGAGAGGGAGGAGGCGCAGAGGGCGGAGCGCTGCAGGGACAAGCTGGGGAGGGGGGAGGGGCGCCCTGAAGGAGGGGAGGAGGAGGAGGAGGAAACACAAGGTAAAGAAAGAGGAGGTGAAATAACACAACACGCTAACTAATCATTTTTCATCGTATTTATTTTAACCTGATTAATACAAAGATTATTTAGCTTTGACTAAAATATTCAATTAATTAATATTTTAGAATTTCTAAATTATTTTTTAAATTCTCATGATAGAAATAAAAAAGTTCATTTTTATTCTATTTATTTATCCAATTTTTCATTCATTAATTAGTTTACCAATCGATCAATACGGTATGAGTCACTCGTGTCGTCAATGAATATTTGGTGTGACTCCTCCCCCTCCCCACAGCTCCAGTGGACTCTTCCTGAAGGCCCCCTGAAGCAGTCTGGACCGAACCATCTCCCCGCCGGGAGGCGTGGCCCTGAAACGAGGACCGTGAGAATGTTCACAACCGTTTACCTCATCACGCGACGTCGCGCCGTCCTGCACCTGCTCAGCTGGTGGTTGTTGTTTCCCTCGTTACACACCTTTAGCATTAAGCTAAGCTAAACTTAGCGTTGGGTGAGCTCACCCTGTGGGTCCTGCTGCAGGGAGGTGACGTTCGGACCTGAACACAGGAAGTGAGAGTTTAGGAGGACTGCACCTTTAAGGAGTCTACCTCTGCTAACTGCTAACTGCTAACTGCTTCAGCTCCACTGTCTGATCCTGGGAATTCACACAGTGGGTGAAGGGGCTGATGGGAAATGTAGTTTTATTTGATTTTTTTTTTTAGATTGATGTAAACGTCACAGCATTAAATGGGGGGGGGGGGGGGTCAGAGCTGCTTCTTTATAAAACTTTGAACTGTGAGATTTTTTATTCTTCCTGTTTTCTCCATCGACTCTCGTGTAAATATGGAACTTTTACTTTTTTTTTTTAAACCACGTTGTTTTCACTCAACACCGTCGAGACTTTGATCAGAGTTTTCTTTGTGGAAATAAAAGTTTACCGTCAAAGTTTGTCTCACCTGTTTTATTCATATTTAGGACGAGTCAAGAGTTTACACATTATTATTTTAATTTCAAAGGACTTTTAAATTTTTTTTCAGTAAAATTTTTTAAGTTAAGTTAAGTTTTTCTAATTTAAATACATTTTAATTTTAATTTTATTATTATTATTTTTTTAATTCTTGTTTATTTTTTCGATATTGAGTTGAATTTTTGAAATAGCGACGTTTTTCGCCATACTAATAATAATATAATATAATAAAATATTACATATTATAACGCTGAGCGTCGAAGAGCGTCACGGCACCGGCGGTCGGTGGGCGGGGGGCTGCGGGGGGCGGGGAAACGGAAACCGGGGGGTGTGTTTTCTGTCAGAGTGTGTGTGTGTGTGTGTGTGTGTGTGTGTGTGTGTGTGTGTGTGAAACGTTGACGGGGTTTTTTCCACGGAAGAGAGAGAGGTGGCCAAAACCGCCGAACGAGCGAGAGACGGAGGAGAACGGACCGGACCGGACCGGACCGGAACCACGCGTTAACCGGACTAAACACGAACGGGAGATAAACGGGACGAACCGGCAGCAGCAGAACGGGAATAACAGGAGGTCACGGAACCACATCTGCGGGACGGACACGGTCCGTGTGTGTGTGTGTGTGTGTCGGACAGAAATGGGACTGTGGTTCTCCCGATAGCAACGGAACCGCGGTGGAACCGGGCCGAACCCGACGGAGGACACTCGCAGCCGCAGGACATGGCCCACGTAAGCAACGGAGCGACCGGCGAGGAGGAGGTACCAACCCACTGCTGCCACATTTCTGGTTCCGCACCGCCGACCCGGTCACGTTCTCCCACAGTCGTGTTCTGGTTCGACACCGCCGACCCAGTACCGTGGGGACGGCTGTGATTTACCTGCAGTACCTGAGTTCTGGTGACCCGTCAGAACCTGGATGAGCAGTGTGTGCACATCTGTTGTTGTTTGTTTGTTTGTTTGTTTGAGAACAGGTGTCAGTTATCAGGAGCATGTCCACTGTTGTCTTAGAGATGACAGAACTTGGTTCTGGGTCGGACCGGGTCCACTTCCTCGTGGTCGGTCGAACCTGTTTGTGTTGCTGAGCAGCAGCTGATTGTTGTGTTTGCAGTGTGTGTGTGTGTGTGTGTGTGTGTGACGGATCTGATTTCACTGCACAGAAAACCGTATGAGGTTCTGACCCGATCTCAGGTTCCGACCCGCTCACGTTGCTCTGGTGCACGGTCGCAGGACGGTAGCTGGTTACCTGCTGTAAACTGAGCAGGTGCGTTTATTTTTATTTATTTACTTATTTTTCCAAGTAAAACCGGATCTTCAGGTTCAGACGGTCTCAGCGGAGGATTCGGGGATTCTGGTTCTGTCGGTTCTGTTGCAGTTTGAGTTTTGACGGGTGGTTTAAAGTGGGGCGTGATGAGATTACGTGGGTCATGAGGGGATTTAAGGGGTTCTTGAGATTCTTGAAAGGGGTCGAGAGGGATTTGTCTGAGTTCTGGTACCTGAGGTGGTTTCTTGGGTCTTGGTAAGGGGCGTTGAGAGGTTGAACCGGTGTCAGAGGACCCAGAAGCCTTCACGGGTTATTTATTGAAGTTCTACGCAGCACTGAAGCGGGTTTAGTGGATTCTGAGAGGTTCTGGATCCTCCTTGAAGAGGAGGTCTTTCAGGACTGCCGAACTTTAAGGTGCTCACCTCCTTACCTCCGACGAGGTGGCCCCCGGGGGTCTCCAGGTCTTTCCTGAGGCCAGTTGGGGCACGCCCGCCACAGACCTCCAGGTTCTCAGGAGGATGTGGATCGGGTCTGGGTGCTGGGGGGTGGGGCGGGTCCACCTCCTCACAAACGTTCCTCTGTCAGTCCGAGTCATCACATTACAGAGGAATTCAGCTGACCTCGGCCCGGCCGCCGGGAATGTGCGACGCGGTGGAAAGTTGTTGCCTGACGCGACTGCTCGACAATAAACAACAACGCAAGCGACGTCTCGCCACTCGCCCGACCTTTGACCCGGCTGCCGTCTCGCCACTCCCGGGCCCCGAGGCCAGTTGTGCGGTCGAGCCCGTGTTTGTTCAAACTCCGGCAGGTATGACTGGAATGTCCTCACCTGGAGGAGGAACGCAGCGGGTTCCATGGGTTCCTTCAGCCGTTCTCTTCGTTTCTGAGCAGCTTCTCTGATTTGCTTTGAGTCTTCACGTCCTGTGAGGAGGTTCCTAAAGAGGTTCTGCAGAATCAGAAATTACATGAGTACACATCAAATGTAAAAGAACCTTTGAATCCCCCGGGTTCTGATCAGGCCCAGTTGTGGGTGAACATCCTGTTTTTTGAGAGCGGTTCCTCGTCTCTGCGGGCTGACCGGGTTCTGATGGAGCTCGCTGACACTCACGGTTGTTAAAGTGAAAATAATGGTGGTTCTGTTACCAGAGAATGTGAACCGGGACAACACGGCGTTATTCGACCCACAGGCAGCTGATGAGCAGAACCACGTATGAGAGATCCTCAGGTGATGAATGCAGACCGTTGTGTGGTGGAACAGGAGACCGTTTCCTCTGTGGGGTCAGAGGTCACGTCTGCGCTGTGGTTTTCTTCCGGTCGGTTCCACAGTGTGGACCTTGAGAGTCCCGGGGGTTCTGGATGAGGGTTCTGCAGGTCGTTGATTAGGTTCTTGGTGGAGATTTGCTGACGTGTTCAAGAGTTTAGGTCGTGGTTCTGATGAAGGTTCCAGACTGTGTGATGGTTCTTGTAAAGGTTCTAAACGGGTCACTGAGGCGGCTCTGGTTCTGATACTAGAAAGGGAACCCTGCAGTTAGAACAGTACCCAGTTTATAATTCGTGCTGAGCTCCTCTGCTGCTTCCCCAGGAGGTTCTGGAGGTCAGCGAAGGTGGTTCTGGCGGGTCCACAGGGTGGAGTCACAGTCTGCCTGGTAACGGGACCCGACACACGGGTTCTGACTAATTGATTAGAACCCGGCCGCTGTCACCGGAGAAGCGTCGGAGTCGGACCTGAGGCGAACACGTGAAGCAGCTGATAACAAATACAAAGAATTACAGGGAAGTAGAGAAAGAAAGAAAACGTATTGATAACGTAACGTATTGATGAGGAAATCGCGTGTGTTGTTGTTGTTGTGTGTGCGTTAATGAGCTGGAGTGGCTTACACACAGACACACACACACACACACACACACACACACACACCGCGTGAGCAGGAGGAAAGAGAGCATCTGTTTGTATGGGAGGAGTCTGGGCCGCGTCTGTTCACGAGGACGTGAAAGAGAGCATCTGTTTGTATGGGAGAGAGAGAGAGAGTAATAACAGTGTGAGAGGGGAGCGTCTGTTCACGCACACACACACACACACACACACACACACACACACACACACACACACACACACACACACACACACACACACACACACACACACACACACACACACACACACTGCTGTTTGTGTGAATCCTCCATCCACCCACTTCCTCTTTTTGTCTCCGGCCGTCAGGCGCCACTTTTGCCTTAAAGGACCGGTCCGCGGTTTCCCAGCTGCGGCGCTCGCACGACCTCGTGTTGAACCTTTGTCACCTGACTTCCTCCCTCACCTGAGCGTAAACACACGCCGTGTGCGTCACATGACGCGTGTCTGCGTAAAAAGGCACGGCCGCCGCGGGGGCACGACGTCGCTCTGTCTGCGCTCGCCGTGAAGTCGCTGCGTGTCCTTTCCAACACGCGATGGAAATGGAGAGTCGGCCGAGCAGATTGTTCGGTGCAGCGGCGTCAAAGTGTGCGACCGCAGTGGGTCGATGTCTGCAGCCTGCAGGCACAGTGTGTGTGTGTGTGTGTGTGTGACTGCAGCTGTGCGCTATTATGTAAGGAGCCACTGGGCGGCTATTATTAGCCTGCTACTGAAGCTCCAGAGACAGACTGTGTGTGTGTGTGTGTGTGTGTGTGTGTGTCTGCGCATGTGAAATGAATGCTGTTGCTTTCAACTTCACATGTTGATGCAAAAATAGAAAATGCGTTGGACGCAGTCGCTTCTGAGTACTGTGTGTGTGTGTGTGTGTGTGTGTTGTGTGTGTGTGTGTGTGTGTGTGTGTGTGTGTGTGTGTGTGTGTGTGTGTGTGTGTGTGTGTGTGTGTGTGTGTGTGTGTGTGTGTGTGTGTGTGTGCGTGCGTGCAAACTCGAACTTGAACAAACAGTGGGAACTCGTGCCTTTGAAATCCCACAGAATCCACCAATCAGCATGATGGAGTTCCGGTGACGGCCACCAGGGGGCGTCTGCAGGAACACCAGGCTGTCTGAGAACAAACAGGAGGTTCCCTGAGGTTCTCGACAGCTGAGAACCTCGGGGGAACACGAGCCTCCTCTTCCTCTCTCCTCACTGGACTTACCGAGTCCTTCAGAACCCAGTCTGCGGCCCACAGGGCTCCACAAGCAACCGGTCAGACGACCTGTACTAACCTGGTCCCTGTTTGTGTTTTGTAGGACTGCTTCGAGGATGCCTACGACCGCATACCTGCGTGAGTACACACACACACACACACACACACACACACACACACACACACACGCACACACACACACGTCAGGGGTCGCTCCCTTTCCATTTCAGTCACTTCCTGTGCTGATTGGGTTATCTTCGCTTTCTGTTTGTGTTGGTGTGTGTGTGTGTGTGTGTGTGTGTGTGTGTGTGTGTGTGTGTGTGTTTGTGTGTGTGTGTGTGTGTGTGTGTGTGTGTGTGTGTGTGTGTGTGTGTGTGTTTGTGTGTGCGCGCAGGGCGTGTCAGATGGACCTGCACACAGCCATCCAGGAGACTCAGTGTGCTCTCAATCTGGTTCTCAACAACAGGTTCTCTGAGGCCCTGGACCTGCTCAAACCCTGGTAACCATAGCAACATGTGTGTGTGTTCGGAAATACGCACTGTTGTGTATTTGTGTAATTTTACAATGCCACTGGCACTGCTACAAGTATTATCACTACTGTAGTACAACAGCTACTATCATCGCTGGTACTGCTGCTGGCACCGTGGTTCCAGGTGTGCACAGGTGTACACAGGTGTACCAGCAGCACACCTGTGCACACCTGGTTTGTGTGTGTGCGTGCAGGTGGCGGGACAGCATGTACCACGCGCTGGGCTACAGCAGCATCCTGGTGATGCAGGCGACCATGACGTTCGAGCACAGAGACATCCAGGCCGCCATGGCGACCATCAAGGAGGCGCTGCACACCTGTCAGAGGTGAGACGGGATCCGCGCGGCGCCGGTCGGCCCCGGGACACACACCGCGCACAACCTCAGGACTTCACAGCGGTTCTGCTCGTTTGTTTCCGCAGGTTCCGGAAGAAGAACTCCATGGTTGGGTCTCTGTCCAGTCTGATCAGCAAGCAGTCCAATCTGCAGGAAGGTACGTGGAGCCCCGCCCCTGACCCCGCCCCCTGGCCCCACCCCACCAGGCCACCACAGGCCAACATCTGCGGGAAGCGCATCAAAGAAAATCACCAGAAGTCATTGTGTTGTGTGTGTGTGTGTGTGTGTCAGAGGAGATGCACGCTGAGATCTGCTATGCCGAGTGTCTGCTGCAGAAAGCCACGCTGACCTTCGTGCAGGTCAGAGGTCGCCGTGCTCGTCACGACTGCACTTCCTCAAATGGCCACTGGGTGCTGCTCACGTGCAGCGATGGCTCCACTGAAGTGAATGAGAAAAACCTGAATTACTCCTTTTAAAATACAAATCAGTGATGGTTTTCCAGACTGAGTAACTTCTGCTGAATGTCTTTTTTCAAAAAATATCTCAAATACAGAACGCAGTACTTTTCGTTTAATGGGATTGTGGACTGTGAGCTACCTGGATTAAAAAGTCACTCCTCCTCTCTGGTTCTGTTCCAGGATGAAAACATGATCAGTTTTATCAAAGGAGGCATCAAAGTTCGAACCAGCTATCAAATCTACAAGTGAGTCCCAGATTTGCTAAAGTAACTGAGAAGCGGAACCAGTGTAACCGGGTCTGGACTCAGATCCAGAGTTGTCGGCTCACTTCAGACCTTTTTGTCCAAACAGGGACTGTCAGAACGTGCTGGGCGTCACTCAGGACCTGGCCGGCCAGTCCGATTCGTTCAGACAGTTTGAGGGCGGAGTCAAGCTGGGCATCGGCTCCTTCAACCTGGTGGGTTCTTAAAAGAGACCGCTCTGTTTTACTCACCCCCGGAGTCCCAGCCGGGAGGAGTTTACGCAGGTAAAGCACGCAGTCTGACCCAGCTGACGGTGTGTGACCTGATTGTGTGTCCAGATGCTGTCCCTCCTCCCCCAGAGGATCCTGAGGCTGCTGGAGTTCATCGGGTTCTCCGGGAACAGGGTGAGTTCCTCCACTCGCGGTTACGCCTCAGAACCAAAAGCTTTCACTGCGAAAAACACCTGCAGGAGGACTCGGTCCGGTCCTGTCTCTCCGCAGGAGTTCGGGTTGTGTCAGTTGAGGGAGGGGTCGTCCAGCCACAGCCTGCGGTCCATCCTCTGCGCGCTGACGCTGCTCTTCTACCACACATACGTGTCGCTGATACTGGGTAGGAAGCCACATGACACGTGTAACACGTCTGAACGGCACCAGAGCTGCTCCAGTCAGAACCTGTTTGCGTCAGGCTCTCAGATGCACGGAGCCGTAGGTGTAAATGTGGGGTGTGTTTTGTTTTCGATCAGGAACCGGGGAGGGGAACCTGGTGGAGGCCGAGGCTCTGCTGGAGCCGTACCAACACAAGTACCCCAAAGTAAGACAATTTCACCAAAGTATCCGCGCTGGTCTCCTGAGAACTGAGAGGAAACTGAAGAAGCTGGACAGTGATCAAACTTTTTTTTACATTCAGGGCTCCATCATCCTCTTCTACTCTGCTCGCATCGCCACGCTGCAGGGAAACTTCGAGAAGGTCTGTGCTTGTGTACTTGTGAGGACCCTCACTGATGCAACTCTTGACCTAAACCCAATTTGACCTGCAACACTAAAAACCAGACCCAAAACCCTCGGACGTCTTCACTCTCCAGGAATATTTCCTAAAACAAGACTTACTTTTAACTTACTTTTTAAAACGTCTGTTCCAGGCCCGGTCCAGGTATGAGGAGTGCATCAGCAGCCAGCAGGAGTGGAAGCAGATCCACCACCTGTGTTACTGGGAGCTGATGTGGACCCACTCCTACCAGCAGGAGTGGCAGCAGGCGTACCGCTACGCCGACCTGCTGTGCAAGGAGAGCCGCTGGTCCAAGGTGAACCGGAGGAGAAGAATCTGCTTGTCCCATATTCTGTCGCATTTTTTTGGTTGATTTGGGTCAGCTGATCCATGAGGTCCACCTCTGCAGGCCATCTACGTGTACCAGAAGGCAGCCATCCTCAGCATGATGCCGGAGGAGGAGCTGAAGAAGACGGGGGAGGACATCGTTGAGCTCTTCAGGTGAGTCCGACTCCACCTGTGACACTCGCTGCTGGTTTGTGTTCCTGACGGTTGACACAAACGTGGCTGTGCAGGCAGGTGGAGGGGCTGAAGCAGCGCCTGGCGGGGAAGTCCATCCCCACGGAGAAATTCGCCGTGAGGAAGTCCAGACGCTACAAAGCAGCTAACCCCATCCCGCTGGTCATCCCTGCACTGGTACACAAACGCACACACCTGCGGATTCACGTTCAGACAAATCAGTAACGAGTCTTCGATCAGGCACCAAGAACTTTTGTGTCTGCAGGAGATGATGTACGTCTGGAGCGGGTTCACCATCGTGGGGAAGAGACCCGACCGCACCGAGGCCCTCCTGGTCACCATCGAGGCGGCGGAGGAGCAGCTACGCAACGACACCAGTGAGTTCTGACTCGATGAAACGGGGGTTCCACAGGGCACCGTTTGAGTCGCACGTCGAACACCTCCCGAGCGTTGGTTCACATGACGCGAGGACGGCGAAGCGTTTACTCACGTGCCTCTCTGTCTCAGACCCGTCTGAGTTTCATCCCGACGACAGCTGCCTGGTCCAGATGCTGAAGGGTCTCTGTCTGAAGCACCTGGGCAGGTTGCTGCAGGCCGAGCTCTGCTTCACGCAGGTCCTGTCCAGGTAACTCGACGATCGATCGGGGTCCAGGTTCTCCAGCGTTGCCGGGGAGGGCGCGACAGCTAAACGCTGTGCGGTTGTGTTTGCTTTCAGCGAGAGTCGCCTCAGATATGATCACTACCTGATCCCCTTCACGCTCTACGAGCTGGGTCTGCTGTACAAACAACAGGGAGACGTCACCAAGGCCGCCGCCTACATCGAAAACGCCAAGTAAGTACGACCTTCATGCACCTTTACCTGGGGGCAGCCACCTGAGGGAATGACAGCGATGCTTTGAAGGCGAGGCGTCACAGGTGAAACCGGTTCCGGGTGTTTCGGCAAAAGACGGGTAGTAACGATGTTCTTCGGCAGGACGAACTACAAGGACTACTCCATGGAGTCCAGGCTGCACTTCAGGATCCACGCCGCCCTCGGCAGCCTCAGGGGATCCCCCGTCGGAACCCCGTGACCGCTGCCGCTGGACCGCAGCTGGACACGAACACGTGGAACCAGGGGTTTCGGTCCGGACCGTCTCTCGATGAAGAATTCACATCTCATTCGCTAACAACCTTTATTTTACGGTTTCCTTATTTATTTTTTTTCAACGGCCTTATTTAAGCTCGAACGTCTGTCGCTGAGAAACCGATGAAGATCTGACGAGCGCTTTAACAGCAGGGAGAGACGTGTGTGTCCCAACACACACATATATATATATTTATGAGTTATATTTTCTTTACTTTGCCTGTTTGATTTCCTAATAACGCCACACAAACACAATCACAGCCTTCTCACCGACTGTGGCTTATACACACACACACACACACGGCTGTAAACGCACACATTTGGCAGCAATACTGGTGCTGTTGACGTCTCAGTCGGTGTCGTGTCGTCCCAGTTGTTTTTATTTCTCGGGGGCGGAGCGGCTCGTTTCTCCGGCGCGGTTTTATTTGAACGAGTCCTCGGCGGCGTGACAGTCGCCGTGAAGCGCAGCTCTGCCTCCGACAAACGTTTGCGAAATCCATAAAAGATGAAGGAAGTTCGAATAAATGATGCAGACGGAGAAAGGTTCATCATATATATATATATATGTTTATAAAAGAAGCACAATCCACATTTAAGCGTTATGTTTCTCAACATTTCAGGAATGTACCAACCAAGAGACCAAACTTATGAGTGTGTCTGTTTCCGTGTGTGTTTTGCCTGTTGTCATGGGAAAATATCCGGTGCTACGATGTTGCTAGCGCAGGTTTTAGCTAACGCTGCTGGAGAAAGGTTCGATTCGATTTGTTGATCGATTGGTTGATCGACAGATTAAGCCATGCGCCAAAGTCCTCCATGTTTATGCTAATTTAGCATCACGCCCCCCCCCCCATATACAGCAGCGTTAGCATGTTAAATGCTAAGAATTTAGCATGCTAAAACGTTAGCGTCATCATGCTACATGGCGCGACGTCGTCAATATGTCCGCCGCAGTTCGTCCCACAGAAGAACAGGTTTCAGGCGTCGTTGATTATCGTTTGACGAGACGATAAACATCAAAACAAATCGACCAAAAATCTTCATCGTCCTTTAAAACTGACGCTTTTTTAGCGTCGCGGCCTTTTTTTTCCAAAGACGTGTTTCATTCAGCTGCTTCTTTATTTACATTTGTTTTTGCATGTTATTCTTAAATATGTTTAATCTTTATTTTTTTTCTCTATTTCAGACGTTACTGCATGTTCGTGTGCTTGTCCCATTATTACGGGCGTTACGCGGTGCAATAAAACGACACTACTGTTCATTTTGCACGATCGTTTTGAACTGTGCTTTGTGTCTTCGGGTCTTGTGCGTCGTACGTTGAGCGTTTGGAACTGTAGTGAGCACAAATGAAGGAGATCTGGGGGGAGGACCCAGCTGTTTGCTAACGTTTAGCGAAACAGGATGAGCTAACGTGCTAACTTCTGACACTCCGCGGGAAGCGTTAGCCTCCTCGAGCTCTGCTAACTAACACTACCACAAATACAGGTCTTTGTTTGTGTTACCGTGTTCGACGAGCACTTAGCGTGTGCGTCGTGTATATTAAGTCGTGTGCAATACATCTTGAAAGCCATAACCGTTTTGCGAGCTGCCTTTTCACACTTCTTCCTCACTTCGCCGCTTTGGACCGCCGAGTCGCACTTCTGCCAAAAACCTGCCGGTCGCACAATTTGGATTATTTCTTTTTTTGCGGTGCGGTTCCAGGAAGCAATAGCTGAATAATGTTCGATCGGCCGCAGAGAGACGTATGACTCCGACTCCGAGGGAAATATCTGTCCTCGCTCTGTCGTCATTTATCTGCAGATACACGAGTCCGACTTTTCGTTTCAACAATCGTCTCCTGTTTGGTTCTGATTTTTTTTTTTTTTTTCACTTGTTGTAATTCTGAATCTTGACAAACGTGGATCCGACGTGTCGGTACGAAGTCTCTGCAGCGACCTGAGTGTGTTTCTGTTCAATAAATTAATCTGAGCTGAACTTTTCTGTCCGACTCCCTTCATCCGGCTCCTCTGCTTGACGTGACGACAACAACAACAACAACAACAACAACAACAACGTTTTAAAAAGCTGCACACCAGATTTGATTTTTTCCATCCTCAATATTTGTGATTAACTTCATCATGATGACGTTATTGATCTGAATGTTTGGTTTCCACGTGTGTTTCCTCTGATCTGGACTTGTAACACACACACACACACACATTAGTTTATTTACTTTAATAATAATATAAAGGTACAGACCAAACCCTCAGGACAGTCAGCTGTTTATCTGTGACGTGTTGTTGTTTGTTCTGATGATGAATGTGCATCGAGGGTCACGACCTTATCTCGCACAACACACACACACACACACACAGTGCTAATCGATTCAGCTCATGGATCATGTGTGGAGAAGTTACAGTAATAGGGTGAACAGGAGGAACACTGTGTGTGTGTGTGTGTGTGTGTGTGTGTTGTGTTGAGTAAACTGATTTTGAAACCCTCGTTGTGTTGTCTGAACGTTGAACATTAACCCTTCGGTCTCCCATGTGTTTGCGTTTCGAGAGGTTACTGGCATCGGCGCCGCGCGACTCTTCCTCGCCACCATGGATGAGCGAGCTAATGATTGATTGACGGGTGGAGGGGGGTGGGGGTGGGTGGTGTGATGGGGTCGTCTGTGTGCGTGTCGCCTCTGTTTAAAGAATCTGTCAGGATGAGAGCAGTCCCGGCGTTTCTGCTCCCGCTCTTTCTTCTCGTCGTTCACTCGGTGAGTAAAACGTCCGCGCTTCATCTGTCACCAATGTGTACCGAGTACTGCAGTAGTGGTAAAAGTACTCAGGCCTTTTACTGAAGTGGAAACTGGCGTTACTGCAGTATTGCCACGGTCACGCGTGCGGTAGTTTACTCAGGTACGAGCATTAACATATGTTCTACTAAATACTAAAAGTATCGATCGAGCAGCGCGGCTCGTTTCTGATTAATCGGTATTCGTCGATCAGGATTATCGATCACGTTACGTTCTGCTCGGGCCGCTCGTCTCCGGATCCAAACTCACGACAAACGAGATCAGGACCGCGGCTCTGCCCGTCCGCCGTGGTCCAGCGTTGTACGCTGAATATTGATCGGCAAGCGCATCGGTAAACTCGGATGACGTTCTGCCGCTGACCCGCTCCGTGTTTTCGCTGCCGCTCCAGTGGAGTCCGCCAGAGCCCAGGAGCACGACCTCTGGTCCCGCCCTCACCTCTGGCCCCGCCCTCACCTCTGATCCCGCCCTCACCTCTGGTCCCACCCGCACGCCCCCTCCGGCGCCAGAGAGGAACAGGCACCTGGGTCCACCCGCGTGCCTGAACAAGAGGTGCGTTTCTTTAACACATGTGCGCGTCCCTCTCATTCTTCGGCTCCGGCTGTCGGTCACAAACGTCCGGACTCTGACCCGCCAGATTGACCCGCGCGTCATGTGACCTGGTGTTCTGCCCCCCGTGGGAGCGGTGCATCGATGGGCAGTGTTCCTGCAAACCGCCGTACCTGTGTCCCTCCGACGACGTGGAGCCGGTGTGCGGGCGGGACCGCAGGACGTACCGCTCCTACTGCCAGGTGAGGTCCCGAGCCCGGCGCCGATTCCAGACGAGGCTCCGTCTTTGATCAGAACCGGCGCGCTCATTTTTCCACCACCTGTCTTGCAGCTGATGGCGTTCTCGTGTCGGACCAGGAGACCCGTCATGTCTCACTTTGGGGACAACTGTACAGGTTCGCTCCCGGGGACACCTGGTCTGCATCCGCCGGGTCACCTTCCCGTGGTTAACCGCCCCGTCCCCTCTCTCCCTCAACGCAGACACGGCTCAGACGTTCACGAGTTCGATCGACCCAGACACGGGAGTGATCCGGGTCCAAATCCCCGACGCCGCTGCCGCCGGCCGGGGGGACGACCTGCTGATCTGCTGGAAGCTGTGGGACATGGCGGCCGCCAACGTGGCCTGCAGGGAGCACGGGAAGCCGCTGTGAGAGGAGACGCGGTCACATCCTGTACAATATGCGCTCACTTCCTGCTCGACTCACTCCGCCGCCAACCTGTCTTGTGCGCAGGGGGGCGGCGAGCATCAACTTCACCACGCGCTACTCGCCGTGGATGGGGAAGGAGCTGCTGGACCGCTGCGTCAGCATCCGCTGCCAGGGTTACGAGATGTCGCTGGCCGAGTGCGCCATCTACGACAAGATCAAGATCGGCAGGAGGAGGGTCGCCACGGTGACCTGCTACGACAGCGCACAGGCGCCCCAAAGGTCAGAGCGCGTCGACGCCACGCGAACCGTCATCCTGACTCGTCACGCGAAGGACGCGTCACCAAACTGAACCAATCGCACCGATTGGTTCAGTTTGGTGACGCTTTCGGTTTCAGGGGCGGAGTGCGGCTTCACGTGCGCAAACGGGAAGTGCGTGTCTCCAAACCAGACGTGCGACGGGGTGGACGACTGCGGCGACCGCAGCGACGAGATGTGCTGCAAAAGTAAACGCACACGCACACACACACACACACACACACAAACCCAGCACCTCTCACCGTGCGTGTTGTGTGTCAGGTTGCAGCAACGGCGGTTTCCACTGCAAGACGGGTGTGTGCCTGCACAAAGACGCCGTGAGCGACGGGCTCATCGACTGCCTGGACGGCGAGGACGAGAAATTCAGACACGCCCCCCGGCACAGTGAGTCACAGTCACACAAACACACTCCACGCCGAAAACTCCTTTAATGGCGTCCAGTACCAAAATAACTAAGAGGTGCCTGCACGCGTCAACACAAATATGGACGACACCTTCCCTGAGCGCTCATTTGGGCGAGCTGCGTGATGACGTGTGGAGGGGGCGGGGCAACAGCCACACGTGACGTTAGCTGGAGCCTTGGTCCTCTCTGCACACACACACACACACACACACACACACACACACACACACACACACACACACACACACACACACACACACACACAGAGTCCAGTCGTTTAGCTTCAATCATAAACACGTTCTCAACACGGACTCAATTAAGATGCAGCAACTGGTGCTAACGTTGCTAGCGGGCTAACGCGCTAACCGCGATTATCAAAATAAAGGTTTGACCACACACGTTTAGCGGCTACTTCTGGTCTGTACGTCCCGCCCCTGCACGGCCGTGATTGGCCTGTCTGCTGAGCAGCATCCAATCACAATCAAGATGCGTCAAGACAAGCAGTCTGACGTCCTCTGAACCGCCAAACGACTTGATCCAAGATAAACTTTATTTAAAAGACACGAACATTTCTTTATCTTCACCGTTTAAACCATTTTAAAACTTTTAAAGTTTCTTTAAATTAACATTTTAATACATATTTATGTTTTACTAACTCTGTTTAAACATGTTTTATTCACCCTATTTTGAGAAATAATTATTTATTTATGCTGATTACTTATTAAAACATTTTATAATCTACTCCTGGAAAGTATCATTCATCTATTTATTCTTACATTTAAATGTAATTCATAGACTAGACTACACAGTAAGGACAGTGAGTACTCTTTGACTTTAGGAATATTAAATCTAAAACTGCAGTAATTCTTTACTGCATGCTGCATGTTCGTCTTCTCTATGTATTTATATGTAACGTATATTTCTGATTTTCCATAGAGTCATATGAGGTGCACCAAACAGTCAGGAACACAGGTATGGTAATAATGAATGTGTACACAGCACACAGTGTGTTGAGTGTCACGGTGGTGATGACGTTTGTTGTTGTTTCTTTTTATTTCAGAGTACATCTCCCCCAAAAACGGTGTGTAGCAGTAAGTTGTGGATACGCAGCTTAATGTCGACTGTAACCTTCAGGTTTTTTTCAGTGGAGTGTGTGTGTGTGTGTGTGTGTGTGTGTGTGTGTGTGTGTGTAGAGACGAGGGCGGACCGGACGTACCTGGAGTCCGCGTTACACTGCGGGATTCCCAACTTCACCATGGTGCACGACACCGACGTGGAGGAGCGAGGACAGAGCATCCGGGTCAAGAGGGTGGTGGGAGGAACCCCGGCAAAACCGGTCAGTTCGTTTTACTGGATTTTTTTAGTGGCTCGTCCTCGTCACGTGACGTGACAGTGACGCGATCGTCCCGCCGCTCCCTGCGCAGACTCAGATCCAGTGGCAGATCGGTCTGGAGGACCGCGGGAAGATCGACTGCGGGGGAGCGTACATCGGCGGCTGCTGGGTCCTCACCGCCGCGCACTGCGTCAGGTGCGAAGACGTGATGACGCGGCATCGGCAGCAGCGGCGCCGAGCGGCGGCTGTGACAGTCACGCTCTCTCACCTGTGTCTGCTCCAGAAACAACCCGTCGGCGTTCCGGATCAAGTTTTCCATCTGGAAGAAGTACAGAGCTCAGGACACGACCGACATCGTTCCCGTGAAGGACATCCGCATCCACCCCAGGTACGGACCCGCACCTGTCTGCCATCGCGATGACGCCCGCGCAGCTCAGGTGATGGCACGTCCGTCCGTGTCGCGCAGGTACAATGCCAGCAGCTACGAGAACGACATCGCGCTGGTGAAGCTGGAGAAGCTTCCGTTCATGGAGAAGTGTCTGGAGGACAACCCGGCCGTCAGCGCCGTCTGCGTCCCCTGGTCCACGCACCTCTTCCAGCCCAACCACACCTGCAGCATCTCCGGGTGGGGACGGACCGCAGGCACGTGCGCCGCCGCATCGCACACCTTAGCGGCAAGCAGCACGTTGTAACTGACGACACTTCTTGCGCGCAGATGGCGAACTCGCTCAGGTGCTGCTGTGGGCCAACGTGTCGCTCATCGACGACTGCGAGAGGTTCTACGGGGAACGCTACCACCCGGGCATGATGTGTGCAGGTGGGTGCGTACCTGGTGGGTGACGTGTCACAGACGCCGCAGGCGTAACTGCGTGTGTGTGTGTGTGTGTGCGTACCTTGTGCGCGCAGGTGAGCTGGACGGAAGCGTGGACTCCTGTCAGGGGGACAGCGGGGGTCCTCTGGTGTGCGAGGACGAGCTGGGCGTGTCCTACCTGTGGGGCATCGTCAGCTGGGGGGAGAGGTGCGGTCAGCCCGGGTTCCCCGGAGTTTACACGCAGGTGAGACACCTGCAAACACCTGAGCGCGCAGAAACAATACACACGTACACTGGAAAATATCAGTTTAGAAAGTAAATCACGTACATTTCTCTCCACCGATCAAATATTACACTCGATTTACCTGCGCAGGTGCGCCCGCGTGTCACATGACCCGAACGTGACCCCGCCCCCTCTCTCCGACAGGTGGCGTATTACTTTGAGTGGATCAGGCTGCACACGGGTTGGCCTGCAGTCACCAGGTTCAACTCCTGATCCACAGCCGATGCCGGGTGTTTTGTTGTTAACCGTGAATAAAACTTTATTAAAAATCAAACTCTTTTCACTTTCACGTACTTAAAAGAGGTTTTTTTCCACATTTATCAAAAAAACAATGAATTTTACATTTTGGACAATAAAAAAAAAAGACGTTTTACAGGAGGACACAGAGGCTGAAGGATCTACATCACAAACAGTTTCTACAGAAAGTTCAGGAAGGCAGAAGAAGAATCTCAGGTGGATCTCTGGGGCCTCTGGATGGAGCTTCTCAGCGTCCGCAGCTCGTCCTCCACCTGCACAAACACACACACTGTTTGTGTTCCTGCACAGTGTGACCCGTGTGTTAACAGTGTGTGTGTGTGTGTGTGTGTGTGTGTGCACGCGTGTGTGTTCATCACCTTCGCCAGCTCGTCTTTGAGCTCGTTGTATCGTCGGACGTCAAATTTGTGCTGCGACGCCCTCTGGTGGAAGAAGTGAAGGAACTGACGGTCCCTCACCTTCGGACAAAAGAAATCCTGCTCGCACACACACACACACACACACACACACACACACACACACACACACACACACACACACACACACACACACACACACACACACACACACACACACACACACACACACACAGTCACACAGGTGAACTGGGCCTCACAGCTGCAGACAACAGGAGCAGGGTTCCTCTACCTGTTTGGTGAGGATGTAGTAGGCGAAGAACATCATGCTGGTGGTGTAGGTGATGAAGTAGGTGACGGGCTCCATGATGTCCCAGGCAAACACAAACCTGACACACACACACACACACACACACACACACACACACACACACACATGCTACAGGCCACCTGGACTCACAGAAATGTAGGTTTCAAACTTAAGTGTGTGTTATTTACCAGGTGAGGTATGCCAGAAATCCTCCCTGCAGGGACAGGTAGGCAAGCCCCGCCCACCCCAGGATGGATGCTTTAGACTCCGCCTCCTTCGCCAGCTGGAGTTTCACCTACACACACACACACACACATCTTGAGGTGTAGTAGTATTTGATGTGCAGTAGCAGTATTACTCGAGGTGCAGTAGCAGTAGTACTCGCGGTGCAGTAGTACTTGATGTGTAGTAGCAGTAGTACTCGCGGTTGCAGTAGCAGTAGTACTTGATGTGCAGTAGCAGTTGTATGTGTAGTGCAGTAGTACTCGAGGTGTAGTAGCAGTAGTACTCGCGGTGCAGTAGCAGTAGTACTCGCAGTGCAGTAGCAGTAGTACTCGAGGTGCAGTAGCAGTAGTACTCGAGGTGCAGTAGTACTTGATGTGTAGTAGCAGTAGTACTCGCGGTGCAGTAGTACTTGATGTGCAGTAGCAGTAGTACTCGCAGTGCAGTAGTACTCGAGGTGTAGTAGCAGTAGTACTCGCGGTGCAGTAGCAGTAGTACTCGAGGTGCAGTAGCAGTAGTACTCGAGGTGCAGTAGTACTTGATGTGCAGTAGCAGTAGTACTCGAGGTGCAGTATTACTCGCGGTGCAGTAGTACTCGCGGTGCAGTAGCAGTAGTACTCGCGGTGCAGTACCGTCTCCAGCGGCCTCAGCTGCTCTCGGAGTCGGTCCTGTCGGATCAGCAGCTCCCGGTGTCGCACCTGCTGCTGCTGAGGAAGAGTCAGCGCCGCGTGGAGCAGGTGGACCAGGTACTTCATGTCATCCAGACCCAGCACGTGTTCGTGAGACGAGCCTGACGCACACACACACACACACACACACACAGCAGAGCACACACACACACACACACACACACACACACACACAGTCAGCAGAGCGTTTCACCTGATGCACACACACACACACACACACACACACACACAGTCAGCAGAGCGTTTCACACACACACACACACACACACACACACACACACACACACAGGTCGTACCTTTCCCCAGTGAAGGAACGCTGTACGTGACGTCATTGATGACGAGCTGGAAATCTTTATTCAAAACAGTTTCCATGAAGGTGCAGGAGGAGATTCTCTGTCCGTCTGAGGAGAGACGGGAGACGCCACGTCAGGCGAGGACACGTCTGGGGTGTGTGTGTGTGTGTGTGTGTGTGTGTGTGTGTGTGTGTGTGTGTGGGGGGTGGTGGTGGACGTTACCTCCGTTCAGCAGCGCGACGCCGTGCACCCCGGGGTCTTTGGCCGCGATGTCCCGCAGGAGGTCGCCCACGGTGGTCAACATGGGCGTCAGGGTGAAACGACACTGCTGACCCGCGGGAAGGTGCAGGGACAGGACCGGGCGACCCAGGCTGTAACGGACTGACACATCTGTGTGTGTGTGTGTGGGGGGGGGAGGGAGAGGAGGGAGGAGGGAGGGGGATGGGGGGGGCAGTGTTGTAATTTTGACAGGCTGTCCCTGTTTCCCGTCTTTATGCTAAGCTAGGCTAATCGCATCCAGAAATGTGAAAACAGAGTTTTTACCTGTGGCGGCAGGTGGACCGCTGCACCTGGACACGACGCAGGTGGACCAGACAGAACCGGGCTGAGACAGGAAGATAAAAGATGATGGTGACGGAGGTTTGAACCCAGAGCCCGAGTCACTCTGACACTGGAAGCTCCTTTGTTTACTTCAAACCAGTAACTGTAATATTCCTCCTTTCATTCAGAACCATCACCAAGTCGCTTACCGTGTAGATTCTTTTGGGTCGAGGGAAGCAGGAACCGACCTGCAGAACAATCTGGAGACAAACATGCCGAGATGTTGCACCTCGCCCAGCGCCTCGCTTCTCTTCTCCCCCGCAGCGGCTCCTCGCAAAGGAATGCGTGCGAGTCGAAACAGGTTTCATGGCCGGGAGAGGGGAAGTTAACTCCCACCTGACCGGAAGAGTCAGTTCTGCCGGGTTCTGCTGAGACCCATCAGCAGGTCCCTGAGCTCGGCCGAGGTGCAGTGGTGCTCCACAGCTCCCTCAGAAAAAAACACCTGGAGAACTGGAGAATGTTTTCCTGGCTGTCCCGGTTTCCTGACCGGCGGACTCTGGCTTCATGAGAACTTCACCTGAGTTTGGCTGAGGTAAACCTGGATCCTTTGCAGTCCTCCAGAACCAGGAAGCCCTCAGGAACCAGGAACCTCAGGAACCAGGACCCTCAGGAACCAGGACCCTCAGGAACTTTTCCCGGAGCTGAAACAGACATGGAGAAATTGAGAGCAAGTTACCACGACTCAAAGTGACGTTCTACCTGCTCATACTGTCCAGAACCCAGTCTGAGCAGCACCACACCTGTGCAGGTATCACGTGACACACGGGGTCACATGACCTGGAGGTTTGCGCTGTAACTTTAATAAATAACAGTGTTGTACTTTCTTACTGAGTTAATATATGATGTGTTTAAATCCTAATAAACCATCATTATTACTGTGATCATTATCGTTATTATTATTGTTGTCGTTGTTGTTGTTGTTGTTGTTGTCAAACTGAAACCGGAAGTAGATTTCCTCCGCGCTCAGGGCGCAGTGTCAGGCTGTGACCACGCGGCGGCGCTGTTGTCCGCACACAAACACACACTCCGTCGGTTCAGTGAATGAAACGGATGAAACGGCCAGCAGCCTCGATACTGATCCGTGTGTGTGCGTGTGTGTGTGTGTGTGTGTGTGTGTGTGTGTGTGTGTGTGTGTGTGTGTGTGTGTGTTGTATAAGTTTCACTTTTCCTTCAGGCACAGAGAACTTCTTTTATTATCTGCTTCTCTCTTTCTCTGCTCAGTCCTTATCATTAGTAGTACTAGTACTAGTAGTAGTATTAGTATTACTAGTAGTATTAGTACAGGTAGCAGTAGTAGAACCCCGGTGGTGTGTCCCTGCAGCGGGGGGGGGACTGCGGGTGGACAGTTTATCTAAGGGCAGACGTGAGGCGGCGGGATCCCGTCATCTGCTGTTTGTGCGTCTGTGTGTGTGTTATCTGTCAGATCGTATCGTGCGGTTTAAACACACAAACACACGCGTGGGGGCGTGGCCGTGTCGTGAGTGCGTAAAGGTCAAGTGTCGCCGACAAAGGTCACGAGTTTAACTTCTCATCAAGATAGGACGATATGTAAAAACTGCGTGCGTGTGCGTGTGCGCGTGCGTGCGGGTTGTTGTGTTGATTTTGTGTGTGTCGCCGAGAGCCGGAGACACGTCGTAAACCCGGGACCCCGTAAGATCCAGGATCAGGTGTGAACGGCCGAGGTCTGGTTTTGGTGTCTGCACATCAAAGACGGGACAGGTCGGTGCAGGGAGGGGGGGGTGGAGGGGTGTGTGTGTGTGGGGGGGGGGGGCGTCTGCAGATCCAGAGACCCAGACCAGATCCGGTCGGTCCGCCTCGGCCCGGGTCCCTGCGGCGGAGCGGGACCACAACGTGCAGGCCTGCCCTGTGTACTTCTACCTCCACAGTACGCAAAACAATGACATCACCGGTGGTGTGTGTAACGAAGTACTCCCGAGTATTTTCCATCTCTGTACTTCGCCACGGAAATACTTAAACTGAATGTACTGCAAGTGAAGTGTACTGAGTAGTACTGAGTAGTACTTTGAGTACATGTTTGGTTGCTGATGTGTATTTTCACACTTTGAATGACTTTGTCACCAAACCTCCCTAAAAAAAACAGCAGTTTTTCTCCAAACGTTTCATTTAGATGTTTTTTTTTTATGAAGCTGAGTCTCTTCCTCAGTTTCAGGGTCAGTTTCAGTTTTTTTTTCTCAGATCTCGCAGTGAGCTGAAAAATAAAAACTTTATTTTCGCCTGTTTGTGAATGGGAGTTTTTCACGCCTGACTTCCTGCGCGCGTGCATCCCCCCCGTCTCTGTCTGTATCGATGGCTGCAGGTGAGGGAGGTGGAGGGTGGGGGGGTATCGATGTGCGGTGCGGTGGGTGGGGGTGGGGGCGGGGGCGCGTGGCCGGGGTTGTGGGCGGAACAGGGTCGCGCGTGGCAGCTCGGACGTAGTTTATAAAGTGGCTCGAGCTCCGGGTCCGCGCTCACCTGTCCGGCCGGCGCCAGCAGTGACACAGCTCACCTGAGACTGAGTTTCACTTTTACCTTTTTTATTTTTAACCTTCGCATCTTTTTCTGGCGCGAGGAGGAGACGAAGTCCGAACAAACGGGATTAAACTCTGGGAGGATTAAAAGCGGATTAATCCAGTCTGCAGGTAAGAACCGACTTGTTTAAATAATCATGTCGCCTTCAGGGTCCTGGAGAAGGATGAGAGAGATGAACGGATTGATGGAATAACATGTGGTGATGTGTTCAAGTGAAGTCAGGATTTTCTAGTTTTAAAACCCGTTCAGTAAAATAAGTTAAAGAAACGTTAATGAAACTCTACCCCCCAACCCCCCCCACCCCCGCAGCCATGACCCCCCAGGTGGTGCTGATGGTGAGTCTCGGGCTCGTGCTCGTGCTGGCGCGTTCCCGTGGCGGGGAGGCGCGTGTCAGGCTGAACTCCATCAGGACGGTGATCCTGAGGGAGGGGCACGCGCTGCCGGTGAACCGGAGCACGTGGGAGCCGAGTCTGGACCTGACGGTGAGTCGACGTTACCGGTGGTGGAAAAAAAAATACTCAGATTACTTCTGTGAGAGTACCGGAGCATTTTACATGTATGATTAAGAAATACCAACGACATATAAATATACATGTTTATGTAAAATACAGTAAATATTTAAACTTGTAGTACTGTAAGACATATTTACTAAGTACAAAGTAGAACAGATACTCAAGTGAGTACAAGTACCTCAAAGGTCTACAATACTGTACGTGTACTGTAAAATAACTTCCTTCCTTCCTTCCTTCCTTCCTTCCTTCCTTCAGCTCTACCAGTGCATGAGCGACCTGGAGTGCAGCGAGGGGAGCTACTGCCACGCCCCCTCCAAAGGCCCCGCCCACTCCCGCTGCCGGACCTGCCGCAAGAGGAAGAGGCGTTGCCACAGGGACAGCATGTGTTGCCCGGGCAACCACTGCAGCAGCAGCAGCAGTAAGTCCAGAGCTCGTTTCCGCGCCGACCGCGCGCGTCGGGCAGGACGTTCCCTCCCCCCGCGTGACCACATTTCCTCGTCTCTTTCTCCAGACGTCTGCGTTCCCGACACCTTCGTGTCTCAGAGGATCCCGGACTCGGACGGAGGGATGACTCGGCTGTCCACGAAGAAGGGGTGGAAGAAGGGAGGGAGCGCGGACGTGAAAGGAACCTCAGGTAAAGGCTCGTTTTCCTCAGGTCGCTGGTCAGATTCGTAGAAACCCGTCGTGACCGCCGCCCTCCTCGTGTTTCAGGTCAGGTCGGGGATCCGTGCCTGCGCTCGTCGGACTGCTCCGACACCCTGTGCTGCGCCCGCCACTTCTGGACCCGCATCTGCAAGCCCGTGCTGCGCGAGGGCCAGGTCTGCACGCGGCAGCGCCGCAAAGGGAACCCGGGCCTGGAGCTCTTCCAGCGCTGCACCTGCGGGGACGGCCTGAGCTGCCGAACGCTGCGAGAGCCCGGCGGCCAGTCGCCGCCGTCGTCGTCATCGTCGTCCTCGGCGTCTTCTGCGTCACTCCTGGCAGCGGCGGCCAAGTCCAAGTTTGCGTCGTCCTCTCCCTCGTCCCGTCCCGCTTCGTCGTCGTCGTCGTCAGCGGTGGCAAAAACAAGACTTCACGTTTGCCAGAAAAACTGAGGCCGGACGGAGGGATGGAAGAAAGACGAGACTGGTGGAGGAAAGGTGGAGAGGGAAGCTTCCTCTCTCCGTCCACGACCGAGCCCGGAGGGTCCGAGAAGGCGGAGGAGAGAAGGCGGCGGTGCTCTGCTCCACACACAAACCGGGCCGGACGTGAAACTCTTTGCGGACGATGCGCTGTTATTTTGAAAAGCTGCACAGATTTTCCTCACTCACGCGTCAGTAACGTCGTCGCACGTCACACACACGTCACCTTAAGTCATTTCACGATCTCTAAACAGACGTCCTGTTTGTCTGCGCTCTTTTCATCGTGATGCGTTCAATGTCTTTTTTTTCGTGGGGGTTTATATCCACTTCTTTCTGTAATGATGTTGAACATCATGTTGTCTCTGATTAAAAGGATTTGTCATGTCCAACGTGTCTGTGTTTGTGTTACTGCACTGGGTGTAAGGTCAGATACTTTAACTCGAAGTAGCCATGACGTGAAAGATACTGCAGTACACGCTGCAAGTAAAAGTTGTGTGTACAAAAACAAACGAAAGAACCAGAAGTAAGAATCTGATTAAATGAGGCTGCAGTGATTTGAATATGATCATTTAAATGTTTTTAGGGTAAACATCTGCCATTTCAGGACTGTGTGTGTGTGTGTGTGTGTGTGTGTGTGTGTGTGTGTGTGCGATTGCGATCTTGTGCAGGCTCACGTGTGTGTGTGTGTGTGTTTCCTCTGCGGTCGATGGCTGGTGGGCATCGCCGTCCTCGCTGTGGCTACGCTTGTTATACAGATAACGCACATGCTGGTTTTTCCACGGTTGTGTTCCCCAGCTTCCCTGTTCACACACACACACACACACACACACACACACACACACAAACACACACAAACACACACAAACACACACACACCTCGCTGTGTTTCCCCGTTTCCTTGATGTCACACACGCAGCTCTACCTGCTGTTCCCGACGATAACCCGATCACGGCGTTGAAGTACGACGTCCCTTCTGCCCACCGATTGGTCGCCTCGCGTTCTCAGCCGTCCAATCGGCTGCGAGAGGAGACGGGCCCGACGTGAAACACTCGAGGAAACACACGTTTGTGGTTTTCACGTGTTTTTAATCAGCAAACGGCAGTGAAATGTTCGGTTAGCCGACGGCGCTACGCCAGCTGAGCGAATGACATCAGCTGGTTTGCGGCGGCCTTTCAAAATAAAAGCATCGGCGCGTCTATCTGACGACGCAGTCGGTGAGGGAGGGGGCCCTGCACAGCCCCTTCCCCTTCACCTCGAACCCGCAGCCTTTGTAGTTGGCCACGCCCCTGCAGTCGACCCGCAGGTCGGGCTGGAGAAGCTCCCACAGCCGCTGCTTGGACTGCAGCTCCTTGTCCGGGTCACCTGAACACACACAGAGGGGGGCGGGGCTTGTGAGCAGCGGGCGACGGGCGAGACACCAGCTAGCTAGCTAAACGGCGGTTACCCGGGTAGTTGAGGAAGGTGACTCTGTCGCCGGGGGCGGAGCCTGCGGGCGGAGCCAGGAGCTCGACGAGGTCGTCCGCGGCGGCGCAGCAGAGGAGGCGGGCCTGGGAGACCACGCCCCTTAGCTTACAGGCCTTCACGTTGCACAGCAGCACAGCCAGGCTGCCCCGGAGCTAAGTCAGGGAACAGGTGGAGGTGACGGAGGGACGTGGAGGTCACTTTCCCAAAAGTAAAGTAAATAAATAAAACCTCCATGTTTTCGTATTTCACCTCATCCAGGTGCGTTTTCCCTCCCAGCTTGCTGACGACCGTCCGGGGGCCATTTTCTCCCACGTCCACTTCCTGGACGGACATGGTCTCGGCCAGCGGGTGGCGGCGGACGCTCAGGATCCGTCCCACCCTCAGGTCCAGGCGGGACACGTCCACCCTTGGCTCCGCCCCCAGAGAGAGGGCGTCGGAGGTGGGACGAGCTGCGGGCGTGAGAGAGAGAGTCATTTCCTTTCTACTCTCCCTTCCTCTGTTCCCTTGTTTCCTCTGCCCTTCCACCCTCACCTTTCCTCTCCCCCCCTCTCCTCCTCCTGCTCTGTCTCTCTCTCGGGTCACGTGGGGACAAGGAGGACGGAGGAGGAGCGGCGGCTGTCGCTCCAGCAGGGGAAGCCGGCTGATTGGCCGGCGTCGTGGGGGCGGGGCTAATAACAGGGGAGGCGGGGCCGGGGAGAACAGGGCCTTGGCTGAGCGACAGAGAGAAATCAATGCAGGAATTTAATTTGATGTATCTGCTTCTATCTTTTGGACCAAACTCCAAAAGTTTTCTGACTTAATGAAGTTTTATTCAGTTTGAAAAAAAACAAACTTCTGTTAATAATCCACCTCCGTAATCTGAATCTGACCGCAGTCAAAACTGAACCAGAAACTGTGTGTGTTTGTGCGTCTGTCCATGTGAGGACCAGCGTCAGGACGTTCTGGATACTGAGAGTATTTTTTAAAATACTTTTTAAAGTATTTTAAAGTGACTTTATGTTCAGATGTATGTTGTAGATGTGGGGCCACATTTGGACACGTGAACACTTCCTGGAGGGAGGATGTTGTTGTTGTTGTTGTTGTTGTTGTTGTTGTTGTTGTTACCGGTTCGTCGTCTCTGTTTCTCCTGCAGCTGAACCCTCAGCTGCTCGATGTCTTTCTTCAGTTTGCCGTTTTCCACCAGCAGCTTCTTCTGCTCTCGGACGGAAGCCTGCAGGACTGAAACACATGAACACACACACACACGCACACACACACACACACACACACACACACACACACACACACACACACACACAGGTTTCCCAGCGTTCTGTTAAGGACACGAACCCTCTCCCGTCCCTCCTGCGTTTTTTTTTTCCTCTTACGTGCTTTCTCTCGGGTCAGCAGAGCGTGAGTTTTAAAATACTCCATGATCTGCTCGCCGTCCTCGGGGTCGAGCTTCATGAGAGCCGCCGCCAGGCTGCGCCGCCGCCGCCGGGGGGAGGGGGGGGGGTGTCCACGTCGAAAAGACGAAAACAGAGACACAAACAAAACCGGAAGCAAATTAAAGATTCACGCAAAACGTTTAAGGCGAGGTCGAGCCTCAACCCGACGGTCCGTCGCTTTCACGCGGCTCCGGACGAAAACATCGACAGACTCGATGGACGACATGCAAACCAGACGGGCGGTGATGTCACAAACGCACCAATAAAAAGGTTTATATAGATGGTATCTTGGAGGATGTGATGTCGCCGCAGGGCAGAGCGCACACGCGGCCAAATGTCAGAATTAATTGAGACGGGGAAGTTTGTTTGCGAGGGTTTGTTTTCTTTTTTCATGGGTCCAAACAGAGACGAAGTGGATCCTGTCGTCCCGGTGACACCTGAGTGACACCTGAGTGACACCTGGAGGACACACACCTGTCCCACCAACGTCATTAACGTGTGGACGTCTGTCGGGAACGTAAAATCCTCTCACGACAGACAGAGCTGAAGAGGAACTGTCATAGAAAGAGGTTTCGATAGATGTCGTCTCACGCACACACACACACACACACACACACACACACACACACACACACACACACTGAAACCAGTCGATTTACATAAGGATAAACAGAAATCTGACGCACCCGTCGGCTGCGAGTCCGCCGAACATTTACATGAGTCCACGACCAAAAGGAAAAACTGTTTCAGCTGCGATAACGTCAGGAGGAGTTACACAGGTATATTCTCCTCGGGTCGCCACACACACACACACACACACACACACACACGCGTGTTGTGGCGGGCCTAGCTGCACCTGGCTAACGTGTTAGCGGTTTAGCTCACGTCGCCGACTGGCGCCGCAACTCGTTTATGTGGCGGGATCTGCTTTTTGTCCCCACATGGTTTGCATCCGAACACGCTCGATGTCCTCACAACGTGATCGAGACATGTGCACACACACACACACACACACACACACACACACACACACACACACACCCACACACACACACACGCACACGCACGCACATACACGAGCAGCAGCTGCAACATAAACTACTGAAATGCAGAAAGGGATACAACAGCTGCAGTCACACCTCCTACTATAAATAACACACACACACACACACACACACACACACACACACACACACACACACACACACACACACACACACACACACACACTCACACACCCTGCCCAAACTCATCCATCATAAATAAACGGTAAATCTGAGTCCAAACTGAACCAGAACCTGCTTCAGTCCAGACGAGAAATCGTCAAGTGTCCTAAAAGTGAAGAGACGTCAGGACAGAGGGACGACACAAGAAGAACCCGAACACGTCCTCCACATGGGTCTGGGTCTGATCCGGGTCTGATCTGGGTCTGATCCGGGTCTGATCCGGGTCTGATCCGCTCGACATGTGCAGACACACAAATAAAACACATGTTTCTGCCGTACCTGGGGTGGAAGAGGTTGCCGGTGTTGTCCATGTCGCAGGAGGACGCTGTGGGTCCGGTCGCTCGAGTCTGTCCTCGGCTGAGACGAGTCCCCCGTCAGCTGTCCGCTTCCGTCTTCAGCCGTCAAAGGTCACACGCCCCCTCCCCTCCTCACCCCTCCTCACCCCTCCTCACCCCTCCCCTCCCCAGTCCCAGTCCTCAGGTCCGGTTCTGGACCAATAAAATGATTGTCCACGTTTTTCTGTCCACCTCATGTTGTTTTGATTAACTTCCTCTTTCTCCTGCACAAGTTTAGTTTAACTTCATGTACTGCATCTAAGTACACACAGGTGTGTGTGTGTGTGTGTACTTTTGTGTACACCTTTGTAGTTATTGTATTTTTAATGCAAACAAACAGCAGTAAAACTCGTAGAGTGTAATCTGGGTTATCTTTAAAAGTAGTTCTGAGTACTCCTGTACCTCAGTATTTACCTGTGTGTAGTACAAATGTTGTACTACTGTGTTGTACTTCACCATGTTTGTCGGCCTCTTCCGACAGACTCCCTCAGGTCGAAGATATTCACTCCGGCAGCGCCCTCTGGTGGACAGGAGCTGGTACCAGGTGAACTGGTGACACCACAACTTCATAATCTTAATCTGAAAAGAACCAGGTGAGTCACGTGTGCACAGGTGAGGAGCTAACGGGGGAGGAGCTGCTGCGGAGGCGAATGATTGGTGTCACCACACAGGCGGGTCCGATGGGAAACGGAAGATGGTTCCGAAGGTTCCTACACGATCACGTCATACTGATTGAGTTCTTCTTAATTTATTATTATTATTATTATTATTATTATTATTATTATTATTATTATTATTAGTTTTATTACACAAATATATATATATACTAATTTTATACTTTTATAATTCTTTAAATGTTCTGAACATTATTCTAAATAAATCAGTTATTGATAGTTATTGATAATCTTTTGTGACTGTTGTCATTGAGACCCTGATAAATGCATAAATGAGTTGATAGAAATAAATTGTGTAATAAAAACACACAAATGTTTTCAAGCATCCGACACAAACTGAGAGTTATTCACACGGAAAAGACAGAAAATTAAAATTCAGACATTTTTCAGCGAAAACAAAACGCTTCAGATCGAACAGATGAAACGTTTCAGCCTCATTGGACAGAAGAAGCTTCGTGATTAATATTCACTGTGATGGAGTCCGAGGAGTCACAGCAAAGCATTTGTGACGTTTGTGCCGGCAGAGCCACGGGGAGACTCACCCCCGACTCCAACACCCAACCCGGGGGGAGGGGGAGGAGGGGGAGGTCAAAGGTCGGAGCCCGAGAAGGGGTCAGGGTGTTCATAAACAACACGAACGGGATTCGGTGGCAGCAGTCGGCAGAGTCCGATGATCCGATCGCTCGTCTCGTCTTCTTTTTATCATAATCAATAAGTGGAGTTTTGTCTTCTCTCCTCAGGATGGAGCAGACGTCTAGCACAGAGGTCAGTTTTTATTATTACAATTAATTATTATTATTATTATTCCACAGATTTATATTTATTATGAATTCTGACTAAATTATGTTTTCTTTTGTGGTTATCTCATGAATTTCACTTTCTAAACTTTGTAATTTAAATTTTAGACAAATAATCACAGTCACAATTAATTCAATTCATTGTGTATTTATATCCATTTTAAATGACCTTTGTACTGTTAGAAACTCCCAAAATGCATTTAATGTTATCGACATAACATAAAGAATGATTTTAATTATTTACACGCTGAATAACGATCATGAATTCATCATATAACTGCTGTGAATTAGATTATTGAATCCTTGGTTTTATTATTTTGTAAAAATCTTTATGTTTAAAGCACTTTAAGCTCTATTTTATTTATGAAGTGACATATAAATAACATTTATTATGATTTACAAATACACACATATACAAATGTTATAGAATTAAATATGACTGGGGAGTGTAAACTAATGCCATCATGGATCTCCTACCAGGGGGTGGGACTGGCGGGTGAGGACGCAGCGGCGCCGTCCCGTGGTGGGTGTCCCGACGAAGCTCCGCTCGGTTTGAACGTCATCTGCCGGAGCAGGTGGAGGAAACGTGTCGTTCTGTTTCTGCTCGTTTCAGGTAAACCTCAGGTGTTCGACTGGTGCCCGCCGCCGCAGTACCCGAGTCTGACCAGCTGGGGGCGAGAGAACCCAACGAACGGCCAAACTGCTGCTGCGGTGAGTGTGTGTGTGTGTGTGTGTGTGTGTGTGTGTGTGTTTGTGAGTATGTGTGTGTGTGTGTGTGTGTGTGTGTGTGTGTGTGTGTGTGTGTGTGTGTGTGTGTGTGTGCGATGATCCCTTGAAGCCAATATGTTCCCCTTCTAACACCATCAGTGTGATGTGTCGCCCGCGGAGTCCGGCGGCCTCTCGACCCCCCAGGCTTTGTGTGTCTGTGTGTGTTTAATGTGCGGAAAACACTGAAGCCCCGAGCTGCTGTCGCTTTGCGTTGCCGCCAACCGAGGTGGGGGTTGGGTTGGGTGGTGGTTGGGTGGTGGTTGGGTGGAGGACGTGTCGAAGATTCAATCCAAAACTAACTGACGCTCCCGCGCTCTCCTCCGCAGTCGTCCGTCCATCCTCTCGTCCCTCTCCTCCTCTACAGCGACGCTCACCTCCCCGTTTCCGCCCCGTACGCTCAGCCGATCAGCCAACCGCACGCGGGGACACGCCCCTGTTACCCGGGCAACGGCGCCAACAGGTGAGTTGTCGAGGGCGGGTGCGTGTCGCCGCCGCAGGCTGGGCGTACACCCTCTCTCTCTCTCCGTCTCCCCCCCCGCAGGTCGCTCGGCCCCGGCGCCCGGCAGGCGGTGAAGAAGCCGCTGAACGCCTTCATGCTCTACATGAAGGAGACGAGGCAGGAGGTGCTGCAGGAGGGGCGGGAGAGGGAGAGCGCCGCCATCAACCGCATCCTGGGGCGCAGGGTGAGGCGGAGACTCGGCCGTGCCGGTGGAGTCAGCTGCGATCACTTCCTGTCTGCAGGCAGGAAGTGATCGCAACTGACGTTCTTTTTTTTTTTAATATATGAAGTTGTCTAACGACCGACTCCCCCCCCCGTGTCCGAACAGTGGCACGCTCTGTCCCGCTCGGAACAGTCCAAGTACTACGACCTGGCCCAGAAGGAGCGACTGCTCCACATGCAGCTTTATCCTGGATGGTCCGCCAGAGATAACTACGTATGTGCGGGCCTGTGTTACAGTGTGTGTGTGTGTGTGTGTGTGTGTGTGTGTGTGTGTGTGTGTGTGTGTGTGTGTGTGTGTGTGTGTGTTTGTGTGTTTCAGTTTCTCCTGTTTCTTTTCTCCCCAGGGTAAAAGGAAGAGGAGGCGGAGCCAGCGCCCGTCAGGAAGCTGCCCCAGGTCCGGTTAAACTGGGAAAAATAAAATAAAACAAACAAACAAAACAGAAATGATTCTTTATCTTTTTTTTCAGTTTTAAAACCGAGTTCCCGCAACACATCCGTCCATTTCCTGCCACGTGTTCGGGTCCAGGCCCGGTAACTCATTAATTAAAGTGGTAGAAGTTATTGTGATGGATGATTCGCATGATTAATGAGCGGTCGTAAAGGTGTTCGGTCATATTTTGTACTTTGGTGTGATTGTTGAACTCCACTGTTTGGTTGAAATGTGCGGAGACTCTCGTGGTCTCTCGCGTTCCTCGTTAGCGGAATTAAAAATGTCGACAAAACAAAACCGACGTGTTGAACGTTATTCCCAGAAGAAGAAGAAGAAGCTACTGTTGTTTGTGAAGTGACGCCGGCGGGTCGCACAACAACCAGAGGAGACGCCACGTATGTTCCTCAATGTGTTTTATTGAGTAGCGTCATATCATCGCGGGACCACGCACACTGAAGTCGTCGCACAACACAAGACAGAAAACACGTTTTATTCATGGGGATTCTCTGCGTGTCTCTGAATCCTGGTCCTGTCGCACTTTTATTTTGAAGCCGTACGAGCTTCGCCTGGCGACACCGGTTGCGTCTTGTTTTTTGTGCGTCTTGCGTGTCGCGTCGACACGCCGCCCGCTTATCTGGAGGTGAAGAAAGGCCGGATCTTCATGCTGATGGCCTTCAGCGAATACCAGCTGCCCTTCCAGTTCATCCACACCACGCCGTCGTCCGTGCCGTGCTTGGCCATTTTGCGCGTGTAGGCCCCGCCGATGTAGTATCGGCCGTTGGGATTGGCCGAGTGGCAGCGGTTGTACCACCAGCCGCCGCCGTCCTCCTTTGAGCACTGTTTGGAGGGATCACCGGGGTTCCTGGGTCGAGAAAACGGGGACGAAGAAGGTGCGAGACGCGAGTTATTCACGTGACCTTCATCTAAATCATCATACGATCACACACCTGGCGGACGACACCCACCAGTTGTCGTTGTCTCTGTCGTAGGTGCTGAACATCATGCCGTTGTGGATGGTCATGGTGCGGTTTTCGCCAAACAGCTCCAAGGATCCCTCCATTAAACCGTTGCCAGCGTTGCCGGAGTAACCGTCGACCGCCAGCACGTAGTTGGATACATCTGACTGGACGGTGAACTGGCGGTACTGGGCGTGAACCTTAATGACGGCGAAAACCATTTTGACGTTGTTTATGAAAAAGTCACATAATTCTTCAAGTGGAGGTGATGACGTGAGTTTGTCAACACTTCCTTTCCAAATTGTTAATAATCAACAAGAAAACACGACTCGGTGTCAGAAGTAAACAAGATATTCGATTGCTTGGTGAGTTTCTTGAGTGCTTGTGAAGTCCGTTGAAACCTGGAGAACTCACCTTGGCTCCGGTCCAGTCCTGCATCTCAATGAGAACCTCAGTGGCGCCCATCCTGCTCAGCTGACTAATGTGGTCATTACCCAGCCAGTATTCACCTGTCACATTACAAGGTGTGTCAATCAGAGGTGAGCAGAGGTATACCGGTTGAAATGAAAGAAACGCTGCAGTGAGAAGACTGGATCGGTCCGTTGGACCAAAACGTGAACTCCTTGTTTTCGATAGTCTTACCGGGAACCTCGCAGTGACCCTTGCCCGCATCGAAAGCAATGTTGCCAAATCCACGTCGGTATTCGTCCCAGCGCCGGCCAAAGTCGACACTGCCATCCAGCCTGCTCTGGATGAGAACCCATCCTGAGAAGATAAAAGTTCTCCTAAAAACATGGAGACAACTACGAAACCCTTAGAAACCCTAAGAAGATAAAACAAAGTAAAAACCACTGAATCTCCTCACCTCCATTGTTGGTGGTCTGATCACAGAAGACCTTGTATGCGGGGTAGAAGCTGTCGGGCTGGATGAGGTACATCTGGGAGTCTCGTCCTCCACGACGGAAGATGTCCTCACAGTCCTTACCTGGTCACAAGAGAAGAGGCGGTCAGGCTCTACCTAGAGCTTTACAGGTTTCTGTTTTTACCCTGCAACTGCTGATCGACCAACACTTTGGTCCAAAACCATGTAACTATGGAACAGATCTCTATGAAATTTGGTACAGATGTTGATCCAAACCCAGATTCCTTCGGTGGGTGGGGTTGGGGTGGATCACACTTACCAGACTGCACAGGTATGGGACATTTGGTCTTGCACGGCTCCTTGCAGGCCTCTCTCTGGGTTTGGATGGCATTCTCCAGCTTTTGGATTTTCAGCCTGATCCTGTCCAGGACCCCCTGCAGCCACAGAACACCATACATGTTTTAATCTGGTTGTAATTCATGACAACTGCCACAATGAAAAATGAAACGGACAACGTTCCCTCTTTTTGACTCGTATCTTACTTGTAGGATTCTGATATTGGAGGGGAAGACGGTGTCCACCGTCCTCTTGATGTAGGCATGTTGTTCCTCCACCTGGTCGCTGTACTTATTCACCACCTTGCTGTTTCCTGGAATCACAGAAGAAAATTGTTGTTAAAAAAGACAAAGTCTGATTTATTGTGGACTGAACCCAGCCCTGGTCTGGGACGGCAGACCCACCGGTGATGATTCTCTGCCGCTCCCTCAGGACGAAGGACATCTTGTGGACGTAGTTGTAGATGTCGTTGGAGGAACTGGCCAAACGGTTCACCTGAGGCTTGAGGTCATCAATGACCTGTGGGGAAAAAAAAAGCTTGTGAACGAATGTGTGAAAAACGGGAAATGGGAACAATGGAGAACGGGGATTCGGGTTCTCTGACAGAAGATCAGGTTCATTTACACTCTTGACGTTCCTCTCTTGCTTCAGCAGCGTGGTCTTCAGCTCACAGCCGTTGGGACACAGCACCCCCTGGTGGACAGAACAAACTCTGGTGAGGACGTTGACCTTCTTTTTGTTTGCTCTCCTCTCCTGACTTCAGTCCCGGGGGTGGGGGTCCTCCTACTCCTACCCTTTCCTCCGCGGCGTGCACGCATCCTCCGGCTTCCGGCTGCTTCACCTTCTCGTGCACCTGCTGACTGGTGGGGGCTGGGGTGGGGCGGCCGCGATACCTGGACACAAAGCCGGAGACGCTTCACTCGCATGTGGGACATATGTAACCGAGCCGATTGTGTGTTCTTTTTGTGTCAATCTTTTTTATTCTGCGTGTGAACGTACCTCCTGTTGGAGGAGCTGATGGGGGGACCGGACTGGCCTCTGTAGATGTAGGTCTCCCCACGCTTCAGTACTGGACGGTGACTGCGAGCCCCGACCGTCCCATTCTGGGGACGCAGAGACACAATGAGATTTCAATCACAAACCTGTCCATCGAACACAGTGAGATAAATCAACCGGTCGGCTGTACGTACGGCTGAGTCGTTGGTCGGCGTGTTTGTGTTGTCCTGTGTGAGACAAGAAAAAAAAAGCTCTGAGCACGTCTGAAGGAACGAACCGTTTTCTCTCTCTGAAACTCGAGGACATTACTGTGGGATAAAAGACTGGGACTCGCGTCCCAGGGGACACACTGACCAAGTCATAGTCGTCGAACTCCAGATTGTCCTGGGCCCAGGCGGCGAAGACGCACAGGGAGAGCAGCAGCAGGATCTTCATCGTCTCCGGGTCCAGAAGCTCTGCACGGTCTTCCGGTCCTCGTTCCTCTTTCTGTCCCTCACGTCTCACTTCACCTGGTATTTGTACCTTCTCGCCCCCCCCTCCCCCGTTTATCGATCTGTTGACCGTGGCCAGTGACTGCGGGGGCTGTTTACCCATCCTGAGTCACGGCGGTACACTAGCTCGACCCGGTTTGTGAAGGAACAAAAGGGCAAAGGGACTCTTTGATTGTGCAAGTCGGTACCTTTTTAGTTTAGTTTTTAGTTGCCAACATGTCAGGAAAGTTCTGGATTCACGTGACCCGGTTCTGAGACGTCCAGAGCTGGTTCCTGTAACTCTGAGGTTAAAACTCTTTTTTTTTTTACAGTGTTTTTTTTTAGACAGAATCAAATGAAATGTGCTGAGGCCGGGATCTGTCAGTCAGAGCTCAGTTCCCGGCAGCGTGAGGCGGGTCCGGGGCGGAAATGACCCGGACCCTGACTCACAGGACCGACTTAAAGACTGGACCACCCAGCACCTGTGTTAATGACAGCGGGTGTGAACTGTGTGAGCCGGGACTATATTATAACGCAGAGAAATATCAAGGACGATGAACAAACCGACGCTTGTTTGAGTCCAAAAGGCCAAGTTACGAAACCGCAGACACAAACAAGTGTTATCAAAACGTAAATCTCATGAGCACTAACACGTCTGAACATTTACACGTATGAGAAAATACAGAATTTCCTTTTTTGTTTTTGTCACACAGACTTTCACCTCATCCTGGTTCAGTGTCGTGCAGGTTTTTTTTTTTATTGATTACATGATGCATTATTGATGAAAGAATCCCAATCCCTCCACCGTGTCTGACTCCATCTACTTGATGACGACACGATCCGGGCCGCAGGTTCTGCCGGACCCCCGGGGGTGGAGCACAGACCTCTGGCGGCCGCGACAACGTTTGTGCGCTCACATCCTCCAGGCGCAAACGAATGGGTTCAACTCGGTGCACGAGTCGTAGAACCACTTGTAGTCATCTGGAAAAACACAAGAGACGGAACCGCTGGACGTTCAGAACTTAAAGCTGCCGACACGCACCTTTCCGGGTCGAACGCGTGAGGAAACACAGGGTGAACTTAGCGTGTGCGTGCGGTTCATTACATTCATAATTCATCTTCAGACAGGACTCTTTCTGACTGCTGGCGCTGACTTCTTTGTGCCAGTTTGTGTAGCTGAACTTGGAGCCGTCGCTCCACATCCAGAACCCGTCCTACGGACACAGACACCGGACTTTATCTGGGTCAATGTACTTCTGGGTCAACATTCAAAAACAACAAGGTGCACGCATAAGTCAAGGGACTCAAATACTCACAGTAAACCAATCCCAGTACACCAAATGAAATAAAGTTTTGCGAGATCCTTATTTTATTTCCTCCCCATTTCTTTTCTTCTCCACGTCCCTTCAGAGCCGCCGTACGAACACTGGTATTGACCTTACTTAACGAAAACATCGGTCGGGCTCCAGCTCCGCGATTCTTTCGGGGGATTTCTTTACCTGGATGCCGTCAGAGCCCCCGATCCAGGACTGCGGGAAACTGTAGGTGTCCCCCCGGGTCAGAGACATGATGAAGAGGTTCTCCTCGTAGCTGTGGATCGACGCCAGGTTGGCGCCCTCGAACTGACAGTAAATCTGGACTTGGCGAGACAAAGAGAGAGGTTTTCGCATCAAGGGCGGCGAGCCCACGTGAGGCGGAGGCTCGCGCGCGACGACCCGACCCTCACCTCGGCGTCCGCCCACCTCTTCGGGCTGTCCACGAAGAAGAAACACCTCCGTCCGAAGGGGCTCCATTTGTACGGGCAGTAATCCTTACCATCTACAAAATATTACGTCGCACGCGTGACTCAGCGTGATTTCACTTCACTCGGATTTTATTCACGCGAATTCAGCATCGTTCTAAATCATCCGCACAAACGTTAAACACGTGATGTCGCACCAGACTCCATTTAAAACTTAAAAACTTAGTGATTGTCAATGAGAGTCAAGAACTGTGGTGGAAGAAGTAGAGTTTCATAATTGTACTTCGGTATTAGCAGAAAAATGTACTTGAAGTACTGAAATATTGTTGTATTACTGGAACACTTATAACTGATGCATAAAGGTAAGTGAAGCTTCAGTACTTTACATACAAAGGTAAATGAAGTAAAAAAGTACAGTACTTGCACCTGAAGTGTAACATGTAAATGTATATGAAAACTGCACGGTACTTGTCACTCACTGCAGTCCAGCGGCGTGCTGCCCGGCGGCCTCTGCGTGTTCGGGATCTCCTCGCCGGTGTTGACGTCCACGCACCAGCAGAAGCCGGTGGAGGGCGAGCACTGCCGCGAGCGGTAGTTACCGAAGATGTCGCACTCGGGGCAGAACTCGCCGATGGCGCCGGAGCAGTACAGCTGCCGGTACGTGCAGGAGCCCTGGTGGTTGCGCAGCTCGGTGCCGTTGATCGGGGCGGCCCGGCCCGGGGTCAGGAGGGCGCAGAGCGCGAGGTACGCGCCGAGCGCCTTCATGGCGGCGGGTGAGCGGTCGGGCCGGTGTGCGTAAATCTGGAAAAATCCAATCGATGTGTCTGAACCGGACCGCACCTTTTCCCGGACGAGCCGCGTGTGTCCGCTTCCGCCGCTTCCCTGCCCTTTTTATCTCGCAGAACGGCGACGCTTCTTCATGCGTCTCCTCCGAGGTCAAAGGTCACGTCAACAATGGCTCCTTTCAGTCGGTGTTGGGGTTTTTTTGTGCGAGGCGTCCACAGACGGGCCCTCGTGTAAACACTTCTTCTCTCTCGCAGACCCGTTGAGTCTTGGATTTCATCTGAGCAGCTTTTCATGTCTTTGTTGGTGGCGGCTCATCGTGTCGCGGCGTCCCAGACGATCCCGCCCGTCGGCGGCGTCTCTCCCGTCCGGTCGACTCGTACACAATGGCCTTCTTATCCCTCGGCGCTCTTAGTTTACAATCTTGTTTTGTGCTTATCTGGGTTACAGACACTTCGAACACTGAGACTGGCCGAATTTTTGTGTCGCGACGTTCGAGTGTCGCAGCGAGAACCACGACTCTGCAGCCCCGTTTAAGACAAACACCTCATCAGAGGTGACCGTGGGCTCAACCCCGCCCCTGAGCAGGTATTGACCAATCACAGCAGGTCTATCTCACCTATGGAAAACATGAGAGCGGATTAAACCGTGCGTTTGCCTGAGTCTCAGATCAACCGAGGTGAAATTTAAGGCTTTTTCATTGTGCAGACCGAAGGTTTTGTTCACATAGTTTTTCCTCGACCTTCATCAGATTGCGAATAAATGAATTTGGTCTCCACCTGGTGGCAGAGTCGGGAACAATGAGGACTGCCCATGAGTCAATCTGGACACGCAGACAAGAGCCATTAACGTGTTTTAACTGCCGCTGCCGCTCATGTTCCCTTCACTTTTGACCAACAGGCGCTGCAAGCCGAGGGACGAAGGGGAAGTCAAAGTCAGAGCAGAGGTCTTTGTGGTCGCGGTCGAGAGGATGCAGTTGTTACCCTGCGCCGTGGAGCTCAAACCACACGGGATGAGACCACATCTGCATCTGCAGCCTGTTGATCAGGGCTTAATCGGCGAAGGTGGAGCGGATCAAATTCAAGAAGTCCTGCAAAAAAGAAAAATGCATCTGAAAATTATCTGACGTCACGTGTCCGGCTGACTGTTTTTCTAAACACTGGTGGACTGGCACAGGTCCCCCCCTCCCAAAAAAAAGTGGGGTTAGGGTTATGGTTTCATTCTCACTACCCCTTTTCCACCCACACTTGGCACCGTCAAGTTCCCGAGGCATTAAACTTCCTTCCTCTGTGCGCAGCGGCATAATCAACTCAACTCATTCTCGTCATCTTTGGTTTCGAATCGTTCCCCCGTTGGTTACTGGCAGAAACAGAAGAAAAAAGAGAAATCAGGTAAGGGCGACGCAAATTAATGTTAGCATCGGAGAACGAGAGGTGGAATGTAGTTATTTGACCTGCTGACACGCCTGGTTTGTCTGATGCTCTGCACGGGGGGCCCGATAAAACCAGGAGACAATGTGAGGGCCATAAACTGGAGTGCAGGCGGTTCAGTTCCCTTCATGCAAATCAGTTAATGTTCCATAACGTTAATGTCGCAGCTCAGTTTGGTTTTAATTCACAGGTCATCGTGTTGTCTTCTCTCTGTTTACGCCAAATGTTTTCTCCTGAAAACGCGTTAAAATGATATAAACTGAGCAGCACAGACTTCCTCTTTTATCAAACTCGTTGGCTATTTTTCACTCGATTCGTCGCTCGATCACTCCGGATGTTTTGTCCCCACAGTATGGCTCAGCTGACCAGCCTTCACCTCCTCCTCCTCCTCCTCCTCCTGGACCTGTGCTGGGGTCAGAGGTCAAACCCAGATGCTGAGAGGCCGTCCTGCGACCGCTGCGACCACCAGCTCTCCTGCAACTGCTCCCACGCCGGGTTCACCCGCCTTCCCGTGGTAACGGACCGGGCTCTTCGTTTGGATCTCTCCTCCAACAACATCACGGCGGTGTCGGATGCGGACCTGACGGGCCACGTGCAGCTGCAGGCTCTGATTCTCCACGGTAACGCTGACAGAGCGAGAAAATCTGAAACGGGCGCAACGATGTCATTAATTGATGAAGCCGCGTCTCTGATAGGACGTAGTTTGAAACGCGAGGAGGACAGAAAAGGACCCGACAGCGACAACAATCGCCATATTAACGATAATTATGAATGATGTTGTACGTCTGTCCTCCAGGAAACCGACTCGCTTTGATCCACCCATCAGCGTTCGACTCTCTGTGGAGCTTGGAGGAGTTAGATCTGTCCGACAATCACCTGACGACACTCAACCAACAATGGTTCAGCAAACTGGGAGCTCTGCAGCAGCTCAACCTGCTCCACAACCCGTACAGGTAACAAAGACCACGGAGGAACACTGCTGCATACATGTGTCCACATACTTTTGGCCTCCCGGTGCAGTTTCTCCTTCCCTCCTCCAGGTGCATCGGTTCTGCCCCGTTGTTCCAGGGGCTGATCAGGCTGAGGAGGCTGGCAGTGGGAGGCCCAGCTCTGGAGGAGCTGAGGAGCGGAGCTCTGCGTGGAGTTGGTCAGCTGGAGGAGCTCACGGTGCACGCCAACAACCTGACCAGGTCTTTAATCGCACGACAGCCATTACCCTTTTTGGTTTCAGAACCGGAGGGACATGAATCTGCCCCTGGTTTCTGGACCACCGTGTTTGGCTCATTCTCTCTCTGCAGGTATGAGTCCGGCACCCTCGCGAACGTTTGGCCGCTGGGTCAAGTCACTCTGAGCCTCTACGGACCGTTTTTAACGAAAGTCGCCTTGGCCTCGGCCGTGCTCGCCGACGTGTCGTACCCCGAGACCCACATGGTTCTGGAGGACCTCCACCTTTCCACGAACCAGACTGTTCAGCCCTTCAGAGAGATGGCCAAGAGGAGGGTTAGGTGTGGCCTCGGGCCGAACGCAAACACTGAGCAATGAGCTGCTTTTGTCAGACAACTCGATCGGCCACTCTTCTCTGGTGTCGCTCCTCAGGCACTTGTCCTTCCGTAACCTTTCCTCGTCCGATGAGGCCTTCGTCCACATCCTGGTGATTTTCGACGGCGCGCCGCTCTCCTCCATATCCTTCGACGGGGTCACGCTGACAGGCGAGGGCAGGTAGGGCATCAGCACACCCGGGGGACGGGTTCCTATTATTTTATGACAAAGGAACTAATAACCTTTAGTGCTGTGTCATTAGGAGAAACGAACAATAAAAAGAGAAGTTGCTTGAATGGCATAACTTGTTTGCTATCCTTTGGGCGGCGTCAGGTGGGAGAAAGCCAACTGGACGGATCACAAAGGCATCGACAAGTTCTTCGCACGAGACATCAAGATACTGGACGTCTACAAGTTTGTCTCCTTTCTCCAGCTGCAGTTTTTGCTGAAGTACCCAAGGATGGTGACAACCACGAACGCAAAGGTAAAACAAAAGGAAAAGGTGTTATTCATCCCAGGTGGGTAGCACGCAGTTCTTCTCAGTTCATGAACTCACTCACTGACTTTTTCCCTCTCAGGTGTTCGTGATGCCGTGCATCACTTCCAGGCTCATGGTGAACCTGCAGTACCTGGACCTGTCCGACAACCTGCTGACTGACCTGACCCTGGCTGAGACCCTGTGTGATGGAAAAAGCACGCTGAAGGAGACTTTAAGGGTTTTAAACGTCAGCGGAAACATTCTGAAGGTGAATGTGTGAAAGGTTTTTTCCATGGATTTGTTGGGAGTTATAAGATTTTACAGTCTGAAGACCTTCTTGTCGCACGTCCGCCCAGTCTTTGTCCACGATGAGTCGACTGGTGACAAATCTCTACAAACTGACCCACCTGGACATCAGTAGGACCTCCTACAGCTCCATGCCCCAGGACTGCTCCTGGCCCCCCACCTTGCGATACCTCAACCTCTCCGGGGCTAAGCTTACGAGCATCACTCCCTGTCTGCCCACAACTCTGGAGGTACTGAGTAGCAGGAACCCCCGACAGAACCCACAACATCAAAGCTCCCTTGTAAAGCCACTTTTAACTGGTACTTTCACATGTGCAGGTCTTGGATTTGAGCAACAACAATCTGAGAGGCTTCACGGTGGCCCTGCCTCTCCTCAGAGAGCTCCACCTCTCTGGGAACAAGTTTCAGAGACTGCCCCCTGGAAGTCTGTTCCCCAACCTGCAAACACTGATGATACAGGTACAATCACACCCCCTGTTTCTGCTTCCAGTCCTCTTTAGATTCTGCAGCATTACACCCACCCCCTTCTGTTCCTCCACAGTCAAACATCTTGAACATGTTCAGTGGCTCCAACCTCCAACCATACAGACGACTCCAGAACCTCAAGGCGGGTTGGAACAAGTTTATGTGCTCCTGCGAATTTGTCGCCTTCCTCCAGTCGAGCCTCAGCAGAGGTGGAGGTGTGAGGTTAACAGACAGAGAGGACAGCTACGTCTGCGACTCACCTCTCTACCTGCAGGGGGAACCAGTGATCCAAGTGCACCTGTCCGTCGTCGAGTGTCACCGGGTTCTGTTCGTGTCCACGAGCTGCGGGGTGGCGCTGTTGGTCGGGATCCTGATGAGCGTTCTGCTGTGGCACCTCCACGCCTTCTGGTACCTCAAGATGATGTGGGCGTGGCTGAGGGCCAAGCGCAGCTCTCGGTGCCGACGGCGACTCAGAGATGGGACGGCGTCGGAGGCGCTGCTGTCCTTTGATGCCTTCGTCTCCTACAGCGAAGAAGACGCAGGCTGGGTGGAAACCTACCTGGTACCTGAGCTGGAGGAGCCAAGGTGTGTGAGACGTTGTGGTGTTTCAAGGCTGTAGATGCAGATTTTATTTGTTGTCAAAAATGAGCCATGGTCAAAGGAAGTACAGATCAGCGGGGGGTTGGTGCCACCAAGTGGTGACTCCGAGGTACTTTCCTTTTATTTTCAATGATCTGAACAAATCTAGGAAGCACTACGATGATGATGATGATCAGTCCTTTCAGGTTCTGCTGTACAAATTTCAAAAATGACCTTGTGCTTCACGTCTGAACCTGAGGAAACATAACCGCTCTCTTGTTTGTAACCCCCCGACAGGGAGACGGGTGCAGACTCTGCGAACCACAGACCCCCCCGACCCCTGACCCTGTGTCTCCACAAGCGGGACTTCCTCCCCGGACAATGGATCGTGGACAACATCATGAGCGCCATGGAGCGCAGCCGGCGCACCATCTTCGTCCTCTCGGAGAACTTCGTCCGGTCCGACTGGTGCCGCTACGAGCTGGACTTCTCCCACTTCTGGCTCTTCGACGGGGAAGCCGGCGGCGAGCCGTCCATCCTGATCCTGCTGGAGCCGCTGTCCAAGGACGACATCCCCAGGCGCTTCTGCAAGCTGCGCAAACTGATGAGCTCCACCACATACCTGGAGTGGCCTCGGGAGGAGGAGAGGAGGGCGGAGTTCTGGAGGAGCCTCCGCGACGTCCTGCGAGGAGACGGCGAGGAGTTTCACTGAGAGATGAGGAAATAAAACGTGGCTTCTGCAAATGAAGAGAGAGATAAGATGGAGAACAGGTGGAGTCTCACCTGGACTGGTCTGTTTGTCTCAGTATCGGTCCCGGTAGGACCTCTCAGAGTCTGGAAGTGTCCTGACGTGTGTTTCTAAACTGCGTGAAAATAAAATCTGACCCAAAGGACTGGAGAAATGTCGATGTGGTTTTTACAAACGTTTATTCAGTACAAAGTTCAGAGCAGCAGCCTCCATGGGAAAGCAACAGCAACTCGATCTGGCAAAAGAAAAACCGCGACGGGTCCGACCGGACCCAAAAACTCAGGTTGTACTCTTCTGCATCCGTTCATTTACTCGGCCATGAGGCAAATTAAACATGTTAATAATGACACAGACGCACAATTTCAGTCATAACACAGCTACGTGAAATGTAAACAAGTTTTTGCATGTACCTCTAAACTGATTGGACAGAATCGTCCTTTTACGTCGTCGATGTGCAAAAAGCTGTAGCTTCTGAACGCAGAACCTCAGGTCTCAGAGCGGCAGGAGTGCAGATGGACCTACGATCAAACGTCTTTTTATGACACAGTAAAGCAAAAAAACCCCAAAAAAAAAAACGAGCGTGAGGAAATGACTCCTTAGTTTCCCTCTTGCGTTTCTGCATCTGTGCTTCAATACTTTTGTTCAGCTCGGCGGCAGGTTTGGGATCACGGCGCCCCCCGCAGGTGGACCTGCGGCAACCGGGGGTCGCTCTGCAGGGAACGCCGTGAGCGTTCGGTAAAAGAAGAAGAAGAAGAAAGACGTTGAAAGTGGCCTGAGTCAGCCCCCCCCCCACGTCCAAACATTTTCAGCGCCGACTCCGGGCGTCACCTTACGGCGGCGCTCGTCTACTCCAGGCCCAGCGTGAAGTTGATCCCGTGAACGATGCCGATGATGATGGGCTGCCAGGCGACCAGGTACCGGAGCCAGTCCAGCAGCTGCCCGTAGAGGACGTGGGTCTTCTCCCAGCTGGGACACGAGGGAGTGAAGGTTCTCAATCGACAAACTCGAAATCCAAACGGCAGCGTCGCGCCGCGCCGTGACAAACCAAAGGATACGGGTTGTTCATCATCCTCTTCAGGTCGACCTTCTCGTTGCAGTATGGACACGTCTGCTTCTTACCCACGATGCACCATCCCCGGATGCAGAACTCGTGGAATCTGGAGAGGGCGGGGCTGGAGTCAAGGAAGACGGAGCGAGAGACACGATCGCGGCCGCAGTTTAAAAATAGTCAAACTACTTCTCTGCGTTCGTCTCCAGAGGAGGCCGATCGCCCCCGTTTTCGACAGGAGTGTGTGTGTGTGTGTGTGTGTGTGTAAATGACGGCGGCGGCATCAGGATACATGTGTCCGCAGGACAGCTGGTAGGTGTCTTCTATCAACCCTTCCTCCTCCACATCCACCAAGATCTTCTGCCCGCACACCGCACAGATGTCATCGCTCAGGCTCCTGCTGGGCATGCCTCCTTTGTTGTAGTACTGAAAACAAACACGACGACAACGAACGCACATCGTCATCGAGCCCCACCCACCCCATCCCCCCACGGCATGGAGACGTTCGGCTTTCTGTGCGCGTCTTACCCCGATCGTGGACGCCATGTAGTCGGAGCAGATCTCGGCGAAGTCCCTGCCCATGACGCCGTAGTAGAGACCGTAAAACAGCATGATGACGCCCACGTCCATGGAGTCCTCCGCCTTGATCCTACACACACACACAGAGGTCTTACAACACTGATCTGAGTTCAGTCGGCGCCGCTCGTCGTGGCCAGGGTGTCTGACCTGAAGAAGACGTTGAAGCCGAACATGGTGAACATGATGGCCAGGTATCCCAGGACGCCCACGGCGTAGCTCAGCTTGTAGATCAACAGGAACCACTTGTACACCAGCCTGAGAAAAGACGCGTTCGGGACGTGGTTCAACACGAGGCGACGCACACGTGAACGGTGCCGCAACACCTGAAGTTACTGATGGACCATCAAAGCGTCAGACAAGGCCAAAGGCAACGCGGTTAAACCTCTTTCGCCAAAAACGCACGACAGCGCCGCCGCCCTCACCTGGGTGTCCGGCAGGACAGCGGCTTGCGCGTGGCCCTGAAGATGACGTAGCTGGTGATGACGGAGAACATGCCCCACATGGACAGGAACCTCCACCAGTACAGCTTGATGGTGAAGTAGAGAGGTACCACCCACATCTGGACCAGGGTCACCAGCTGAGGAGGACGCGGCACACGTCTAATCTTACTTCCTGCTGTTTGACGAGTTCGATATGACCCCCACCCACAACTCCACCCACACCCCCACCCGAGCTCACGTTGTAGGAGCGGTGGTGCCGCTGCTTCCACTGCACCAGGACGATCTGGGCCACCACCAGCGTGGCGATGAGGATCAGCACCATCTCTGCGTGCATGGCCTTGTGCTCCGTGTGGTTCACGTGCAGACGCTCGTGCTGCACCCTGTGTGTGTGTGTGTGTGTGTGTGTGTGTGTGTGTGTGTGTGTGTTGGTGGGGGGGTTAAAAGAGAAAGTTTAACCACACATGTCCAGTGTTTGTAGCTTTCCCAGTTAAAAGGAGGCTGAGGAGAAGCTGCTCACTCACTTCCAGTTTTCTCTGTGTGTCATCTTCAGCAGGTCGTCCTTTAATTTGAGGGGGGGGGCAGAAATATCAGATTTTAATCTGGATTATTACAACTCGGAGCGTTTTTTACGACAATTTACGTTTCGCCTGTGCTGCAAAAAACACCCAACACACAAAACAAGCGTAACCTGACGAGTAAAAACACACCGCCTGCGTCATCACGTCCGAACGGCAGCAGCTGTTCTGCGCCGGCTGGCTAGCTCGTTAGCATTAGCCACCGCTAGCTCCCGCTGCCGTTTCCAACCTCGACGACACAAAACGCGATCGTCCTCTTAGCGCCAGCGAGCTAACGGTTTATCACGCAGAGGTTTACTCACCTGGGGGTGCACACCCGCCATTGTACCGTGATCCTCTCCCCCCACCGACACACACACGCTCCCTGCGCACTGACAGCAGCATGTACGGAGCGCGGGGAGGATCAAAACTGGCCAAACGCGAAATGCCGCGACGTTAGCTTAGCTTTTTAGCACCGACACGCAGGACGGGGCTTTTTAAAGCACATCCCGACCCCTTTGATTCATGGAAGCAGCTCGTAGAAAAACAGTCGACTCCAGACAAAACAGATTAAACTTCAGTTGAAACAGTGGATCATTATTTTATTTATTTTTTAAAAAGGAGACATACAACTGTAGAAATAAACACTGGAAAACTCCTCCTGAAGGGACAGAAATCCAGCTCCTGGTTTCCACCTGAAACAAAACAAAATAAAAACGTAAGAAAACTGGATTTTACTTCAGAGTGAACTGGCTTGTCGTGAACTCGCTCAGACATCCAAGGAAGGTTTGAGCCGTCTTTGGTCTGTCGACCTCCGGTGGAAACTACGAATGGCAGGAAATTATGTCATCACAGCGAGTCGGCCTGGATTTCAAATCTCAGACATGGTATTTTAAAAAGCGCACACCTGTCAGACCGCCATCACCGGGGAAGCTCCTCCCTCCAGCAGACACCTTCACCCTGTAGGTAACAGGAAATGACAGATTAGCCGCGAAGACGACGACGTTAATCTGATCACGTTGGTTGGCGCCGTGAACTCGCTCAGACATCCAAGGAAGGTTTGAGCCGTCTTTGGTCTCTCGACCTCTGGTGGAAACTACGAATGGCAGGAAATGATGTCATCACAGCGAGGAGGACTTTGCCCCAACGGGTATTTTGCGATACCGTAAGAATTAAAACACACACATACCAGCGCCACAAGCTGCCGTCGACGATTCCGATGAATCATCTCCGGGCGGCGCCGCCGCGACGTTCACCCTGAAAGCGAGAAGCAGAGGCGGTTAGTCGCCGCAGCAGAGACGCGGCGAGGACGGGCCGGACCGGCGCCGTTCGCTCAGACATCCAAGGAAGGATTGAGCCGTCTTCGGTCTGTCGACCTCTGGTGGAAACTACGAATGGCAGGAAATGATGTCATCACGGCGAACATTCACCGTCGCACGGCGGTTCTGTAGTTGAAGTGGACGGCGTGAGCTCACCTGGAGGCGACGCGCTTCTGCTTCCCGTCATCTCATCACAGTCCACCGACGTCTGTGGTGGACGATTGAAACCTGTTGGGAGATGGATTAAATGTTAATCTACCAGATTAAAAAAAATTCAACGAATTAACTAAAATGACTTAATCTGATTCCTGAAATGAGTTGAAACTCTGGGACATTAAATAAAAGTAGATATAAATTATACTCCAGATGAACAACGCCATGCGTTGACCACGTGTTCGGACACCACGTGGGCTGAACCGCCACTGAACCCGCTCCCCTCTTCACCCCCTATTTAAAAGTTCCGTTTTCTTAACGTGAAACGCAGGTTCGGTTCTGTGCCGCGGTTCGACCACCTGAGCCGAACCTCCGTTAACTTCATGCACGTGAACCCGGTTCAACTTTATTTAAATAAGGATTAAACGTGAATCAGCCGCTTTTGTCCAAATAAAAGATAAGAAGGTTAAAAAAAGTGACGCACAACGTGGTGAACGAGAATCAACGGCAGCAGGCGATCAAACAATCCGCTGCCATCCGGGTTACAAACTCCACATCGACGTTACACAGCGACAAAAACCACTTCCTCACACAGTAACTAACACAAACACGTGAACATTTAAGAACTAAAGTGAACATTAAAACCATATTTACCGTTTACGTCATGGCCGCCGTCTCTGCGTCTACCCCATCTCGAAGTGGTTCCGCTTCAGCCTTCCCGCTCCGTTTTTAACATTTCGGGCCGGAAGCTGTTGCGTCATGTCGGAAGTAGAAGTGATGCGAGGGCGCGTTACCGCCACCTGCTGGACCGGAGGCAGAACAGGGAACTGCATGACCAGCGTCCGCATATCAGCGTTTACATTTAATACTACAGTAACTATATATTCACTTTAATGGTGACATTACACACATATTATTATTATTATTATTATTATTATTATTATTATTATTATTATTATTATTATTATTATAGTTATCGAGTGTGAACATTGTGCATTGTATTTTAATACTCATTAATCATTAATAAAAATATGAATATCACATATTTTCTAATCCCGAATAATTTACATATTGTGCACAACATTATTTAAAAATACTGACATTAATGAGCATGACAATTTACAAAGTACTTTTCACAAAATAGCTTCAGAAAAAATCGAAATAATAAAAGCTAATCATCACCATGTTACTAATTTGATAAATCAACATATATATTCAACAGAATATAAACAATCAGTTGGAAATGAATGTCACATAGCTCAGACATAATCATATGTATGTTTAATGTATTTAATGGAGAATTGTGTTTGATGCAATATGAACTCACACTGAGCTGATACAGGTGAGAGAGAGAGGGGAGAGAGACATTGTGATAAAGACAGAATCATACGCCCACGCCATCAGATGACTGACACCCAGATGAGCCAATCACCTCTCTCCTCTTACACGCTTGCTCGTGATTGGTGGATGATGCTTGACAGACGCCCCTCGCCCCTCTACCCTCCCATCAGTCTGGTGGTGGTGCTGCTGCAAGCTGCTGGTGTTGCCGTGACGATGACATCCTCCCCCCTCCCACACACACACACAGGAGGAGAGGAGAGGGAGCAAACAAGACGCTATCATGACGCGGTGCTTCAGCCTGGAGAACACACACACACACACACATGCACACACACACACACACACACACACACTCATCGCCTGCGTCTTAGCCAAACATGGTGAGTGCTGGCTTTCTGTTTTTGGGATGAGAGGACAGAGGGTGGATGATGGATGGATGCAGGAATGTTTGGGGATGAGAGGAGCATCTGTAGCATGGTGGGAGGGAGGGAGGGAGGGAGGGAGGAGTGGGGAGGCTGAGGAAGGATGAAGGAAATGAGGATGGAGGAGATGAAGATGGCCCGATTGCAGGATGAGCGAGGGTGGAGGAGAGACTGAGGGAAGGCAAGCGTAAACTGATCCACCTCAGCTTTAGAGCAAATACAAAGCTGTGTGTGTGTGTGTTTGTGTGTCTGTGTGTGTGTGGGTGTGTGCGCATGGTGTCAGGCCTGCATGTGCTGCATGTTAGCATCCCGAGTGCTAACAGTAACAGGAGGTACGTCACGTCTGTGGACAGAAACTGGGCTGCTCCACTCTGATTTGTACAGCTGTGAGTAAAGATGTGGATGGATCGGGCCTGGGGGGGCGGAGTCCACAGGTTGATGTCCACCATTTTCCTATTCGATCTAAATAGACCTTAGTTGTGAGAAGCCGTCTGAAATTTCACAATTTTCTCCGCATTATTGGATTTTTGAAAGTTCACCGGCAACACAACGATTCACGCGGGGACATGTTTGTGGGTGCACCTGATGGATCTCGTCCTTCATGCTCCGTGTTTGGTCTCCACCAGCTCCTGAAGACAAACAACTGGCTCTTCCTCTCTGACCAAACAGTACGCTGTTTAAAAGAGAGAAAGAAAGGGTTCAATTGTGACAGTTAGTGACAGTCACCACTCACTCACACACACACACACACACACACACACACACAGTACAGGGAGTCTCACTGTTGCCCCATAATCCTTTGCAGCATTGTGCTGCAGAGATCCCTTGAAATGAAAGTGTGGGGGTGAAGCAGTGAGTGTGTGTGTGTGTGTGTGTGTGTGTGTGTGTGTGTGTGTAATATTTGGGGGGAGGAGGTGTTAAAAACAGGATTAAGAACAAGACCCCCCCCCCCACGCATTATTCAGAAGAATATTTGACTCCTATTTTACACACAGATATGAAACGATGATGTTTTAGTTTATTTTATGTGAGCAGAAGAAGCAAAATATTAAAATATTTCATAAAATTCTAAATTCTTATTTAATATATGGAATATTTTTAATCAGGTCGAAACCTTGATTTTACATAAAACATCATGATCCTTCATCATCATCATCACCACCTCCATAACTCAGTGTGAAACTGAGCCGTGAACACATGCGCCTATATTTAGGATTTTGGGATTAAAGGGCCCATGATTGCTTCACTTTTTGACTGTAACCCCCCACACACACACACACACACACACACACACACATCCGCAGTCTGTTACCATGGAGACCACTGCCTCACTCCTCACATTGTAGGCATTTCAGTGACCTACATATTGCTCTAAGAAACTCTTTATTAGCATCTTTTCCTTCTTTGGTTGGAGCAACCCCACCCACCCCCCACCACACACACACACACACACACACACACACACACACTACTGTGCCATAGGTTTACTGCACAGGTTGCTAGCATGGACTGTACCATCTGGGTTGTGCAGTGAACTGATGCAACCTGGGAGGAACATCTGTACATATTCCCATGACTGAATGTTGTTTATTCTGTTTTTGTGTCTCATTGTGTTTTATAGATCTATTTCATTTTATAATTTTTTTCTGTATGTGTTCCAAAAGTTTCTTAATATGTCCTTTTGACTTTGACCTTGACATCTTGCAAGAGACTTTAGCTGATGCTAATAAACTGAATGGTATCATCAGCATAGAAGCATTAAAGGAGGGGCGTTTGATTCATGTGACAATTAGACACAAATGATAATAACTAAATAGTAAACTGCAGTGGTTCAGCGATAAATAACTTGTGAAGTTTTCCCACTTGTTTTTTGCAGCACCGCCTAGTGGTGAGTAGAAGAACTGCATGTTAAGGCGCCAGCATTCACTGCCATTCAACCAGTGAGTTTGGAGCTGTCTCTTCTCAAGACACGGCAGCAGCGTACTCACTCTGAACCCACCACAAACTAAACAAACACCACCATCCCTTTCCCCCCGAAACACACCTGAAGAGGACTGGACTGCTGCTCAAATGCTGGATGTCTGATTCTGGGAATATTCAACACATGGAAGCAGGCGGACGTTTTAAATGGACAATTTGTGGGTTTCTGGAACCTTTTTTAAACCATCAGGAATCTAATGGAAGAATGTTTCTCTGACTGTGGCCTCAGGTGAAGGGCATGTTTGTAGTAGTAACCTGAAAGTACAGATAAACATCTGGACGCTGTGTGGAAGTGTCCTGCAGTAAGGGACATCCAATCCCTCAGACATGGGTGTGTCTGAATGTCCGGCCCCTCCCTTCACGTGCCTCCGCCATGATCTGAAATTACTCAGCTACTCGACGGACGTCATTTGAATGTTTTGCCCCCCCTCCAAAATTTCAGCCACACAATGGAGTAAAGTGTGAGGCAAGACATTTATAGAAGTAGACGCGACAAAAAGACAAGTACCTGAGTCTGCACCTCGGGACCCTCCCCCTGGCCGTAGTGCAGAATAAGGGGTGTGCTTGGAGGTTCACCCCGCCGGGCTGCTGCCGCTCGCAGATGGAGGCCCACCAACACTCCCCAGATAGCAGCAGCGAGGAGTGCACCGTCCTGGAGGCTCCGCCTGGCAAAAACACCTGCCCGCAACATGCAGGGAAGGTGGGAAGAAGACTCACACCACCTTTTTACTGTTTTGTTGTTTACTGACAGATTTATAGGACATTTGACATTTTGGGAAATGAACTTCACCTGTGTGACCCCCCCCTCCAGGTGGCTGGCCTTTACTGCTCGAACTGTGAGTGTGCACTGTGCGAGGACTGCATGTCGGACCATGAAGACCACCCCAAGGTGGCCCTCAGCCAGGCCCTGGACCGGCACCGTGGCTGTCTTCAGGAGAGGCTGGGGATTGTCCAGAACAGGTGCAGGTCAACACACACTGGTGTAGACAACCGACTTAAAACCTTTAATTTAAAATTTTAAATATTAGTTACACCAGCATCCTGCATTAAGACACACAGGGAATATACAGTACAAGCAACAACAACAAAATGATAATGATCAACCACACTTGAAGAGGCTTTGGTTTTCACCTTGAAATCCTTGTTTCCCTCTCCCTGTCATCCTCCAGACTCCCTCAGATTTCAGACGCCCTGTCCTTCATCAGGGAGATCCTCCAGCAGCTGACCAGTCAGAGAGCTTCCATTGAAGAGGACATCCAGTCGAGCTTCGAGGATCTGCACAAGCAGCTGGATGTCCGGAAGAGTGTCCTGCTCATGGAGCTGGAGGTCACATATGGGCTCAAACAGAAGGTGCCTGAATATCCAGCGGCAGGAGTCAGGCAGAGCTTAGTGAAGATTGCAAATCAATGACTTGTGTCTCTATGTGTGTCCAGGTCCTCCAGGCTCAGGCGGACAGCCTCGTACGAGGGGAGGGGGACATCAATGCTACCTGTACCCAGGTGGAGGAGGCTCTGGCCGGGGAGGCGTGTGTGGCGAGCCTGCAGGCGGAGCAGGACTTGGGGGAGAGGTTGGCGGAGCTGGCGGGCCTCGGCCTGCCTTGTCAGCCGGAGGAGAACGACCAGCTGGACATGGTGCTGGAGACAGACGGGCTGAGGAAGTCCATACACAACCTGGGGACCATTGTCACAACCAGGTGAGACACAAAGCCTTCTGGCCCGGGTTTAACACTCTTCCTCACCCGCCCCTTGTCTTCCTCCTCTTCCTCAGCGCTGTAGCAAGCCAGAGCGAAGCCATGGGCGCCGGCCTGGAGCAGTGCATTGTGGGACATCCTGCCTCGGTTACCATAGTAACGAGAGACAAGTCGGGGGGAGCCTGCAAAAGTGGCAACGCGATACTGTCAGCTGAGGTAGTCCAATAAAACATGATGCAGTTACGGGAACATCTTCACAGGACCTCACAGCGTGTTACCTGTTACCTGCTCATCCAGGTGTTCACCCCGGACGGCAGCATCGTGGACGGGGAAATCGTCGACCACAAGAACGGGACGTACGAGTTTGTGTACACAGTGCCGAAGGAGGGCGACTTCTCGTTGGCTCTGCGTCTGTATGACCAGCACATCAAAGGAAGTCCCTTCAAACTGACCGTCACCAGATTCTCAGAGGCAGAGGTGGAGGTGGGTGGAGGATGCATGATCAAACTGGTTTGTACGACATGTCGTGAATATCCTTCCTCGTTGCCGTCTCCCCAGGTGTCCCCCTCCACCACCACGGCGACCAACTCAGCAGCCAACGCCACCCCATCCACGGGCTCCTCTGAGGGGGCCAAGAGACGAGGGAAATCTCCTGGGCAGAAGAAGAAGGGCTCCAAGAGGGCCAGCAGCGCCCTGGGCACCCCACGCCGTAAAACCCAGAACCCCATCGAGGATGACCTCATCTTCAGGATTGGTGAGATATTTGTCTGGACAGAACCATGCAGATCAGAAATAATAAGTAATGGCAGACAAATTACAGGATATGCCTAAAATTGTTGAGATGTTTTCCTTCCCCTTCAGGAACAAAGGGCAGGAATAAAGGAGAGTTTACCAACCTTCAAGGAGTGGCCGCCTCCCCAAGTGGCAGGATACTAATCGCCGACAGCAACAACCAGTGTGTCCAGGTAAAGCAGCTTTTGTCCTGTCCCTGTGTCTTCAAAGACCTGTCTGAGGGGCCTGGGCTTGGCTGGAAGACGAAGGTGAAATTGAGGTTTTATTTCAGATGAATGCATTGTGTTGATGAAAAGTATCCACCCACCTCAGATTTTCTCCAACGAGGGGGAATTCAAGAGTCGATTCGGTGTGCGGGGGCGGTCGCCGGGGCAACTGCAGCGCCCCACAGGTGTGGCTGTGCACCCCAGCGGTGACATAATCATTGCCGACTATGACAACAAATGGGTCAGCATCTTCTCCTGCGATGGCAAGTTCAAGGTACGTGTGCTGCTGTGCCTTTGAGCATCAAGCTGGTTGAATCTGGAGAACGACTTCTTCTTCATCCTCACTGGTTGCATTCCTTGCCCATCAGGCGAAACTCGGCTCCGGCAGACTCATGGGTCCAAAGGGCGTGTCCGTGGACCAGAACGGTCATGTGATCGTGGTGGACAACAAGGCGTGTACTGTCTTCATCTTCCAGCTGACCGGCAAGCTCATCACCAAGTTTGGTAGTCGAGGCAACGGTGACAAGCAGTTTGCAGGTATCGGCTCTTGAGTAAATTAACTGTCCACTAAGGAGTAAAATGTTATGAGACTATAATACTTATATTTTCATTTAAATAATTTGTGTTACCAAACCAAAAACCTACAACACAATCAACCAAGAAGTGTCAGAGGTGAGAGCAGTCGAGGTGTCATCACTGAAGGCCCAACCTGTTGTTATTGTTTATATGTTCCCATCATGAAGGTCCGCACTTTGCTGCAGTAAACAAGAACAACGAGATCATCGTGACTGACTTCCATAACCACTCTGTCAAGGTACCAACTAAACACGACCTCCATGAATGTCGAGCGCTCTGTGGATTTCCTGTTTAATGCGTGAGTGTGTCTGGCCCGGTCAGGTCTTCACCCCCGAGGGGGAGCTGGTGTTGAAATTTGGTTCAAACGGCGAAGGAAACGGCCAGTTCAACGCTCCTACTGGTGTAGCTGTGGATGTCAATGGGAACATCATTGTCGCCGACTGGGGGAACAGCAGAATACAGGTACAGCGGTGCTCATCAACATGTGATGATAACCCCCCCCCCCCGGCAATGATCACATCTTACCATTTGTCGCCCCACCCTGTCTCCAGGTGTTTGACGGCAGCGGGTCCTTCCTGTCCTACATCAACACGTCGGCGGACCCTCTGTACGGACCCCAGGGTCTGGCTCTGACCTCGGACGGACACGTGGTTGTGGCTGACTCTGGCAACCACTGCTTCAAAGTCTACCGCTACCTACAATAATGGAGGCTTGGGTGGAGGAGTGAGGCAGTGGCAGGAGAGATGGTGGGTTATGGCGGGGGAGGGCGTTTGAGAGGAGAGAGACAGATGGCAACGTCAAATTCGAGGAACTATTGCATGAACCTCCACAGCTCGACAATGATGGAAGGAGGAACAGCGAGACACGGGGAAGAAACAAAGGAGAGGGATTTGCTGAGTCATGAATACATCACAATGAAAATTAAATCCAGTGTTGACATCGTCGATGATTTTAATGTTTGAACTACATCCTCTGGAGAGTCTGAAGAGCATGATGTGGCAGATCAGGGGTAATGGAAGGACGAAGAGCTGAGGTACTGATGCAAGGCTGGAGCTAAAACAGCGATGCAAAGACCAAATAATGATGTCAAATTCCATAAGAGCCCCCCCCCCTCCTTTTCCGCAGGTTTGCACGAGTAGAACTGAGGAATGAATGAAAAAAAAGCTTTAGAAAAGGAGGGAAGAGCGAAAGAAGTCTGAAAGAGAGGAGGATCTTCGGAAAACAACTGCTTCCTCGACCAACAATGGAGAGAATGACGGATAAAGGGATGGAAGAGGCGTCAGAGACATGAAGGAATGAGAGGATGGAAGATGGAGCGTTTTCTATTGTTCTGCCTTCACGTATTGTATCTCCCAGGTAAAAAATAATGGCCGGTGAGCTAAAAGAGGTCTATGTCTTGGTTTGACACAACGTGTTACTTCAATCCACAGACGTCTCTTGTAAAGTAGGACTGTGTTTGTACGCCAACATCAACCAACATTTAGAGGCTTGTAGTCACCGACCAAGGACTGCCCTTAGTCCTGGGAAAGTCCCACCTGATGTCCCAGTTGATGAATTCTCACCCGGTCAAATTTCCAGCTCAACCAACACATGGACCACTTTTAGCCTGTTGTCCGTTGTTTGTATGTTATGATTGTCTGAATATGGAATGTTGATTTCCTTTTTTTTGCCATGTGCTAGTATTCTTTACAAGTCTTAGGCAATAGATTCATCATTAGAAGTGACTGATTGCTTGACTCTGATTGTTCACGACTGATTCATTGGGGTTGATTGATAAGCATCATTGACCAGCTTGCTTTGACCATCTATATATATTTTTTTCCAAGAAATCTGTTGCCAGGAGGTGAAAAAAGAAAAGTCTATAAATCTATCCTATATATTTGTGAGAAGACCTTTAATAATATCACGTAAAATGTTCGAAGTAATCAATATATTTGGAATCAGTAACATTTTTACACCCTCGTTTCCGCTTGAATGTTTGGATTCACTCCACCATTGCCAAGGATTCCAGACCGCAACGGGAATAAGCGCCGTCACAGTTCCATATGTTCGCCCGTAAAAAAACAACACCTCGACGTCGAGGTGCATGCCGACGATGGTCCACCTGCAAACTCAGTCCACCTACACCCCGGCAGTCACGTTAAGTGCAGGAAGGGATGATTGAGTGATGCGATGATTGTTTACTTCTGGAAAGTGCTACGTGGAGGCCACTACCACAATACGAAGCATTTACATTAACTATTAAACAGGCAAGTAAAGCATCTTCAGTTTCTCGCCATGTACATTGTCTATCAAAACCAATGATCAATAACATGAATACACAACGCTCACAATCAGATCAAAGGCTTTTCGTAAACTTTCTGCAAAGTTGTGACTTCTATCTATTTATTTATTAGGTATTTTAATCTCTCTATCTTGCCATTTGATTGTGTTCCACCACGTGCATTGAAATCTTAAGTGCCCATCATATTTCTTCTTTTTTTAATTTTACACATTTCACCTGTTGTGTTGAATCAAAACACGATTGTTGCTTCATTTTATATTGGCTCTCGTTTGTGGACAAATCAGCGTTTAAAATCTTTTTACAAAAGGAAAGTTGTCATGCTGCGGGGGGTGGGGGGGTGGGGGGGTGCATGTTTAACAAAAATAATAGATTAAAATAATCTAAAATAATAGATTAAAATGAGAGCTGTCAGCCCCGAACAAAGAGTTAATGCCATTTCCTTCATTTTTCAGTTAATAGTGGATTTTCCGACTTTGTTCAGGTGACACACTGAGGTCGGAGAGTGGCACAATTGATTGTTTCAACAAAACTGAATGATATTTCTTTTAAATAATCTGGGCTTTGTTTGCTGGATTCTCAGCCTTAATGTCAATAACACACATGAATGTTGGTTTCGAAGTTGGAAGATGGAATTGCCTTTTCAGTAAATCTTGATTTGAAATTTATCGTAAACACAAAGCAAGTTAGTAAAAGAACAAAAACACATTAAACGTTTTCAGAGTACACAAGTGAAACGCACAACATTTGTCGTGGCGCGGCTTGGGTGCGTCCCTGTCAGTTCGCTTCATGACTCGAATGGTTTTTGCGTTATTTTGGAATGCAGCTCATAAAGCGCCGACCAGTTTCTGACTGCGTCACCTGCCTGCTCTTCCTCTCTCTCTCTGTATTTACTGTCATGTTCACTGTTATGGACGAGCTCTTCAATATTCACATGCACTCAGCGCTGAAATAAAAGCATTGATTCCCAAATGGCAGACATCGGTTGTGGTTTGGTTTTTATTCAAATACAGTTGTGATACTTGAGTACTTGACTTGAGTCATTGACAAGAAAAATTTAAACTTTTAAAATGATTGTTTTTCTGCAAGATTGACATTTATAAAAGTAACTAAAAAAATCTGGACATTCTTTAAATTTTCTTTTTTTTTTTTGCCGACAACATTTTCTGAAAGTAGCCTGGAGTTCCACAGACGATAATGAGCTTGTGTGTAAAAGAGGATACAACGCACACACATTGGGAGCTTTTACATCAGGGAACAGTTCACACAACAGCTCATGTAAATCTTGGTACTTTTTCCAAAGTGAATGATTATGGGGTTTTCCCACATGAAAACGGTCCTGCCCTCAACTGCAAGTCGCCAATGCAAACACATGAAGCACGACTCAAAAAAAACTCACACTGTTGGCCTTTGAGAACTTCTGAACTTTGCAACCTGTTGACCATGAAAACATTTTTATAAGACTGTGAAATATGGAGAATTAATCACAATATACATACATGATAAAATGTGGTGATTATGACATTTAAGACAGAAACGGAGAAAATAATCTGTAGATTATTTGATCAAAGTAATCATTGGGTGCAGCCCTGAAAGCAAAGCAATCGATAAGAAATAAGTGGTACACCTTTGTGTAATTATCACCCTAGAACTCATCTCGGGGTTGGATGTACGGCGCTTTGTTAATATTTGTTGCGGCCCTGATCGCAGATTTCATCGATGTCTCGATCCAGGCGTGAGGGAAAGCGGTGTGCTCGCCAGCAAAGTGCACCCTGCCTTCACTTTTAAAGAGCTCCTCCGCATACTCTATGTGTTGGTAGGGTGTGAAGAGAGCGAAGGCGCCCAGGCTGTGTGGATCCAAGCTCCACTTCTTCACCACCACCCCTGTGCAGAGAGACCTGACATGATCGCCGTGGATCGCCACCAGATCTCGGAGAACCAGCTCTTTCAGGTCTTCATCGCTTGCTCCTTGGAAGAGAAGGGATTCATCGGACCAGGTGTAGGAAGCCAGGAGGACACCTATGACATCGTTTGTTGCGAAACTGTGGCTGGGGTAGTAGATGAAACGAGAGGGCCTGTCGGTGATGCTTTTTCCCCCTTGGATGTCCCTCTCCCAGAACTTCTCTCTGAAGGTGAGGATGACTTTAGTGGAGCTGTCGTAGTGGACCGCCCTCAGGGCCTCCATTTTTTTAATGGGCAGAGGAGGTTGGAAGTCAATGAACAAGGCTGCTTTGGCTGTGGTTGTTACGAGGACAAAGTCTGCAGGAAGCTCACTCAAAGGAGACTTTTCATCTGTCTGGTATGATACGATGACACCTTTGTATGACCGCTCAATACGCTTGACCTTGGAGTTCAGGCGAATTTCAACGTCAAGTGCCTCAAGCAGACGGCGAAAAGCTTCAGGGAAAACATCTGACCCATTATCCACTTCGAAGTACCTTCAAAACAAAAAGTCATGGTGGCTTTTTGACCTTTTCTCCTAGTTATAACAATAATAATGATAATAAATAGTAATAAATATAAATTCAGGCCTTACTCGACTTTGTCTTGGATGTCATTCTGGTCATAGATCATCTCCCACAGCGCGGTGTACATCAGACTCTGCTCGTTCAGCAGGTCTCCAATCATTCTCACTGCTTCTGAACTCAGACCACTTACTTCTTTCAGATAACCCTAAAGAGAAAAAAACAAAATCAGTCAAGGAAATGTTTTAGGTCAGGTTGTCAAACATCACCGTTCATCTGGACACTTATGGATGGACTTGTTAGCTTGGTTTATTCTGGTCAGATTGCTCAACCAGTCTGACAACTTGAGTAATATTTTGCATCAGAGACAATTGGAAGGACTGTTTGGGAAAGTTAGATTAAAATTTGGGCATTTTAAGCAGGACACAAGTTTTTTCTTCAAAGATGTTGTTCATCAACCATTCCATCACACTGTGCTTTACCTTCACTGAGTAACGGTCATATTTTTCCAGCGCAGCCCTGCAGCCATTTTTAATCACTTCAATTCTCACCTAGAAAAAGAAATGCAAAACATAATTTCTTTCATCTCTTGACCTGATGATGTAATTACGAGTGGTCACAAAGTGAGCTTTGATATCCATCTATAAATCACTATCAATCTACGCCGATGATGAGCTGCTCTATAGATAATTTAATGTGCTTGGCTTGTCTTAATTGTGTAAATATGGGACGTCATGTGACCAAGCATTGTTGTTTTCAGTCCATCCCTCCTTGCCTTCCTCCTCCAGTACCTCATTCAAAGCTTCCTGCAGCAGGTCATAAGCTGATTTCCCTTTCTCGCTGGGAAACAGATCATACCCCAGGATATCAGGGTCTAATTTCACTTCTTTTGTCCGTTTCTTCTGCCCATTGACCAGGTAAAAAGTGTCGTCGTCCTCCATGATGAATGGATTCAGCTTAATCTTCAGTTTTGTGGTTAACGACAGAACAATGCTGTTAAGACACAAGGGAGTAAACTTGTGACTGGAAACTCCCTCACATTCAGATAAAATGTGAGACATCGGAAGTCATGCGGTCTTGAGCAAACTTGCAAATGTAAGACATATTTTAACTCACCGGTGAAAACTCGGGATCCTCATCGCTCCCATTTCAGCATACCAGCCCTCATCTTCATTCCTGAAGGTCTCTATGCGTCCTCCCACACGCCCACTGGCCTCCAGTATGGTTACCTTGTTCAAAAAGAAAACAAAAGGGTTCGCCTGAAATTTTTAAGAAAAACTGATAATTTTTTTGTCAAAAAATACATTCATAAAAGAAGAAAATTTTTTTTAAGTAATTTGTAAACACCTATTAGCAGATATTATGCACAGGTAATTGTTTGTGTCCCATGGTGGTGAGACAACTTAGAAACAGATTAGATGGTAACAGCACAAACGAGAATTAATCAAATTAGAGAGATCCAGAGACAAAAGACAAGGACATCTAGTTTTAAGGTGTCAACCTGTTTCGCCTACCTTGTGTCCCGCCTCTCGTAGTAACATGGCGGCGGTGAAGCCTGCCATGCCAGCTCCGACAATAGCAACATGCTGAGGCTTGCCCATGTTTGGGAGGCCTGTCTCCAAAGTGTCCAGCAGCTTCTCATAGTCTTTGTCGTTCAAACAAGAAGCCAGTTCGTCCTTCACCTCCTTCCACTTTGTGACAGCCCCCGTCGGGCTGCAGACTAGCACGAGCAGCAACACGCTAACGGCACCTGGAGATGCGTTGCAAGAAAAAAGAAAAAACAATGAACTCTTCCTTACTCTTTGGATATTTTATTCAGCGAGTAAAGAACATCAAACTACTGAACAAAACGACAGTATTAGGTCTTGTCATTTGAATGTACCGTGTTGAAGACAGATGCTTATTTATTTGGAGTACTACAAATTTTAACATGACAGAACCTGGCAGTTAGGGTTTGGGTTGCATGATGATGTTTAATTTGCAAGAAAATGAGACTGTCCAGTTGTTTTATTTGCCTTCAAGAATGGGTCCAGTTTTGGGACATTTGTTATCAAACTGGCAGCTGCTCATTGGCTCAGACCCTTAAAACACTGGCCAGATCTGCTCTATGAATAATTGTGCAAAGCTTTTCATGTCTTAGGTATAACAGCAGTGTGAATTACTTAAAACGAAAGCAGAGCAGTTTCATTTCCACAAATTACACACAGTCAAAAAATTAAGTCAGATGACAGGGCTCTGCCTTTCCTATCCTGTGGTGATGAAAAATACTGAATGAACTCATGAGACACGTTGGCCAAAAAGCACGTGAAGTGTAAAACCACCGACGGGAAAGAAGATAAATGAACGGACTACAGCAAAATTTCCAGAAGCAGCACAGAATAATTACACAAGAGTTCAAACCAGTCTCCACATCTTCAATACAAAATTAAAAACAGCAAAAAACGACTCACATAACTTCCAGCTCAGCACGCGTCCATCCATCTTCTCGGCTCGTCTTCTGTCTGTCTTTGGTGGCACGAGGAAGAAAAACGTTGGTTATCGTTTCATTTGGAAAGATGATGGAAAGCGTTTAAAACTGAATTCACTTTCCTTCAAATCTTTTTATTTTACTTCCATAACACGATCTCCTCATTTGAGAGGTAAAGGGTAAGAATTGCCTTTTAATGTTGATGAAAGTTTAATTTTAACGAGAGGTTCATCAGCTGAAATGGCAGATTCTTACCTCTTCAACATCAGAATGTGTAGATGCAGTGACATGGCGTGGTTTCTTATATACGCTGCTGTGCCCTGATGCTGGAATGTTTTTTTCAACCGTTTCATCAGTAACCTCAATCATCGGCATGGAACAATCTTGCACAATCAAACCACATTTTTGATTGTCACCGGACCTCATCAAAAACGGGAAGGTTTTAGCCGACAGCAACGACTGCCAATGTAATAACTCCATGTATGGCCTTGCGCTGAGACAAGTGGTAACATGCTGGAATTCCTTCAACCATATGACAAAAGTTATCGGTTCAAACCTCGAGTCTCCTGAAAGGACAATGTATGTACCTGCAGAGTTCAGTGGCAGGCCCAGAGTCCAGAGGTAAACTGATCAATGCCAAAGTTGATGGCTGCTTTTATCTGGACCGAACCATGAGAATGCGCATATAGACGTGAAAACCTGTGAAATTTATGGTTTGATTTGTATACATCCACACAAACTTCTAAAAAAAGTCTGCACAACTTTCAAATTAATGGATTGGAAACGTATTTTCTGATGGTTGAGGTTTGTGTGCGGAGGGCAAGGTGTTAAAGAGGCTAAGTACTTCACACTTTAGATCATTAAGTGTCAGAGTTTTGAAAATCTGCTTCAGGCGCTTGTGTTCCAGTTAATCTGCTTCAGTTGCCATGTTTTCATTGCTCAATCAGAATTTTTCTTTAATGACCTGTTGCAGCCCGAACAAACTCCACCCTGACTTTCACCAGAAGATCAAGTTCCCATGAATTTAAACAGACTTAAAAAAACAAAAAAACAACAAAAAATTGGCCCACAAATGAACTGACAGGATGGATGTTGGTGCGACAACCTGATACTAAATTACTTTTTTCTATTAAACTGACCGGTCACATCTGACAATTTTCTTTAAAAAGGCCCATTCACAAAAAAGTTTGAATAGCCTGCTCAGAGGAAACGGTGACACTCGGTTGGCAAGACAGACATGGACAAAAAAGGTACATCACCTGCAGTTAAATGATTCTGGTTCTGGATTAAAATGACCTGGGAGAAAAGATGATTTTGCCAAGGAAAAAAAAAACAAAAAAACAAAACGGGGACAAAAAGCGTCGGCCTCCGATGGTTTAAGAAGGAGAGCTGTCACCAGGCAGGAGAACAGTGAGTGATTACTCAAATGTTTGCAACCAATTATTGATAAATGAGAACATAAAATGAACCTGAAACTGAGTTACATAAGATAAAACATGGTTAATGTCAGCACCACAGTCACATAGTGTGGACAAACTAATGGTAACCAGATGAAATGATTCCTCAAATTAAAATCAAAAGGTGACTGAACACTGGTAAACACTTCCCCCTGGTGGTGAGGATGAGGACTTAGGTAGCAGAGGCCATTATATTAAAAACACATGAATGCGAACTCCTTGGTATTTTGAACTTTATCTCCATTTACTCCAGCACCAAAAATGTGTCCACCATGGCCAGACAGTGTCTTTCAGACAGATGTTGCTGAGACCTTGTCCACATGTGGGCCCCAACATGGCAATGGTCCAGTTATGGACTAAACTGTATTAAGTTCAACCTTTTATGTATGTTTTATGTAAATGTAAACAAACACAGCTTCTGTGGCACCAGCAGCTTTAAGTTCCATCACATAAACAGGAAAAGTGGAATATAAAAAAAAAAAAAAAAGTTTGAGAATGATTGACCACTTCAGTGACAGTGGTCAACCAGAAATGACTTGGAGTAAAAACATTCATTGATGAAAAACGAAGAATCAATTAAAGAGTCCAAACCAATTTTATTTGCATCATACCAATTCCCAATATACACAGTACATTATCTCAGTGAGGGAAAGACCTCATGTTAGAGAGGAAAACCCAACAGTTCCAACAATGAGCAAGCACTTGGCGACTGTGGCGAGGAAAAACTCCCTTTTAAAAACAGGAAGAAACCTCGAGCAGTTCCGGACTCAAAGTTGGGCGGCCTCTGCCTCGACCGGTTGGGGTGAAAGAGAAAAAGGGAAAGACGAGGAGCAAGTGCACGACGAGCGCAAGTCCAAGCCAAACAAAAGAAATGAACGGACGCCTACAAAAAAAGGACTCCAACCACACACCCTCCGCCAGGCTGCAGCTTCAGACCCATGTGCTTTACGCACAGTAGAGGGTCGACTCATGTGGAGAGGTTACCAGCACATACGATGCACACGAGTTCGTCTTCAGGGCGGTGTGGTGGTTCAATCAACAAATCAAAAAGGCAAATGTATGAATAAAATGCACTACCCTTAATATTACTGCGACAAATAATACCAAAAACCAAAATATTTAAATCTGTGACAAGTAGGAGCTTTATGATGCCAACTGAGGACGAGGGTCCTTCAGGAATTGGGAGATGTTCAAAACGTCAAGTTGGTCTGGGAACCGTTTGCTGCCTCAAAAAAGGGACCACGTCCACTTCCAACCCACACTCCCCCCCCCCGGTCCGTCCATCCAAGACTGGCCTGAAACACCAAGAAACTAAACCAAACTGTCAAACGGCCTCACAGGAACCCGTCACCCATGATCTTTAACTTTACAAAACCAATGATCTGGCAAAGACGCTCACTCACGGCGAGACCGGCCTTCTTGACGAGCCGTTCACAACGACGCCGAACCCGGGATCCAGGTCAACCCCATCAGAGGCGACCGCCGCCCGCTCGACCAGACGCAGTCCTTCCTCTGCTCCCGACCCTGGAACCTCCCCTGAAGCCCCTCCCTCCACATCCACCCCGCCCGGCTGCTCACAAAACAAGCCCACCTCACCGTCCCCACATCAAACCCCCTCCACGCAGCCTCCCAACGTCCACTACCGCCGCAGCATCGACAGAAGCAGCCGATCCTGAACTCAGCGTGAACATCAGTACATGCAAGGCAAGATGTGACGACCGACACGTGATGAGACGGCAACCTGCAACACTCGACCCCGGGTTTCACCAGATGCTTCCACAGACTCATCATCTACAAGTGTTAGTGTTTAAGATTACCCTTACAGTTACCTTTACTTTATTATCTGGATTATTAATCTGGAGAGTCAGACTTTCTACATGGATTGGAACAGAATCATAAGAGATACCACGGTCAGCAAATTCACAAAACCAGAGGGATCCAGATCTGGTTTTGGAAACTGCATAACCGTGGACCTCAGGAAGCCTATACCCTGGTCAGCTGATTTACAAGACCAGATGGATCCAGATCTGGTTTTGGAACCTGCATGACCACAGTAGGAAGACTAGTTTATGTTCTATATGTTTAGAGTTTTACTTTATCAAAATGTCAAATTAGTTTATTCATTATAATTATTTAAGAAATAACCAGCGACAGTTGACGTCCAGCTCAGGTCTCCTCAGTCAGAGAACAAGTGGAAGGAGAAACCTCACCATCCAAGAGTCAACTCTGTTGCCCCTGTGGAGCGTTGGAGACCTGGCTCGGTAAATCCTGCTCGTGACGTTGCTGGTTCTATGAAGTGCAGACGGCTTGAGAAAGCATCGTCTCCTACAGCACTTCAAACTGAGGACCGAGTCTCTCAGATGACGTGCTCTCCAAACCACGTCAGAAACCAAACGGTGATTGAGACTTGCAGACAGTGGTGATGAGGAGTTTCAACATCTGGATAAAATCTGAGAATTGAGCGTTAACAAGTTGACTGCCTCACCAGCGAGCCGACGCCACGCCTCACCAGGCACATGAAGACGACCACGCCAAGAAAGGAAGCGTCGACCTCTGCAGCTGCAACGACGGCAGCACTGAACGCTGCTTGGCCACGTGAAGGAGACAGGACCTGGGTAAAGAGAGACGAGATGTTTCATGCTCAACCAAACAAAAGGCAAACATGAAGGGAGAAACCTCAGAAGAAGCTCCAGAACCAGGAGCAGAGGAAGGACCGCGTCCAGATGAGCGGGCGGCGGTCGTCTCTGATGAAACCGACCAGGACTCTGGATCAGGCGTCGCCCCGAATGACTCACCAAACCGACTGACCGTCATGAAGAGGGCGCATGTCAGATCATCAGGTTTGAACGTTCCAGATGATGGATGATGCAGGACCTGGATGCACCTGACAACAAGTCAAAAAAGGGGGGGGGGTGATTAGTCATCTTAACATTTAACTCCAGCTAATACAACCTGCTGTGATGAAGTCTTACCCTGCACATAATGCATTCCCACTGCGTCCCTACAACAACAAACAGTTCATTATGTCCTCAGATAAAAGCCCAGGTGTTTCCAAACTCAATGCACAAATTCACACAAGCTACCAGTTTACCCACAAACGTTAAACTACCCAACAGTTTGATGGATGTACGTGTCGGTACCTTGTCGGTCCAGCATCCAGTCCACAGCATAACACTTACGTCAACAATAAGTGACTGGACACATCAGTGAGGCTGTCGCTGTCACTCATCGCCAACGGACTGAAGATTAAACCAAACAGACCCAAACCAGGGTTCTATAGAACCATGTGAGGTTCCGAGTCGTCCAACTATACTGAAAAAAAAAAAAAAAAAAAGTAGAAAATCAAGGGACACAAGTGAGTCTAAAAATCAGGTCCATTAACGACAAACAGTCCATCAGCAAATTAACAATCTCAATATAAACAATTACCCAACTGTACAAGTACAAAGACAAAACTAATGATCAGCTGCAAAAAAAAAAAAAAAAAAAAAAAGATCTTAGATGACTGCCCCCCCCCCACAATGCTATTAGTCTAAAACACCCCAACCACTGCCTTACTAAAAACAGAGAAACAAACAAAAGCTGAGACAAAGATGAAGAGACAAAGACTGGGTGCATTACAGTAAAAAAGACAATGTAGAGCTGGCTGAACACAAAAGGTTGATTAGACAGTGGACATGTTGGACAGAAATAGACAAAGATGGTGAGAGAATGATGAGACAAAGTAGATTGGGGACAAAAGACAAAGTGAGGTTGCATCATGGTGAAAAGAAAATAAGATGCCACATACAGACATGGACAGATGTGAAAGTTCCCACACAAACAAGACAAAGAGAAGGAGGTTTTCATAGACGTCACCATCGTTGATCACCATCAGACTGAAGATTAAACCAAACAGACCCAAACCAGGTTCTGTAGGACCATGTGAGGTTCTGAGTCGTCTCTCTGCCAGGTGTGTTCCTCCCAGAGAAGCTGAACGTCTCCTGTCCATCACCCTGTCAGATAACAAGTGGCCATAACTGTCCCTGCATCAGCCGACGCCAACGTTAGTGACCGACGCTACGAGCTACGCTAAGCAGGGGGGTAAATCCCCCTGCTGGGAGGCCTCCCCACTAAACCAAGACGAGACCGGACCTACGAGAACTCAAAGGTTCTACTGGAGTCTCTGGGTGGAGTCACACTGGGCAGAGAGACGAGTCGACTAGCTGTTTATTAAGCTAACTGTACCTTAAAAATTATTCAAATAAAATTTTTAAAAAATAAAAGATTAATGTAAAAAAACTAACTGTTGGGTAAAATAAAATTTGTACATAAGGCTGAATGGTGATGTCAACAGCAGGAATACACACCGAGAATAAAGGACAAACAAAGATAAAGATTGGATAGACAGACAGTGGACATGTTGGACAGAGACAAAAGGTGAAGAAAACAGACAGACAATAATCCGACTAACAAAGTAGCTCAAGGAAGAAACAGACAAAGACGTGGAGAGAGTCACAATCAGGATGAAGACAGATTAGAGACCCAGGACCCATGGGTCCAAGGAACCGCCCACCAACCACCGGTGCCGGGGCGGCCGACAGGTCACTGAAGCCAACTGCTGGGTCCTGCTAAAGAGATGGAGAAATATTTAAAAAAACAAAAACAAAAAAACAACTAAATCATTAAACTCTAACATCTACTTCAAATGCATCTCAGGCCAGCTGTTACAGAAAAGGTACCGAGTAGAAAAAAAAAAATACTAAACACATCCATCAGTAAATTAAACATCCTCAATATAAACAAGAACCTGAGATGGAAATTACCAAACTGTACAAGTACAAAAGTGAACAAAGACAAAACTAACGCTCAGTCTCAAACCAAATCTCAGATGGACAGACCCCCCAAATAATGGTCTTAGTCTAAACACCCAAACTGCTGTCTTACTAACAGATAAAGACAAAAGTAGAGACTGAAAAAGCAGATCTACCTGAACAAGGTTGATGAGACAGGCAGGACATGTTGGACAGAAAAGACAAAAAAAAGAAAGTGATGAGAGAATTGGAGAAAGACAGTCAATGTGGAGACAGACGAAGACAAAGCATCATAGTGAAAATAGACAGATGTCAAAAATCTCACACCAAACAGGATGAAAACAAAGAGGACGAGAGGTTTTGATAGTCATTGCTGTCGTTCATCACCATCAGACTGAGAATTAAACCAAAACAGACCCAAACCAGGTTCTGTAGGACCATGTGAGGTTCTGAGTCGTCTCTCTGCCAGGTGTGTTCCTCCCAGAGAAGCTGAACGTCTCCTGTCCATCACCCTGTCAGATAACAAGTGGCCATAACTGTCCCTGCATCAGCTGACGCCAACGTTAGCGACTGACGCTACGAGCTACGCTGAGCAGGGGGGGTAAATCCCCCTGCTGGGAGGCCTCCCCACTAAACCAAGACGAGACCGGGCCTACGAGAACTCAAAGGTTCTACTGGAGTCTCTGGGTGGAGTCACACTGGGCAGAGAGAAGAGTCGACTAACTACAATATCTAACTGTTTATCAAGCTAACTGTACTTTAACAAGGATTAAAAATAAAAATAAGATTAATGCAAAAAAAAAAAACTGTTGGGTACAATAAAATTTGTAGACAAGGCTAAATGGTGATGTCGACAGCAGCAGGAATACACACTGAGAATGAAGGACAAACAAAGAGAAATGAATAAAGAGTGGACAAAGTGAGAGAATGAGAAAAGGTGAAGACAAAGTCTTCAAAAGATACAGATAAGACAAAAAGGAGACAAGGACAGAGTGCATCATGGTGAAAAAGAAACCAAAATGGAAATGTCCAGCAGTCCAGCCCCGACCCAACATCTGATCCAGATCCCCGACTCAGTCCCAACTACAACAAAACCAGAGTAAGTCTCTTCCTGCACATCTGGGCCCAACCATGGGACACATCTGTCCTGCAGCACTAAGAAAAGCCAGAGGACAAGAGATAAGACATTAGACCGCTGCCTCCCACTGTAGCTAAAGTGAAAAGTGTATTTGATGATTGATGGGTAATGGACACACGTCGGCACAGCGGCCAACAAAGAACAGTCACAGCGCGGCGGCTGAAAAAGCGTAATCATGGCAACGGCCATGGAAAACAAAAAACAAAAACACAGAACATGGCACACACCTGACAGTAAAGTGTTGAATGAACCAACGGCTACTTTTTCCCCTGAAATCCTGAGACCTGGTGGAGGTTTGTACACGACTGTGTACAAGAACGAGGAAAAGAGTTTTTATTCAGAAGGTCAAATGGTGGAAACTAAACTTCCTGACAGGGTGGGAGGCAGGTACAGTAAACGGGCCTCACCTCGTGTCGACTGCACCTGCACAAGGAAAAACGGTTAGCACACAAACACTGATGGCAGCCAATCAGAGAGCGGCGGCCCAGACCCCTTCAACACAACAGGATGATTCGAGACTTGACTCTTCACACCATGAGTTCACCTCTGAACTCCCATCATCCTCCTCTACTGCTGAGCTCAAACACAACACAACAGTTAGCTAAAAGACAACTACATGCTCCACCCACAAGACTCGAGTCCAGGTGAGCTGCGTGTCGGTTCACGGCTAACGCGTCAAACGAAACAGGAAGAGAAAAAGGAGAAAGGCACGGCGGCCATGACAGAGAGAGAGAGAGAAAATTAAGATACCAAAGCACTCACAGGTCGTAGATCTACCTGGAAAAGAAAAAACAAAAAGGTAGTGCGAGTCGAGCGTCTGCAGTGATGACGCGGGAAAGTGGCTTTTACAAGTTCAGAGCTAAATGCTAATGTGGCTAACTCACCTTTGTGAGACATTTCAGGTTCTGACAAAGTTCTTCTTGGATCTGATGTCTCTGCATCCTTCACGGTTTCTGTTGATTTAAAAATAAGTTTGGTGGTGGTTAGTTTTGAACAAACAACAACAACAGGACTGAGATGTAAAGTTGTTAGTAAGTGACGTATGCAGCGTGTGAGATGTTTGTGACGTCTGTTAATGAGCAGAAACCTCCAGAAAAAAGGAAATAACGTTTTAAAAAACTGGTCTGATGCCACTGCAGCTCACCTGCAGCTCACCTGGAGCTCACCTGAGGTTAATTGGACCAAACCCCTGCGCGTGCACGAGAGCGTGTGCACGGTGCGACACGGTCATGGCGTTTGAAGTGTTTTAAACGTTTAAAAGTGAACGAGCACGAGACACAAGTCAACACGTTACCCTGAACCACGTCGCACGCGCACACCTGACGTAACGTGGCGTCTCGCCGCCATCACTCACCTTTCCGTTCCGGATCGACCCGCCGTCCTCTTCTGTCCGGCACCGGGGACGTTTAACGACCGAGCCCCCCACCGCACACGGCCGGACCCGACCGGCGCGGTCCGTTGAGCGCGCGCGGTCTCTCTCACTTTTCGGCGCCTGACGTCACACTCTGCTCCTGCGACGCGTTAAACGGTCACGGCGGGTTTGAAGAACTTTTTCCTCTCGCAGAAATGTTTGGCGCCTTGGTCCTGGTCTCTGGAGGACCCGGACTCGGTCTACGTGCGGGTTTTTGTTTTGTTTTTTTCCCGCGCGGGTGCGGGTGCGGGTGCGGGTGCGGGTGCGGGTGCGGGTGCGGGTGCGGGTGCGGGTGCGGGTGCGGGTGCGGGCGCCGGTGCCGGTGCCGGTCTTGGTGCCCCGGCACCACACACAAGTGATCGCTGTCCCGCCCGGGGCCTTGATATTCCCTCTGATTGCAGGTGATGGGGAACACGTGCGACAGGTGGGCGTCGGCGTTCCCAGTGACGTCACCGAGCTCCTCCCGCGACTCCGACATAATATCTTATAAACGTATCCTGTTACGTCACGTTAGTATAAACAGGTGTCATCGTTATCAGGAATAATTCTCCATCAGAGACGTTTAATTTGATTCAGATTGATCTATAAACAATAACACACATTATTATGGACACTGCACAAACACAACAGAGTTCAGACAGCTGCCCCAGTCACATGACCTGTGATTGACAGCTCTGTATTTTATGATTCATTGTGTGTGTGTGTGTGTGTGTGTGTGTGTGTGTGTGTGTGTGTATTCTGTGTGTGTGTGTGTGTGTGTGTGTGTGTGTGTGTGTGTGTGTGTGTGTGTGTGTGTGTGTGCGTGTGTGCATTTGTGTGTGTGTGCGTGCGTGTGTGTGTGTGTGTGTGTGTGTGTGTGTGTGTGTGTGTGTGTGTGTGTGTGTGTGTGTGTGTGTGTGTGTGTGTGTGCGTATGCGTGAGTACAACGTTCTGAATGAGACGCCCTTGTTGTGTTCACGTACTCTCATAAAAGTGCGTAATTACTAACGTCGAAAACAAACAAACAAACAACCGAGCGCGGATTTAGACGCAAAGTTTCGGTTGCGGCGCCACGAAGGAAGAAGAAGATGAAGCCAGTAATCAAAGGAGCACGGCGTGTCTTTGTAATCGATATACTGATCGATCGGTCGCCGATGTGGCAGTGAAACTTTATTTTCCTTTATTTCAGTGAAAGCCTCACCATGCGCGTCATTGATTGTTTTCCGCGAATGAAGGTTGTCACACTTCGCCGCTGCTGTGTGAAGACCAGAAGGCGGTTTTCGTGGCTTTCCGCGGCACTTTGTCGGCAGTTTTCCACGTTAAATCTCGGCGTGTGTGTGTATGTGTGAGTGTCTGTGTGTGTTTTTTTTTCGGGATGGACTTCTGTTTTAGTCTCCTGGTGTCCGCTCTGATGGCTCTGTGTTGTACAGGTATGTGGTGCACTGGTTCAAGTTTGTCTGTTTTCATCTTTAGCGTTACGTTGACGGACTCGGATCCAGTCCGAGTCAGTTTTATTGTCAGTTAAGCGACACATACAACACAATTTAAATTACAGTCCTCTCGCATCCGCGGTGCAAGGAAAAAGTATAAAGAAGTATAAAAATATAAATAAATACAGCGTAAACAGAGGACTTACAACAGACAGTGGTAGTGCAAAGGTAGTAAAATACAGTGGTATATAGTAATATATATATATATATATTGTATGGATCTATGTTGAAGTATTTTAAGTTGCGGGCATTGATTTTCAGTATTTTCTGTGGCGGGGATTTTCCATCGTGAGAGAGAAGAGTGTTGTATCTTGTCTAATGGGTGGGAACTTTTGGGAACGAACGTCACCCCCCACACACACACACACACACACACACACACACACACACACACCTGGAAACCTCGACACCTTGATTTGCCGTGCCTTTAAAGCCACAAGGTGCACATTCTTTGGCCCGTTCTTTTTTTCGTATTCCAGTCAGGCGAGTGTTTTACAGCCTATCCAAGAGAAGTACACGATTGCGAAAGTGATGCAATTCTGTGTCATGTGATCCAGCTGCTGGTCGGGTTTCCCATGCGAGTTGCGTGTTTTGGTCTTGACTGACACAAGTCTGAATGAATGCTGGGACTGAGCCAAGCGTTGCATGAGTTAAAACGCGCACAGAGGCGTGGCCGTCCAGAAAGAAGCCAGCAGGTTGCAAAAACGCGCCATGAGACGTGCGTTTTGAGTTTCAACGCCTAACGTGCTTCGACTTTTATTTCACGAAGGCGAATCCTCAGCGCGTGGTCCACCAGCGACGGTCCGGGCCTTTGCCGGAGACAACGTGGTTCTGCCCTGTACTTTCATCGTCGCTGCCAGCGGCGACATTCCGTCAGTGGAGTGGTCCAAGGACGGCCTGCAGCCCGACGTCGTCTTCCTGTACCGGGATGGATGCGAGATTCCCGAGATGAAGAACCCGGCTTTCGAGTACAGGACGAGCTTCATCTGGAAGAGGCTGAAAGACGGCGACATCTCACTGAGGATCTCCAATGTGCAGCTGTCTGACGCCGGGTTGTATCGATGCATGAGACTGTGGAAGGATTCCCCCAAAGAGGTGACAGAGGTGGAACTTGTTGTGGGTAAGTCAATCAAGCACATTGATCTTAATCTATACAGCGACATGGTCATTACCTAAAACCTGATCCTGATCTGATCCTGATTCTGTCAGATTAATGCAGGCCTGAGCCCGGTATGGCTGATAAATCTATAAATTAGATATGATCCCGTAAGTGAAAGAATATCCACAAAACGAAAAGGAGCAGCCGTGATTTTACAATTACAAGGTTTGGAGATATGACGAGTGCCTGGTGAAACTCCTCCAGCGACGTCTGGCGTTAAAAATGGAGCCAAGTTGGGCTTCACCCAAAGGAGTGTAATGTAATACCGGTCACGTTCACTTCTGCAGCAGGGATGGGTGGAGTCAATCCCTGGTTAATTATCAACTTTTTGAATTTCCATCAAAGGTTCCTGCCTGTGTTGTAAAAAGAAGGTGCGAAGTATTCAGAGGTAACACCCAAGGCGGTTTCTCTTGCGACAGTTGCGCTTTCTGAGCCAAAACTTCACCTGGTTTTGGGTGAGAGCGGAGGAGTGACCGTGGAGTGCGAGACGAACTGCTGGCTGCCAGAACCCAACATCCAACTTCTGGACGATAAGGGAAACGACATCCCCGCCGACGACCCGATACGAAACCAGGGTGCCGGGGAATGTTTCATCTTAAGACGAAGAGCGACTCTCGAAACTGCTACCAGCAGGTCCGTACATTTAGTCTTTTGCTTGAAACCGAGGCCGTTTTAAAAGGGACACAATATATGTTTGATTTATGAACCAGCCCAACCACAGCTCTGTCCTCATCGCAGGGTCACCTGCACGGTTCACCAGCCAGAATCCAACCAGTCCAGGTCCATGCAAATCTTCATACCAGGTAAAGTGCTGGAGCTCGAACATCATCTGCAGTAGCTGGACTCGCCAAAACCCTTCGTTAACATTCACGCTTTAAATGTCCCCCACTGTGTATGTCAACAGTGTTTATTGTCATTTCAGCTAACTGCACGCTGTGCTGGATTCCAACCATCATTGTTGGGGTAATCGAATTGGTCGTTTGTGGATTAACTGTGGCGGTCTATTGTTTTTGCAAGAGAAATGGCAAACCTGGTAAGTCACTCATAGTGTGACACAGAGACTCACCTTATAATTTGAGACCCCAGAGGACTGGGCGAGAACATCGGCCTTGTAGTTTCACTGAAATGCCACCAGGGGGAGCCAGTGTATAAGATAAGGGCTCCTCATTCTCCACTCATTACGTTACTTGATTTCTGACCGACATGATCTTTGGCGAAACCTACAAAAAAAAAGATCCAAGTTGTAATAATGTGGAAACAGTCAATGTTAGTAGGACTAACAGTTTTTCGTCCTCACACAGCAATAGCGGGTGACCAGCCAAACAGCAGGAAGACATCAGACATAATAGTCGTGGATAACGCCAAAGACCAGCTCCTCCTGGAGTACAGAGACAACATACAGCAGCAGACAAAAACGGTGGCTGACCTCAGGTCACAAGCGAAAGAGGGGACCATCCAGCAACTCCACAACAACTTAAGATCTCCAGTGCGTCCCGTTGTCAGCCAGCACGACCAGCCAACTATTACCTGCAGTCCTTCGAGATCCACACCGGAACCCTCCAGCCGACTTTGCAGCCCGGAGACCAGCATCTCAACAACACCAAAGGTCTCCAACCTGAACAATTCTCCTCGATCTGCCAACGTACCCCAGGGAAAGTGTACAATAACTGGCGTCCAAAGGCAAAAAAGTAAATCAGATGATCCCTACATGTACCTGGGACCCCCTCGTCGTGTCAGCTGCCCGGCTTCTATCCCCTGTGACAAAGGACCATGTTCGGGTTCGTCCCCGGTTGGCCCTTTGGAGAGAAAACCAGGCTACAGATGTCGTACTATGAGTGCGAATGTTCCTCAGTGTGAGCCAAACCTGGCCAGGCTTCAGTATAGAAACTCCTTTGCGTTTCAGTCAAAAGCATTTTACAATAACCGCTACTCCCCCCTGGCAAATTTGAAAGAAGAGTCTGATGTGTTTTTCCCAAAACCTCAGTGAACAAAACCAAGTCTAGTTATTTGTGATGAGAAAATAAGATTTCTCTATCCTTTTATTATATATATATATATAACAGTTTTTTAACAAGCGCAGGTTTGAGTGGATTCACTATTAAATAGACAACTTAATTTGTTTCAAACAGAGATGACAAACAATGACTTCACCAGCCTCTCCGATCACATGATTTTTCATTATGAACTTAACTTAGCATTAAACTTTTTTTTTTTTGCAAACCCTTGTTTGCTAGTTTGGCCTGAGCCGGGTAGCTAATGCTATGCTAAGAACAGCGGTCCTCAGGTTTCACCTGTCAGTCAAACGGTGTGTGTGTGTGTGTGTCTATCTGATAGTCTTATTATTAAAAATAAATATATTGTTGTTATTATTGTTATATCTATATTATGTTATCTATTATATTATTATACCAAATTGTATGTTTGTATAAATTGTAAATAGACATTTTTGTATGTTTTTTTTTAATGGTCCTTCTCATGGCCACTCGGTTGTAAAAGAAAATAAAAACTTTATTTAAACTTTCTGCAGTCCTGAGAACAGTCTTTGGGGTGGAATTTTCCTTTAAGTAGGACGACACCTTCCCCTGATTGGTTTTTCCCCTCAGACCTGCGTGATTTGAGATTTTTCTGGATGATGGAGATGGAGTGCTGAGGCTGTGACAGCGCGCGGTGCCAGAGTCGGAGCTGCAGCCGGTGGAGACCAAACTCAGAGCTGGAAGAGAGGGGGGGCGTCGGACTCGGATTCATCAGGCGGACACAAACAGGTCTCCACATAAACCAACGTGTAGCTCGCCTCATGTCGACGCTGCGTGTTGCCCGTCGGGCGTTGCTCACTCGTACCGAAGGTCGATTGTTTTGAGCAGCGTCTCTGATGCGGAGGTGTTGGACCACAGCTACTGCTGAAACCTGATGGAGAGGCAGAGCCTGTGACCTGGACTCTGTCAGACAGGAAGTGGGTTGGTTAGTTGACGGTGGGGCAGGATGCAGCTAACACCCTTCTGCCTGATGCTGAGTGAGTACGGAGAGATTTTTCTGTCTTTTTGACTTCGAACCTACCCAATTATTGTTGGTCTTTTTGGATTTGTTCTTGCATCTTGTACCATTTTCTTTCCTTTTCTAAATCTTCTCTCTTTCTTTTTCGCCTCCGCTGCTTCTCTTCTTTGCACCCTCCTCTTCTCATCTTTCTCTTTTCCTTTTTCACCTTAATTTTTCACACCTCTACCATTTTTGTCACGTTTTCCTGTTTGAACAAGTTTGGTATTTTCTTCTTGTTTTCATTTTGCCCTTTATTTCCACTTTTCCCTCGTTCCTTTCTTTCTTCTATTGTTCTCTTCCCTTCCTCTTCTGTCTCACTTCATGCTGTCTTTATTTCCACCCCCCTGCAGCCTGTCTTCGGGTCAGCCCGGACAGGTCTCAGTTCTTTCGGTATGACACCATCTCGCTGAGCTGCGTGGATCGGTTCAACGGCACCAGTTGGACGGTGAAGAGGAACACGTCGCAGGGTGGGGTCAAACCGTGCTCCTCCGGTTGGGGCGCCGCCTCGTCGGGCTCCTCCTGCAACTTTCGAAACATCTACCCGACGGACAGCGGGGTGTACTGGTGCGAGTCTGCGGCCAGGGAGCACAGCAACGCCATCAACATCATCATCACCGGTACACCAACAAAGTCCAACAAAGACCCGAAGCAAAGCATTGGGAGCTCAGCCTCCTTGCGAAAACAACACAAGTTTCTGTCTTCTCCGCAGATGGTAACGTCATCCTGGACAGTCCCGCCCTGCCGGTGTCGGAGGGAACCGCGCTGACGCTGAAATGCCACGCCCCCACGAAGTTCGCCCACCACAGGTCTGACTTCTATAAAGACGAGCGCCCCATCGGCAGCAGCTCCACGGGGAAGCTGACCGTCCATAACGTCTCCAAGGCTGACGAAGGTCTGTACAAATGCAGCGTGTCCGGGGCTGGAGAGTCGCCCAGCAGCTGGCTGGCTGTTGAAGGTGAGAGCAGCTCCTTCGGGATACCCTGAGGGAAAGTTTCTTAACAGTTCTTTTCCACTGTATCCTTCAAGGTTTTATTTTCTCTGCAGCTTCACCTCCAACTTCAGCTACGCCCACAGCTTCGTGCTTAGTTTCTGTCGTTCGACTGACGTGCCAGCTGTTGGTGGTGACTCCTTACCTGCTGTCCACCATCTTGCTGGGACTCATCTGCAGAGACAGGAGGAGAGGTGTGCACACACCGCAGGTGTCGAAGGACGCAATGTCATTGGTTTTCCCTACTCTGAGTTCACCCTGAGCTGAAACAAGATGCTTGGGTTCCTTTTCTCTGAAAACAACACCCACACGTTGTTATGAAAGTGTGCACCTCCTAATTATTATTACAAGAACATAAATCTATCATCTGCATAGAAGTTTAACCGCTGATGATTCTTGTTGCAGCTTTGGCGGCCACGAAGAAGAGAAGAAGCAGCAACGTCGTCATGGAAATAGTCGTGTAGCTCGACAAACTGGCGACAAGAGGCCAAAAAAATCTTGCATGATTTTCATATCGGACTTCAGAGACTTGGTTCAACGGTGCAGCATCAGCAGAGAATCCAAAGTCCCGTGTCCTCTCGAACTTTTCATCACCTCTGACCTCTGAAGAAGTCCGTCTCTGTGCTTCCTGTCTTCTTTTCTTCCACTCTGAAAAAGGAAGCAGTTGCATACACAAAAGCACAGATTTGGCCTCAGAGCTTTGAGCAGATGTTACACTCTATAAGTCTTGCATTAAATAGTGTTGTTGAGTGTAAAAAGGAAATGGCTTTTTTTGTGGTTTGCATTTTCCTCTTGAAAATATGTAAGGTGTGAAGTTTCCACCAAGCCATCAATCATCTTCTTTTAAATTTCATCTCATTTCATTTCTTCTCCTCAGAGTTTTTTTCAAGACTTGACTAAACAGTGGAGATGACACAGATTTTATCTGTCCGTTGTTGTGGGTCCATTGTGGTTGCAGGTTCAGAAACTAGGTGGCTGTTCTGTTTCTCAGAAGTGAGGACATGGAGGATGTCGCGCCATTTTCGAGGCGACACACAACCACATGAAAAACACGACCGGTTACACAATCGGTATTTCATGTTTGAGCCGAACCAGAGAACGAGCAGGAAATTATCGAACATGGACAGAATATCCACAGAACACAGAACCAGGACCGGTTAAGGATCCAAATTCATGAAAAGAAAGACGACACATCCACCAGACGAACGGACGCACACACCTGCACCACCAGCAGAGACCTCCTCCGGACACGGGCCATTCAGAGGTCCGAGACGCTCTCTGAGGACCTCTAGTGGACAGGCGAGGCACGGTTGTCCCGGTGACGGCTCCGAGAGCGACTTCCTGGTTCCAAAACGTTCACGCAGCAACACGGTCACCGAGCGAATCGCTGGATCGCAGCACGTTGTGACACGCCGGGGGGCTGCTCACCAACGACGAGGTCAAAGGTCGAGGTCAAATCTCGCTTATAAACTCTTTAATAACCGTAACTCTTCATGTGAAACATATATAATATATAAACATTAAATTTTCACTTTGTTGTATTTTACAGTGAAAACAAGAAACCAAGACAATCGATCAATGATTCTTCTTTTTTTGCCAATCGATCAATAAACTAATCATAACAAAAACAAAGTATAAACAAAGATTGGTTCGTAGACAGGATGATCTCAGTGGAATGTGGCTTTACCTGTTCAGGTATCTGCGGACGAAACACCGAGCGGCTAAAAATAGAGATACACAAATATCAGTTTCCAAGGTTGAGTCATGATCAGTACGTGTGACTCATCAGCTGACACAATGAACCAGCGTTCCTCCGTTTCCTCGGACACCATGATGGTTTTTAAACGTCAGCGGCGGTGCGGCCGCCTGCCGGTTTGAGCAAGGAGTAGATAGTTTGATCGGCGTCTGCGGAGGAAGGACACAAGGCGAACAAAATGACCGTCGGGTCACGGTCCGAGCAGTTGTGTTGATGCAAACGTTGGAGTCGTGACGTGTGTCGCTTACCCATGAGCCTCTGCGGCCGCTCTTCCTCAGCGATGACGACGCTGGTGTACGACACGTCAGCGGCGTTTTCACCTGGAGCGCAACGACACGTGTCAGCTGTCGTTTGAAACACGGGGTCGGATATGAAAACATGAAAATGTGAAGGAGCCAAAACATCCGTTCATCTGTGGAAACAGATGTTTTGAAAACAAAACTGGAAACTTTTATTTGTGGTTTTGCTTCTTCTAGCTGTTAGTGTTCCACTTTTTATTTACATATTGTTGTTAAATTTTGGAAAACCCCGAGCTCCCCCGACACGTCTCTGTGAAACCAGCCATCTGCTGACCATCACGTTCATGCTGCTGTCTGCGTTCGTTTAAACGTAGTTATCGTCGATCTCTTTGTTCTGCAGGAGGTTCTGAAGGAGGCCGGCGCCAAGCCCGGGCTCGCTCTGCTTGAAGTGGACCGGTTCTGTGGGAGTGGGTGGGGCGGGGCACGCCCAGGCCTGACGCACGCTTCATTCACTCAAGCTGAACGATGTCAATGATGTGACGCAGAACATACTGAGGTTCTGCTGAGGAACTTTCAACAGTGTGGCCGACATGAAGCTGAACATCAGCCTGTCTCAGTAAGTGGGCCACTGAGGATAAACGTCACCTCCTCAACGTGAAAACAGACACTGACCTTTGTGGCGCCACCAGAAGCAGAGCAGCAGCGCCGAGATGCCCAGCAACACGCAAACGCCCGCCACAGGAAGTAGAGCGCTCCCGGAGGTGGGGGGCCCAGGGTGCCCCCCAGCTTCAAAAACAGAGATACCGCAGGTTGGCCTCAATGCAAACAGACCGAAAACAATGGCTGCGGAGGAGGTGGAAACGTTCTTCTGAACAAACTTGTGATTTGTTGTTCCGTTAGCAACGGGGCTAACGAGGTCGCTAGCTGACACTTAGCTCATAAAAAAGGAGACGCGCAGATAAGAACCTGAAAATAATTAGCGAAAGCCAAAGTTTGGAGAAACATCTGGATTTTACTCTGGTGAACCCGGGTTCTGATCTCACCTGTGACGGACAGCCAGCTGTCCGCCGACTCTCCCGCTCCAGAGACGTTGCACCTGTAGAAACCTTCGTCGGACTTGGTGACGCTGCGGATGGTGATGTTGCCCCTCCAACTGCTCCCGATGGGACGCTCATCCTTGTAGAAGTCGGCGGCGGTGGAGGAGGAGGAAGAAGAGGAGGAGAGGAAGAGGAGGAGGTGCATGCAGCGCAGGGTGACATCATCGCCCTCCTTCACAGGGAGGACTGGACTCTCCAGGATGACGTGTCCGGCTGAGGACAGACGTAAGGGAACCGCTGATGCAATTTATTCATAGGTGTGTTTGAATGTGTGCGGGAACTGACCGGTCACGGTGATGTTGACGGCGCCGACGCGCTGTCCCGACCGGGACTCGCACCAGTACACCCCGGAGTCCAGCGGGTAGGCCTCGCGGATGAAGCAGCGGGACCCGATTCCCGTGGGACACGCTTCGTTTACTTTGGCGGACGTGTTCATCTTCACCGTCCACGCGGACCACGCGTTCCCCTGCGGGCCGCAGCTCAGAGAGACGGACTCGTACTGGAAGAACTGGGTCCGGTCGGGGATGACTCTCAGAGCGGCTGCGAGAAAACAGGGGAGAACTCAGACAAGCTGTGGTTCTTCACTCCTACCCACAATGCAACACTGCAAAAAAGCGAATTGTGATAAAATCTGCAGGTGCAGACGACCGAGGCGTGCGATGGTATGAACGCTTCCATCGCCCCGACTGAGACAGCGCGATAGTTTGGATCCGGATCAGAATCTGGACCCAACACGTCGAGTCGTATCTCCTCAAACGTTACTTCTAGTTTTTAACGTGAATATAAACACAATCGCTGGTTTCTCACTCACAACAAAGAAGGAGACTCACCGACGACGGCGCACAGTGTTGTTACCTCCATGGCGAGAGTCGAACTGAATGTTTGCTCTCTATGGTGGGGTGTGTGTGTGTGTGTGTGTGTGTGTGTTGGCCACAGCTTCCTGTGAACATCATCTCCAAGTCCAAAGTGTGTGTGCAGGATGTCTTTTTGTCTCTGCATGCGCGTTTCTGGCCTGTTTTCTCTTTGCCGACGATGTGACGCCGTTCGTCAAGCGGACCCAGAACCGTCACGACGGTCCCAGCAAACACCTGAATGGCGTCGCCGGAGGATTGTGTAGACCAGTACTAGTGCGGTGTGACGTGTGACCCGGGGAACATGTTTTTGGTTTTTTTTTAACTTCTCGATTAAAGTGTAATTACACATCTATTACAACAGTTGTCAGTGGCACTGGTGTCACAGTGTCGTGTTTTTCTCATGATGTGTCATGCGACGCCATCACCTGAACCATGTGTTATGACTCACAGTCCTTCCCTCTCCTTGTTTGTGTAACTCTGGTATCACTTTGTACTGTTTCTCCACTCTTTCTTTCCATTTTGCTATTTTTTTTTCCCCCGCGCAACCCTCTTCCAGTAAAGGGCTATTCCACCTCATCTTCAGTTAACTTAGATCAAAGGCGGAGCTTCAGCACCTGATTGCGGTATCGGTGAGAGAAGGCCTATGGAAACCCCTGCTCCGTGACGTGCAGATGACGTCAGCGGGGCCGTTTGAAGCGCGTGGCGCTGCGCAGGGGGAACCAGTCTGCGCTCGTCGCCGCACGTCATGCGCATGTTCGCGCTGGTTCTCGTGTGGACTTGGCTCTCCGGGACTGCCGAAGGTAAAGACGCTCGTTTCTTTGTTTGTATTTTTGAACCAGGATCGGTTTAACTCGGCGTTAAAGTTATCAGATGTTGGATTAGACGTGAATTAGGATTAACGCGTAGAAATTAAATCGCAAACCATCCGTCTGTTCACAAAAGAACGAAGCGTCTCTGAGCAGGATTCTCATTATTATTATTTTTTTAATTTACTTGTGACAGTAAACTTGAGTTTAAAAAGTCCAGCTCGGAGAAACGCACTTTAAAATCTAACCATTTAGAATAATCCGCGGATTAATGGCAGATTAAGAGCGTCAGAGTGGGAATCAGAAGTAAATCAAAAGTAAAACACAAACAAACGCGTCACTCGCTTTTCACGTGGTTTCATTTCGGTTCCGTCCCAGGCCGCTCTCGGTTGATCGCCCCGTCTCGCCCGGTCGTCGCCGCCCCCGGACAGGACGTCGTCCTGCCGTGCCGCCTGGTTCCCCCGCTGGACGCGCGGGAGCTCACCGTGGAGTGGTCCAAGCCCGACCTGAAGCCGGACCCCTCCGATCGCCTGAAGCGGGTGCGCTACCTGCACCTGTACCGGGACAGGAAAGAGGTCCCGGACATGAAGATCCGGTCGTACGCCGGCAGGACGGGGCTGTCCCCGGACCGCCTGAGACACGGGGACGTCTCCCTGAGGATCCTGAACGTCACGGCCGCAGATGAGGGGAGATACAGGTGTTTCGTCCCGACTTTACGGCGCCAAACGAAGCCCGCGATTATTCACCTGGTTGTCGGTGAGTGGACGTGACGCGCCTCCTGCTCGCCGTCCTCCATGTTTAACTGCGTCTTCTGAGTCTCAGCGCATCTTCTGTCCCCCCCCCCAAGATCGGAACTTTGCCAGAACCTGGACCACGGTGACCCCGTTGCCCCCCAGAGACCCGCAAACCCCAGATCCCAGAGACCTGGAGGAAGAAGGTGAGGAAGCAGCAGATTGTGTGTGTGTGTGTGTGTGTGTGTGTGTGTGTGTGTGTGTGTGTGTGTGTGTGTGTGTGTGTGTGTTCATCTCGTCTCTCCTCCACACCAGGTTCTGGGTTCGGACCCTGGGTCGTGTCCGCCTGCTGCCTCTCGCTGCTCCTGGTCGCGTTGCTCGGAGTCGGATTGTGTCTCTTAAAAAAACGGCTCCTCCTAAAACGAGACGTGAGTCAAACCGAACAAAACCGGACAAAACCCGCCGTTTCTCGGGTCGGTACCCGGCAGCTCACCCTGACGTCTGTTCACAGCTCGCCTCGCACCCGGAGTACGAGGCCGCCGGAACCGCCCCGCCTCCTCCCTGGATCGGGGACTCGAACCTGACACAGGTGGACTCGGCATAATTTGTGGAAATCCCGCAGAGACACCTGGACTTTGGTTCCGAACTGTAGCAAGACCCGCATTTCCTGTGGAAAGAAGAAGGACGCTTAACTTCAGCCGAACTCTGACGGACCGAACCCGCCTCACCGGTCTGATGGTCTCTGGACTTTTCTGGAAGTTATTCTTGTCAATTTATGTTTTCTGATTTG